>CM076583.1:745397596-745669532 GCA_034641835.2 Pinus albicaulis
TTTTTTGGAGTTGACTTGGGTTGACTCGTTTGATGATTGGAGGACTGTTGTGACACATTCTGGGTTGGCTGACCAAGGAGACTTTGCTGGTTGAAGCATCCTATTGACCGCCGTAACGCACCACCACATTTTTCCTGTTTCTGATTTGTCTTCTATAAGATCCACTTATATGTTCTATCTGCATTTTACTTAACTATTTGTATGATTGCTGTGAGAAAAGTAAAGTTGCTTCAAGCATAGAACATCTACAAAAATTTACAAAGGCCCCAGGAGAGAGGGATACAGTCTGCGCATGATGGGGAGTATCTCATAGTAAAAGTGGCGCAGCATCAGCATGGTGACACCTCTCCAAGATTAGCAAGGGACCCGAGCATTACAACTCTACACAAATCAATAACCTTTATAGATGAGTTGTATACTACATGGGGAAATCATGTAGATCTTCCATTGGGCTTTAGGGAGTCACTAATGGAGTGGGGGACTTCATTAGTATGGTAGGTTGGTCAACGGGATGATAGCAGGAGGGGCTCATGTGAGCGAAATGCTATCTCTGCAGAGATTAGGTGGTATCTTCGAGGATTTACTCTTGGAGTGCATGGGATGGACGACTTGGTAGGGAAACTTCATGAGGAGTTGGGCATAGTGCCATATTATCACGATTCCCTACTTGCTGATGGTGTTCAGAGGGCTTCTACTACTTGTTCCTGGCAGGATGGTGAGTGGAGAAGGGGGAGCTTCATGTTGGACAGGATGGCTTGGGATCCAGGTATTGAGGGATCCCTTCATATCAGAGAGATGCAGAGGTCAGGGATGATTCAATGGCAAATCTGGGACCCTGGCACATTTTTTTTTTGCAATGACAGTAGGGAGTGTCAGCTAGAGAGGATGCTTGTTCAAGCATTGCTTGAGGACAAGCAATTTTTGGCGAGGAGGACTGTAATATCCCCAATTAGAAATTCTGCTAATTGGAATATTAATTTTTGATAAATTTTGATGTTTCTACTGTCAAGCAGAAATAAGGTGGGTCGGGACCCACAATTAATAATTAAGGGAAAAACTATAGCCTACTCCTATAGTTCACAAGGAAAAATTGCGCCCTTAGTGGGGTCCATGTGGCCAGCATTCGATTTGGAGGCAGCTCTCTAGGTGGCAGCGTGGGAGAGGCTCTTTGGGGGCAACGCAGTGAGTGGCTGGATGAGGGGACTGCGCAGTCCATGGTGGGCCCAAGGGAACGTTGGGGGCTCAATTGATAAAAGGAAGTGAAGGCAACTCATTTCATCATTCATTCATCTTCTATTTTGATTGTCATTTTGACATAGCATGCTTGTGTCAGGACTCAGGTGTCAAGTCTGTCGTGTTGTTTACTATTTAGCACACGAGATCTTTAGGGACAGATCTCAACCTCTACCTTGGGGGACTTTGAGTGCTTGCTCAAGAGAGTAGTTCCACAATTTTGGTGAGGAGTTGACATAGCAGCAGCAGCAGGAGTGCGTAGTCCCTTCAGGACTACGTAGAGGCAACAAAGACTGCATAGTGATTGCGCAGTGTAATCTAGAGGAAGTGTTGGGAGTGAGAAAGAGAAGAGGAGTTCCGCTGGAGGATTTGGAGGGGAGGCTATCCACCACCTACCAGGGATTTTCGCAGCATTTTGGAGACATATACCAGCAGTTCCAAACAGGAGTCTAATTTCCCAACAGTTGGGTGAGCCAAGCCCAAGAGGGCAAATTTTTGAGGTCAAAACTAGGACGAACCCTTTATGGGTTTTTCTGGGTTTATTGAGGAGAAGCCAAGATTAATTTGGTAGAATTTTCTGGGCAGGTTTGAGGTGTCAAACAGAGATCCTAACACAGCCAGCAGCTAGTGGAGCTAGGGGAAAATAGGGCTGAAATTCTGAGGTCAACATTTGGCCAATTCTTTCATGGGTTTTAGTGGGTTTTGTGAGTAGAGTCAAAGGTCAAAAGCGTGAACTTTTATGAGCAATGGAAGCAGCCAAACCAGCAGTCCGAAGTCAGCGAGCAACAGCATTTCTCGGCAGAGCAACGCAACACCAGAGCCACGCAAAGCCAATTGTAGAGAGTCATTTCAGCTTAGGTTGAGAAGAATTACAGCCTGGTGCACCTATTCCAACATCTCTTTTGTACTCAATTCTTGACATTAATAAAATGGCTCAGCGCATCTTTTGGCTTCAATTTCTCATGTATTGATGGTGTAATTTATTTTGTTGTAGTTTTAGTCTATTGTTGCTTATATTACTGTCATTTCCCCTTTGGGGATATTACACATTGGCACATGCAAGAGACATGGCAGTCCTCTGTCCATGTATCATCATCGTACAATGCAACGTCAGCTAACACATGGCCGACATTTGGCAATCCTCTACCCACATGTCACCACCGCATAGGGCCACATTTGCAACTACACATGTTGACCCACTAGCTCACATCTAGATCTAGGTGAATTCATAAAATCCCTTTTATAAAAGTTCTAGATCTTTGATTATTCGGATTTCTAACTTTTATGGATTCATCTGGAAATCCAATTATCCTGGATTCATCCAGATTCGAGAAAAGTGCTCAATCAATGGTCAACATCTAGATCCGGAAAAACTTAAAAAGTCCCTTTTATTAAAAAAATATATTTTTAGATATTTGGATTCCCAAATATTTGAATCATCCACTATCCAGATAAATCCATGTCACTACCACAGTGACTACCACTTGGCCCAACCTCATCATTGTTTTACTCCAGTCTCCATGTCATCATCATGCCACATCAACTCAATCAATGTGGTCAATCTTCAGAATATCTAGGTTTTCAACTTTTCCAAATTAATCCGAAAATCCAAATCTTCCAAATTCCTCTAGAAAACTCCACAAAGGCCATTTTGACGGAACTTCATATTTTTGGACTTGTTGACAACATATGTCAACAATCCAAGAAGCAGAGTATAGAAGTGAGGACAAATTTTGTTTTCAGTCATTCATCATTGTAATCCCAAATTCTGCAAAAACTTATTGTAAATGATTCTAGTATGACTATAAATCCATGCAATAACACCTAGGTAAGCCTATGATTCTTCTTAAAGGGTTTCATCCTAGGGAGTTTTTTAACCTCACCAAATTATTGTTAATCAAAGTTGTCATTGATGTCAATATGGAGTTGATTGAGATGTCAATATTCTTGAGATGCCTGGTTCCAGATGATGATGCCATGATTCTTGGTTGATACCAACAATGAAGATGTCAAGTCACGAAGAAGTCAAACCACTAATGAAGGAAGCCCTAAGAAATATTTGATATAATGCCGGATGCAATTGATGATCTAGACCTTGATCTTTGATGACATATGGAGAACTACACGTGATGATGATCACATGGTTAGAAGATTAGATGATGACACGGAAGATCTCATTTGATGGTTGGAAGACTATCTTACTATCTTGGAACTGTCCTAATGATGAAGTTGCCTATGTCATATCACTGCACTATGACATGAATATATGATGACACTATGATGAATCACTTGGTGACATAAGAGGACATGGAGGACCTCATGATGACATGGAAATAATATAAAGACATAGTTGGAGTCATAACAATGAAGAAACCCTAATAACCTCTTGCTGTCCCAATCACTTTCTGCACATAAAAATTCGAGGACAGTTATAAAGAAAAATAAATTTTGGCACATTGGAGGCAGCCTATCAAAATGAATCCTAGACCATCTGAAAGAGGACTTTTTCCTCTTTCCAATGAGCCTTTACTTGCCCCGAAACTCCCAGCGGTTGATGAGATATGGAATTTTTAAATCAAGAAAAATTAACCTTAGCAGTGAGCCGACCTATCCTTGTCCTTCATGTCAGCCTACCTCCAAAAAGACGTGTCCCTTCATTTTAAAGTCAAAATCGTATAAATACAACGTCAAACCTTCATTTCTAGACATCATTTTCGGTCAAGCAATTCAGAGTTAATACAGTAAGAGGGCAGAAGTAATAGGAGACCGAGGAGAACATTATAAGAACATTGTCTTGGACTAAATCTTTTTATTCTTTCCAGCTTGGTGTTTGGACCTGTTATAAAGCTTGACTATTGGAGAAAGTGTCTGGACAGTTCTGTGTTGAGCTCGGATCTAATGTCAACTAATTTCAGAAGCTTGGACTAGTTTACAGCACCCTAATTGAAGACCTCCTCTGCAGATCTGTGGGTGGAAAAAAAGACATCTCGGACCTGTTTCATTTGTCTTTCAAGCTCAGACTAGTAGATAAGTACAGCTCAGATTATTGAATTTGTGACAGTTTTTGGAGGCTATTTTTAGAGCTTGGGTTAACATCAGACCAGCGAAGGATTAAGTGGACAGTCACATGTCTTGGACTACTTTTGGAGGCTCAGATCACTAATTGAAAGGCTCAGAATTATAAGGATCATGTCTCAGATTTGTTGGAAGAGAATTACAGCTGCCTGAACAACACATAACCTTTCAAGCTCGGAATTGTGATCTATATAACAGTAATAACCTCAACATGAATTAGTGACTGTGATACCTATTTGAAAAAGGGCTCAGTCATCCTCTTGAGGACTATTGTAAAGCCCGGAACTACAGCAACTGTGGAGTGTCAGTGCAAAACATTAAAACAGTCCTGTGACTATTGTAAAGCCAAGAACTACAGCAACTGTGGAGTGTCGGTGCAAAACATTAAAACAGTCCTGTGGAAGAGACATACGAACCCCAGACCTGTGATTGAAGGCTCAGAATTGTGGAGAAAGGTGCAGTGATTATATCCACAAACCTGTGACAACATCTTCGACTATAGATGCTACTTGGAGTCTTGAGAAAAGTCACTTGTTAAGACTTGAACAGTGATAAACTTCAGTTTGAACGAGGTTGGAGGAGCAACTCATTGATATTATTTGAAGCACCTTTTTTGAAGAATTGTTTGGAGATTTGGGATTGAAATTAAAGAAATTCTTGACAGTCTTGACTCTTTTGAGCATCATTTGAAGAATATCTTTTCACATCGCATCAAGACATTCTTAAGCATACCTTTGAGACTTCTAGGAGTAGCCTAACTGAAGACATTCTTTGGAGAACCATTGCAGACCTCCTTGATTGAAATCATTGTTGAAGCTTTGTGAAGACATCCTTTGGGCTGCCTATTGAAGACACCTCGAAGGATACTTGAAGATATTTGGAAGACTTATAGAAGCTGGTCTTGGAGATACTACTAGAGACCATGATGCATACTGATGTCATCATGATGTAACCTTGAATAAACTAGTGTTTGGGTGACATGAAGAGCAGTGGAGACACCTTCATGTGAAGAACAAGGTTGTCATTGATGAAGTGAGGTGGAGATTAAGTGAGGGGATAGTTGAAAATTGTCAGGGCTTGTTGAAGAAGACATTGGGAGCCGTGAAGTATAACCAAATATATCTACATGAATTGAAGCAAGAGGTTGGAACCTCATAGAGACAAGGTCGGTGCCTTGGAAGATGGGGTTGAAGCCCTAGAGGATTGGAGTCCTCAAGAAACTAGGTTGAAGTCTGTACCAGAGATAGGGTTGGAGCCCTAAAGGTTGGTGCCTCAAATTGACAAGGTTGGAGCCCTAGAAAGACCAAGTCGGTGCTTGGTACAATATAGGTTGGAGCCTGGAAGATTGGAGTCTTCATCTAGGGTTGGAGCCCTATATCATTATTGTACTTTACTTGTTGTAAAGAAGAAATTAATAAAAGTATCTATTCCATCATTGTTCACTTTGTGTTCTAAATATAAGTGATCTAACTGATAAAATTAACAATTGAAAAGAAATACTGATTCACCCCCCTCTCAGTATTTCCAACAATTGGTATCAGAGCCAGTACCTTCACTCAAAGCCTAACAGCTTGAAGGTTGATCATTAGAACACAAATGGCAAAGCCAAGGAAGAAAGTCTCCAAACCTCCTAAAGATGTGTCTTCCTCAACCATCGAAATTGAAGTCAATCAATTTGCGAAGGCCCCAGTGTTCAATGGAAACTTTGATATATGAGAGGCAAGAATGAGGAATTTCTTAAAGACTCAAGGCATTGAAGTTTGGAAATCAGTGATTACTGATAGCACGATGGAAGGAGAATCCAAGGAGTATAATACAAGAGCAATGAAAGCAATCTTGAATGGGCTACCTGATTCTATGAAGGCCAATTTGGAAAAATGTTCATTAGCAAAAGGCATATGGGACAAACTTCATGATCTTCACTCAAAAGGAGCATTGATCATGACCTCTAGTCAAGAAGATGATGGAAAGCAAGAAGGAAATCCAAAACCCATCAAGGAAGTTGAAAATAAGAATGATGACATCAAGGTCAATGAAGACCTAGAAGAAGAAGAGAACAAAGAAGACTTTGAAGAAGATATCTTGAAAAAACTTATATCTTCCATGGAAGAGATTAATAGTTTGAAAAAGGAAAATGAGGAGCTTAAGAAGAAAGCGCAAGATGGTAACCAAGACAAGACAAGGAAGGAAGTTGACTTTGTCAAGCTTCAAGTACAAGAAAGAGATGAAGAGCTCACCAAACTTAAAGAGAAATTTCATCAAAACAAAAGAAAGCATCATGAAGAAGTCATATCGATGACAAATCAATTGGATAATGCAAAGAAAAGGGAAGAAACTTTGTCAAGCCACCTTGAACAAAGACTTAAGAGCTTGACCCATCTTGAAGTAGAGATTGGTCAATACAAGGAAGAGGTCTCCTCTCTTAAATCTCAACTAGAAGAAAAGGATGAAGAAATCTTCAAACTAAAATTAGACATCAATCTTCTCAAGGCCGAAACATGTGAAGCTACAAGAGTAAAAGAAGAAATGGAGAGAAATCTAGCAAAGGAGAATGAAGAAATCTTCATAATGAAATCAAATATCATCTCCCTTAAAATCGAAGCACATGAAGCAACAAGGATGATGGAAGAAATAAAGAAGCAACTAGTCATGAAAGATGAAGATTGTGAAAAATTGAAAGGAGAAATTGTCTCTCTTAAAAAGGAAGTTGACTTGCTGAGTAAGAACTTGAAGAGTTCTCAAACCCTAGATGACATCCTAAGTCATCAAAGAACCCCCTTTGATAAATCAGGTCTTGGCTATGCAAGTGAACCCTGAAGCAAGAATGATAATGCTTCAAACAACAAGGATGTGAGGAAGTCAGGAAGAAATGATACTCCCAGTTCTAGCAAAGGCAAGAGTCAAGATGACATTAGAAGAAACCCTACTTAAAGGAGATTTACCAATGATGTCAAGAATACAAAAGGCAATGAATATCATCAAAGAATCCCCAGGCAAAAAGACTTCATAAGTACATCAAGGAAATATTCATCTCCCAAGTACCAAAGTATATTTCTTGGTTATTGCTATTCTTGTACAAACTTTGGGCACATGGCAAAAGATTGTAGGGCATATCACAAAGACAAATATAATGGTCCTCGTCAATCTTCTAGAAGCAATTTTGCAAGAAGAATTCATGATTACTCATTCATGAACAAGATGGAGTTCTTCAATTGCCATAACATTGGACATATGGCACGTGAGTGTAACTTGACTTGGGTCCCTAAAACCATGACAACCAAGCCAGAGAAGAAAGTTACACAAGTATGGAGAAGGAAGCAAATTGGGTACGAAAGCCTCTTGAACACTCCATCCAACAACACATGTTGTTGACTTGATGAAGTCATCCTTGATATTCCAAGTATTTGATGGCGAGACTTTGCCAAAAGGAGACCATACAGTTAGGGGGAGATTTGTGACTCTTGAGCTTATGATTCTTAAGCATTCTTGCAGAAGCTATTAGTGAATGGGCACTACGAAATTCTTGATGAGTCACACATGGACAATCATCCTTTGATAGATCATCTCTTGGGAGAAACTCCATTGAAGAAATGAAGACACATTTATCATGGACCACATTGCCAGAAGGAAGAGCACCATTGACAATGGGGAGTAACATACCCTATGAAGAATTACTATTGATGAAGAAAAGAAGCAAAGCTCGAAAGTGGGGAGTACTTGAGTAACCCTCTGCTTGCCATTGATGTCAAAGGGGGAGAGAATATTGGAACAGCAAGAATATTGCCATCAATGACAAAGGGGGGAGATTGTTAATGAAGGTTGTCATTGTTGTCAATAAGTGGAGTTGATTGAGATGTCAATATTTTCTGAGATGCTCCGGTTCCAGATGATGATGCCATGACTCTTGGTTGATACCAACAATGAAGATGTCAAGTCACGAAGAAGTCAAACCACTAATGAAGGAAGCCCTAAGAAATACTTGATCTAATGCCGCATGCAATTGATGATCTAGACTTTAATCTTTGATGAGATATGGAGAACTACACGTGATGATGATCACATGGTTAGAAGATTAGATGATGACATGGAAGATCTCATTTGATGGTTGGAAGACTATCTTACTATCTTGGAACTGTCCTAATGATGAAGTTGCCTATGTCATATCACTGCACTATGACATGAATACATGATGACACTATGATGAATCACTCGGTGACATAAGAGGACATGGAGGACCTCATGATGACGTGGAAATAATATAAAGACATAGTTGGAGTCATAACAATGAAGAAGCCCTAATAACCTCTTTGCTATCCTCAATCACTTTCTGCACATAAAAATTCAAGGACAGTTATAAAGAAAAATAAATTTTGGCACCTTGGAGGCAGCCTATCACAATGAGTCCTAGACCATCTGAAAGAGGACTTTTTCCTCTTTCCAATGAGCCTTTACTTATCCCGAAACTCCCAGCGGTTGATGAGATACAGAATTTTTAAATCAAGAAAAATTAACCTTAGCAATGAGCCGACCTATCCTTGTCCTTCATGTCGGCCTACATCCAAAAAGATGTGTCCCTTCATTTTAAAGTCAAAATCGTATAAATACAACGTCAAACCTTCATTTCTAGACATCATTTTCGGTCAAGCAATTCAGAGTTAATATAGTAAGAGGGCAGAAGTAATAGGAGACCGAGGAGAACATTAGTATAGCATTGTCTCTGGGCTAAATCTTTTATTCTTTCCAGCTCGGTGTTTGGACCTGTTTATAAAGCTTGACTGTTGGAGGAAGTGTAATGGACAGTTCTGTGTTGAGCTCTGGATCTAATGTCAATTAATTTCAGAAGCTTGGACTAGTTTACAGCACATCCCAATTGAAGACCTCCTCTGCAGATCTGTGGGTGGGAAAAAAAAGACATCTCGGACCTGTTTCATTTGTCTTTCAAGCTCAGACTAGTAGATAAGTACAGCTCAGACTATTGAATTTGTGACAATTTTTGGAGGCTATTTTTAGAGCTTGGGTTAACATCAGACCAGCGATGATTAAGTGGACAGTCACATGTCTTGGACTACTTTTGGAGGCTCAGATCACTAATTGAAAGGCTTAGAATTATAAGGATCATGTCTCAGATTTGTTGGAAGAGAATTACAGCTGCCTGAACAACACATAACCTTTCAAGCTCGGAACTGTGAACTATATAACAGTAATAACCTCAACATGAATTAGTGACTGTGATACCTATTTGAAAAAGGGCTCGGTCATCCAACTGAGGACTATTATGAAGCCCGGAACTACAGCAATTGTGGAGTGTCAGTGCAAAACATTAAAACAGTCCTGTGACTATTGTGAAGCCAAGAACTACAGCAACTGTGGAGTGTCGGTGCAAAACATTAAAACAATCCTGTGGAAGAGACATACGAACCCCAGACCTGTGATTGAAGGCTCAGAATTGTGGAGAAAGGTGCAGTGATTATATCCACAAACCTGTGACAACATCTTCAACTATAGATGCTACTTGGAGCCTTGAGAAAATTCACTTGTTAAGACCTGAACAGTGATAAACTTTGGTTTGAACGAGGTTGGAGGAGCAACTCATTGATATTATTTGAAGCACCTTTTTTGAAGAATTGTTTGGAGATTTGGGATTGAAATTAAGGAAATTCTTGATAGTCTTGACTCTTTTGAGCATCATTTGAAGAATATCTTTTCACATCACATCAAGACATTCTTAAGCATACCTTTGAGACTTCTAGGAGTAGCCTAACTCAAGGCATTCTTTGGAGAACCATTGCAGACCTCCTTGATTGAAATCATTGTTTAAGCTTTGTGAAGACATCCTTTGGGCTGCCTATTGAAGACACCTCGAAGGATATTTGAAGATATCTAGAAGACTTATAGAAGCTGGTCTTGGAGATACTACTAGAGACCATGATGCATGCTGATATCATCATGATGTAACCTTGAAGAAACAAGTGTTTGGGTGACATGAAGAGCAGTGGAGACACCTTCATGTGAAGAACAAGGTTGTCATTGATGGAGTGAGGTGGAGACTAAGTGAAGAGATAGTTGAAGATTGTCAGGGCTTGTTGAGGAAGACATTGGGAGCCGTGAAGTATAACCAAATATATCTACACGAATTGAAGCAAGAGGTTGGAACCTCATAGAGACAAGGTCAGTGCCTTGGAAGATAGGGTTGGAGCCCTCGAGGATTGGAGTCCTCAAGAAACCAAAAGTTGGAGCCCGCACTCAGTAGATAGGGTTGGAGCCCCAGAGGTTGATGCCTCAAATTGACAAGGTTGGAGCCTTGAAAGACCAAGTCGGTGCTTGGCATACACAAAGTTGGAACCTGGAAGATTGGAGTCTTCATCTAAGGTTGGAGCCCTATATCATTATTGTACTTTACTTGTTGTAAAGAAGAAATTAATAAAAGTATCTATTCCATCATTGTTCACTTTGTGTTCTAAATATAAGTGATATAACTGGTAAAATTAACAATTGAAAAGAAATATTGATTCACCCCCCTCTCTGTATTTCCAACAATTATGTGTGTTTCTAAACAGAAATTTGATAGAGTTTTTCTCCCAAATATACCCCAAAGCTAGGGTGAAACTCATTTGACGAGGTCTTAGGTGAGTCCTAGTGTCTATCGAGTCTGTATTTTTCATACTAGATCATGTGTCTTGTCGCAGAATTTGGTTGAGTCTCAAGAGTTTGTGTCTATGTGTATTCCCCTTCTAAGGGTTGAATTATGTAACTTCTTGATGTAATAATATTTTTGGTGAATGGTTACTCGTAGTTAGACACCATTGCCAAAAATATTTTTAGAGGGTGGAAAAAAATCATTAATCCCCTCTTGAGTCATTTTGAATTTAATTTTTGGCAAAAATAAAATTAATATTAGCTAGAAATTATCAAAAAATAAATAAAATGAAGGGAAAATAAATTACCCTACAAGTGGAAAATTATAAAAAATGATAAAAAATTCGTTGGTCCATAAAAAATCAATTTTATGGGGTCCTCCAACAAAGGAAAAGTCAAACTTTTAGAAGAAAGTGACCCTTTGGATCATGGTGGTTGAGTCAAAGAAGATTTTTTGAGGGTAAAAGCTCAAAATATTATTTTTTGGACTAAGAAAAAAGGGGTTTAATATGGAATTCGAACTTTTTCCTCAAGGTCAAGGAATAAAATTCAAATTTCGACTGAAATCAAAGAATTTTTCTCCATCAACTAAGGAGATCAAATTTTTCCAAGAAGACCAACAAATCAGATTATCTTGACGAGGATCAAGGGACTAGCCATTATTTCCACTTGGAGGGGTTATTCCCTCTCATTTTTTCTATATAAGGAATCTATCAAGCTCCTCTTGTAAGCATGATCTAACTAGATCGAAATTTTCTCTGTACTGAGCAAGGCTCTGCTGGATTTCGTAATAAAAGAATAACACTTTGGGGTTCAATTCAAGGTGTCTCTCACTTGTTGATTTGGGGTGTGTGTTGGATGATTTATTTTTATATGCTTTGAACTCTTATATTGCATGATTATTATTTCAATTACCAGTAGTAGGAACATCTATTAGCACAAGTATCTTGCTTTAAGTGTTGAGCTAGAGGAAGCACTCTAGGTCTAGGGGATCTGGCAGGTATCTCCAAATTCCTGGATCTCTTGTGTTAATCGAACCCCTTTTGATCTAATAATCTATTTTTCGAAGTGCATTGAGCTACAGGTTTCTCCAGCCCTTGGAAACCCAAAGTTCACAAACTGTGAGGGGATAACACTTTGTTTGGCTCCAAGTCTTGATCTAACGAATATTTGATGCAAGAGGGTTTCACCAAAATTTAAAATTTATTCAAATTCTCTCATCTATTTACTTGTGCTACAAAGAGTTAATATGCTAACAAGAGCAATTTCATTTTTGTAAATATTGTAAATAATTTTGATCTCTAACCCTTGTATTTTAATACTAACCTATTGTTTCTATTTTGTATAGCATTGGGGTTTATTTGAGATTTTTGTATATATTGGGCATTTGGGCTTTTTATTTTTCATTTGGCAGGTGCTAGCTCAAGGAATTGAAGTAGAAATCAATTTTTGGAGGGCCCTAGCCTCACCTAGCCTAAACAACTAGGGTTTCATGGGTTACTAGGCCTCTAGAGGAGTCATCTAGCCCAAGGAAGCAAATCATTCAAGAAAGGAGGTATGATCCAAGGTCTAGAGGGCCAGATCTAGCCTTCCCAAGCCTCATTTTCTTAACGTCTAGCCATTAAAGGAAGGTCGCAACCCTTGGAGGGTTCCTAGAGGTGGATTTCAGTGAATTTTTTGGCTAATTTTGTTTTTGCAGGGGTGTCATAGCCTTTGGAGACTAGTCGCAGGGCATTTGAGGCCTTTTTTCCTCTAGTTGCATCCCTAATAGGGCTTGTCTCCCTTAGCCGCAACACTTTTGAGGGCTTCCCCTTGTAGTCGCAGCTCCAATATGGTTATTCTCTCCTAGCCACATCCCTTAAAGGGATTTTCCCTTGTAGTCGCAAGCCTTAGAGGGCTTCTAGTCCTAGGCCGCAGGAGTCATTTCCTCTCCAAGGCCTAACGCATGCCTCATTAGGCCTTTTTTCCCTTGGCCGCAGTTCCTTTGGGCTCGTTTATGGACTTTGGAAATTAATTTTGGCACTAATTTCTTGTGTTTGAAGGCTTATGGTAAGTTTGGCAAGGGTTTGAAGTTGATTTTCATGCCATTTTTGCCATATTGTGTTTCAAGCTAACACTTTGTTTTGTAGACCTACCATTAGTTTGAGGAAGGATTCAAAGGGATTAAGGTCTCACTAGTCCATCAAGTAGTCCTAGAATCCATAGCCACAATCACAGGAAAGGTTGGTCTATCATTTTGTGGTTTCTATCATACTAAAATTGGTGTTGCAGGTGTTTGGAGGAGTTGAAGTGCACATTGGAACTCCATCTAGCCATTCAACAAGGCCTCTAGGCCTAAGGATTTGCTTTTTGTCCACTCTTTTCCTTTTTGTTTTTGATAGTCAGATCTGAAAGTGGCTCTTAACAGTGGTATAATATTTCAATTAATCACCTCCTAAATAGCCCTAACATATATTTAAGTCATTGCATGAACCAAACAACATTTATGCCTCTCTATTAATGACATTCTAAGTGTTTCTGAAGGTCTGATTATTCAACATTGGATCAGGAATGACTTCCTGGTGAAGTAGTGTTAATTTTGGGCAACTAGGTCCAAACTCCATGTTGTATTGCTCAGATGACGATGCCAATATTTTTATTGGATTCCTTTTTCGGAGAGGTGCAAGATTGATCTAAAGATCATCTTGATTGGATGAGCAAAACATTTATTTTGAATTTATTCCACTTATGTGCAAGGTCGTCCAGAATTGTAATGTAGGCTTGAGAGCCCAACATATGTGTCACACACCCTCACAGATGGCTATAAATTGAAGAGACTTGGAGATCATTTCATCATCAACTCATCACACACTTCTCTCTTTGATTACTTCGATTACTTTTGGAGGCATTTTCTTCTCACACGTGTGGAGGAACAACTAAGGCTTTTTTGGTGCGTATCTCGTTCTAGGTTTCAATAGTAAGTTTGACCCGCCGTTGACTTTGGTCAATGCTTGGTCCGTTGACCTCCAAACTTCACCAAAAGTCTGATTTCTGAAGGCTGCATTGATTGGCACACACACCGAGGCTGAACGTTGACTTTGACCTTGCTACATTGACTTTTTGCAGCTATTGTTTTGCGTTGCCTGCGTTGACTGGACAACGTAGACTTTCGTTGACTTTGGGTTGACTGTATGGAGCTTTCTTGAGGGTTGTGTGACACATTTGGTTGGATGACCTAAAGAAGACTTTGTTTGTTGAAGCATCCTATTGACCGCCGTAATGCCACCATTCTTCATCTTTGTTTGACAAAAGTTAAGTATATTATTGGCTTGTCTTCCGTCGATCTATTGGTATGTTCTATTAGCATTTTACTTTCATGTTTATGTGATTTCTATTTGGTATCGAGCCCTAGAAGTTTGAAGTAAATTTGCATTAAGCATAGAACACTTTCAAAAATTTATATGGAATCAGAGCTAAGGTGAAGACAAAGCCCTAAGCTTGTGTTGAGAGCAATCACCGAAGAAGTAGCATTTGCTTCATGACCCATGGGTACCTCAAATTATAATGGCTTCAAAGCTCGATGATAAGTCGATCGACAAGTCTCGATTATCATGCTTGGAAGATGTCTTTGGACTTGGTCTTGGAAGATCAAGATGTCATGGACTATGTGCAAGGAAAAATCCAAGAGCCTCCCCTCATATGCACCCGCCGCCACAAAGACGAAGTATAGAAAAGTGGGAAATCAAAGCCAAAGTTGATTATCCGAGATTCCATTCATAAAAGTTCCGGTTGCTTACATCTTCGAGTTGGGCACATCTAAAGAGATGCATGATAAGTTGGTCAACATGTCCGTGCCTAATAATGCAAATCAAGTTCTTTTCTTTAAGAACCAATTGAAGAATCTCAAGAAAGGCAAGGATGAATCCATTCAATCCTATTTTCCGAAGTTGACCAAAATCGTGAATAACCTTCTTTTCTATTGGGGAAAACAATAGCCGATCGAGAAATGGTTCTCATTGTGTTTGGAGGTCTCCCCTTTGAATGGCATGTATTCAATACTACCATTCTCAATAATAATGTGATTCCTGATTTTGATGAAGTATTGTCGAGATGCACTCAAGAGGAGACAAGAATGATGGAATATGAAAATGAAGGTAATTTTGCCTTCACCGCTCGTGCTAAGAAGAAGAACAATGGTGGTCCAAGGAAAAATGGAAGAGTAGGGGACAAAGGAAAGAAAGGAAGATGTTACTGTTGAAATTTGGTACCGGAGGACAGGTGGTTCCCTAAGGCTTTGATCTTTGGCCTAGGGAAAAGTGTCCAAAAGAATTTAATTTTTTTCTTCCCTAAAGCAACTTTATAATTTTTTTATAAAGTTAAATCTAATTTAAAAAGTGACTTAAGTGATAAAGTTACTAAAGTGACTTTGATAAAGTTATAAAGTCAACCTAATTTTAAAGTGACTTTAAGTGACAAAGTTACTATAAGTTAAAGTGACTTTAAATAAAGTCAATATAAAAATTAGAAAGGAAAAAGTGACTTTGGAAATAAAAGACTAAGTGGGTCTTTATTAAAGTGGGGTGAATTAAAAAATAGAAAGTGAGATTTAAATGAGCATTTAATCTCGCCTCTAGATCTCAATCTATCTCGCCCATTGGGTTTAGGGGATTCCTCAAAAGTCACTAGGGTTAGGTTAAAGGAGGAAAAGGAGGAAAAAGGTCATTCATTCTTTCATGAGCAGCATTGGGAGAAGGAGAGCAAGAGAGCAAGGGAGATTGGGCAAAGGAGGAGAAGGAGGCAAGCAGATTTGCACACACATTCCAAGGCAAAGAGATTGTTAAAGAAGACATTTCAGCAAGACAAGTGCAAGAGATTTAGCAAACAAAGAAAGATGATTTTTGCACTGCTTCTAGGGAGGGAGGTCAGCATGAAAATAAAGTCAGAGATAGACAGACCAGCATAAAGAAAGCTCGCATAAAGTAGTCACATGCCAGCTCGCATAATGTCAGATTTTCGGCAATGAAATCGAGCAGCCTAGTGGCCGTTCCGTATACTGTAGTTTCTGTACAGATTTTTGGCACGCCGCAGGTCCGCATACAGAGATTTATTGTTGTTTTGGCACACATTTCGAGGTGGCCTGCATCACGACGATTTATTGCAGATTTTTGAGCATCGAAAACGAGAAAATCCGTACGCATTTATTGCCGTTCTCGCTTTGTTGTTTGCACATTTTCCGAGGCGTGGTTACAGCATTTTGAAAACGCAGATAGGGTTGTAAAAGTTTACTTGCCGACTTTTTTGTCGAATATTTCTCCATCAGAAAAGCATTTTTTCCCAGACATAGTATGAGCTTTCGAACTCGGTTTTCCCCTAAAGAGTTGTAGGGGGTTTTTCCAGGGTCATGTTGACCAAAAATATCAGTGTCAAATGTGTGAATGACTGTTTTTATGCTTGCTGATTTTTAATTCTGCATTTTCCAGCATTCTGAAAAATTTCCAGAATTTGTGTTTTCAGCAAAATTTATTTTTCCAGTTGTTGAATGTATGGTTATGGGAAAGGGCATTTAACTATTTTGGAGTAATAAGGTGAAAACTGAAAACCGGGGTGGGAAAGTATAAATTTCTACATGGTATCGAAGCTTGAGTGCTAAAGGGAAGCTTGGGACAGCAAGGAGGAAAATTACAGCCTGCTGATTTTTCACTCAGAAAATTCCAGCAAGCTGATTTTTCACAAACAGCAGTTTTACCTTTACTACAGCAGTGCTAGTTTTCAGTTTTAGGACAGTAGGATGTCTTTGGGACTGAGAGTGGAGGATAGGTTGGATGGGCATTCCAATTACAACATTTGGAAGGAGAGAATGCAGAGTATCTTTGAGGAGGCAGAAGTCTAGGACATTATGGTGCATACCACACAGAACCCTGTGAATGTGCCTACTGATGCTACTCACTTGGTAGCATATAATAAAAAGAAATCAAAGACCATTGCATTCCTCATGTGAGAGGGAAGAGAAATGCTCATGAGATGTGGACAGCATTGTCCAATCTCTACCAAAGTACCAATGAGAACCGGAAAATGGTCCTGAAGGAGAAGCTGAAAACCATTAAGATGGGTAAGACTGATAGTGCAGCTGGATATCTCACAAAGATTACTAATGTGAGAGATGAGTTGGCAGTAATTGGAGAGGTCATTCAACCCACTGAGTTGGTGTGGATAGCAGTGAATGGCCTCCCCAGTTCATGGATGAACTTTGCCGATGGGGTTTGTGCACGTGAGACCCTTCCCACATGGGAGAGGTTTTGGGATGATTGCATTCAGACAGAGATCAGGAAAGGTCAGCTTGGGGCAGCCAAGCCAGTTGAGCAGGATGAGGATGTAGCACTGTTGGCAGGATGCAAGAAAGGCAAAGGGAAGAAGCAGGCTTCCACAAGCAATGGTGGGGGAAAAGGCAAAGGTAAAGGTAAACAGGATAACTCACAGAAGGACTATTCCAAAGTGAAGTGTTGGAATTGTCAGAAGATGGGACACTATGCAGTTGTGTGTCCGGAGAAGAAGAAGAAGAAGGGGAAGAACCAGAGCATGGCAGCTTCAGCAGAGGTTGAGGACTTTGCAGATCGCTTTGACCGGGAGTTTGGGTTCACTGCGTGTGAGTCCTCTAGTGCGGGATTATCTGCCATAGAGGTTCAGAGGGAGCATGCATTTCCCTCGATTAGCAGAGCATCTTCGGGTATCTGGTATGTGGACAGTGGGGCTTCACGTCACATGACAGGAGTCCGTGAGTACTTCTCAGAGCTTTCAGAGAGTGGCACTGATGTAGAGGTAGTACTCGGTGATGACAGAGTTGTTAGAGCAGTCGGTGTGGGAACATTGACATTTCAGAGGGAGTCCAAACCTCCCTTGAAGGTGTCAGATGTTCTTTATGTGCCAGGGATGAGGAAGAACCTCATATCTGTCTCAGCTTTGGAGGACAGAGGATATGAGGTACTGTTCAGGGGAGGATAGGTGTTGATGTATCCCAGGGGCACTCCAGCTGATTCAACTAGAGTGATAGGTGTATGCCATGCAAAGGTGTACAGGTTTGCATTTCAGTCCCTTTTGGCATTGAGCAGTAGTACCGACAGCAGAGTTAGCAGTTCCGAGTTGTGTGAGATTTTGCACCGCAGGATGGGGCACATGTATCATGGAGCCTTAAGGACTTTGCGAGAGATCACTACAGGTGTGCCAGATTTCAGTACTGATCACTTTGATACTTGCAGAGGATGTGCGATGGGCAAGTTTTCCAAATCCCCTTTTCCCAGCAGTGATAACAGAGCCACTGGGATACTTGATTTGATTCATTCCGATGTGAGCAGTCGGATGTCTCATGTTTCCTTGAGTGGATATGAGTACTATGTGTTATTCATTGATGATCACTCCAGGAGGACCTGGATTTATTTCTTGAAGACCAAGAGTGAGGTCTTCAAGCGGTTTCAGGAGTTCAGAGCTCTTGTGGAGACATAGACAGGTCGGAAGATCATGTCCCTGAGGTCGGACAATGGAGGAGAGTACACCCTTGGAGAGTTTGTTGACTATTGTGCGGAGGCAGGCATTAGGAGGGAGCTCACTGTTCCTTACAACCCCCAGCAGAACGGGGTTGCCGAGAGGAAGAACAGATCCATCGGAGGGGCTGCCAAAGCCATGTTACATGATCAGGGGTTGCCATTGTTTTTGTGGGCAGAGGCCTGCAACACAGCTGTTTACTTGCAGAACAGGAGTCCACATCGTGCCTTGGGGCACATGACTCCGGAGGAGGCTTTTTCTGGGAAGAAGCCTGATATTGGTCATCTTCGTATCTTTAGGTGTATCACATACTCCTACATACCCAAGGAGAAGAGGACCAAACTAGAGCCCACCGCAGAGAAGGGTATCTTTGTGGGCTACAGTGAGACCTCCAAGCCTTTCGGATTTACATTCCTGCGTAGAGGAAAGTTGTTGTCAGGCGGGATGTGAAGTTCGAGGAGGACAGGGCCTTTAGGAGGTCACGGGAGTTAGAGTATCTGGACGTCTGTGACCACAGCCAGCTTGAGCTCGCCTGGCTGGTGGATCCAAGGTGGATCAGAGGATCCTGAGGTACATCTATGACGATGTCGTGTCCGTCAGTGTGAGAACACTTTAGAGCCGTAGGGTGGTGCTATGGGCAGCACGCAGAGCAGTCCACAGAGCAGTTCACTGGGGAGTCCACTGATGGACAGTTCACACGGTACCTCAGCATCTACAGGTTCAGGTGCAGGCAGGAGGACAGCAGACAGACAGTCAGGAGTTTAGGCTCCTGATGTTGAGGAGGAGGAGTTTTATTCTCCGCCGGGAGAAGTGCACTCAGGGAAGAGGAAGCCCAAGTGGCTTCAGGACACCTTGAGAGATGCCACATCTGTTGCTGAGCCTAAGAGGCCGGTCAGAAAGAGCAGACCACCCGAGAGGTTTTGTAGCTATATGGCAATGGCTACCAGCATCCTTGACTCTGAGCCTTCTAGCTATGAGGAGGCAGCTAGCCAGCAGGTCTGGAGAGAGGCCATGCAGGAGGAGTATTCTTCTATCATGAAGAATGATGTTTGGGAGGTGGTGCCGAGGCCCGAGGGCAAATCTGTGGTTACTTCCAGATGGCTTTACAAGGTAAAGCATGCTGCAGATGGCAGCATTGAGAAATTCAAAGCGAGGTTTGTGGCTAGAGGGTTCTCCCAGGTAGAGGGAGTTGATTATGAGGAGACCTTCGCTCCCGTGGCTCGATATACTTCGATCCGCTCCATTATATTGATAGCAGTAGAGATGGGTTGGAAGATCCACCAGATGGATGTGAAGACCGCATTTCTCAATGGCTTCATATAGGAGGAGGTGTACATTGAGCAGCCACAGGGTTTTGAGGTGCATGGGAAGGAGTCCCATGTGTGCAGACTGAAGAAGGCCCTTTATGGCCTGAAGCAAGCTCCCAGAGCTTGGTACTCCAGGATAGATACTTACTTGCAGAAGATGGGTTTCACAAAGAGTGAGGCAGATCCGAACTTTTACTATATTGTGATAGGTGAGGAGCCTCTCATTCTGGTGCTGTATGTGGATGACTTAGTCATTACAGGTGCAGAGAGACTCATAGAGCACTGCAAGAGAGATCTTGCGGCGGAGTTTGAGATGAATGACATCGGCTTGATGCATTACTTTTTGGGTTTGGAGGTGTAGCAGGAGGAGGGGCATTTCTTCCTGGGACAGGGGAAGTATATTGTGGACATCCTTGGCAGATTCCACATGGAGGATTGTAGACCCATGTCGACACCGATGATCACCAACCGGAAGAAGCTTCATGCTTCGGATTCCGAGTTGGTGGATCCCACATTGTACAGACAGCTGATTGGTTCCTTGATGTATTTGGTCAACACTAGACCAGATATTTGTTTTGCAGTCAACATGATGAGTCAGTTTATGTGTGAGCCTAGAAAGGTTCACTGGGTGGCTGCAAAACACATTTTGCGATACTTCCAGGGGACAGTGGATTATGGTCTCGACTATGTCAGGATGGGAGGAGAGATCAAGTGTGTTACATCGATTCTGATGCGCAGGTTGTGCTTCGATAGGAAGAGCACTCAGTGGTTTAAGGGGAGCTGGGTTCCGGCAAGAGGCCATGGTTCAAATTCGAAAGCAAGAATAAGAGGCATTGAGTTCCAATTTTAGCGCAGTATATATGCCTGGCCTAGCTAGTTGTGAGGCCATCTGGCTTCGCAAGATGTTGTTTGGCTTATTTGGTCAGCCGTTGAGACCTTCAGTGATTTACTGTGATAATCAGAGTTGCATTAAACTCACTGAGAATCCAGTATTTCATGACAGGTCAAAGCATATCGGGATCAAATATCACTTCATCAGAGACTATGTTCAGAAAGGAGCTGTGAAGCTTGAGTATATTCCCACTGATGAGCAGGTTGCAGATATTCTTACCAAAGCCTTACCACGGGCAAGCATGTCTACTTCAGAGACAAGATGGGTGTGGTGAGGAACACCTTCCTCGGTAAGAGGGAGTGTTGAAATTTGGTTACCGGAGGACAGGTGGTTCCTAAGGCTTTGATCTTTGGCCTAGGGAAAAGTGTCCAAAAGAATTTAATTTTTCTCCTAAAGTGACTTTATAAAGTTATAAAGTCAAATCTAATTTAAAAGTGACTTTAAGTGATAAAGTTACAAAAGTGACTTTATAAAGTTATAAAGTCAAATCTAATTTAAAAGTGACTTTAAATGATAAAGTTACTAAAGTCTAATTTTAAAGTGACTTTAATAAAGTCAATGTAAAATTAGAAAGGAAAAGTGACTTTGGAAATAAATGACTAAGTGGGTCTTTATTAAAGTGGGGTGAATTAAAAATAGAAAGTGAGATTTAAATGAGCATTTAATCTCAGCCCTAGATCTCAATCTATCTCAGCCATTGGATTTAGGGATTCCCCAAAAGTCACTTAGGGTTAGGTTAAAGGAGGAAAAGGAGGAAAGGTCATTCATTCTTTCATGAGCAGATTGGGAGAAGGAGAGCAAGAGAGCAAGGGAGATTTCTGGGCAGTGAGGAGAAGGAGGCAACATCTTGGCACGCATTCCAAGGCAACATTTCAGCAAGACATTTCAGCAAGACAAGTGCAGCAGATTTAGCAAACATCAGGCAGATTTTTGGCACGGTTTTCTAGGCAGGGAGGCCGTACAGCAGGGCCGTACAACAATATTGGGCACG
Organism: Pinus albicaulis; assembly: GCA_034641835.2. NCBI lineage: Eukaryota > Viridiplantae > Streptophyta > Pinopsida > Pinales > Pinaceae > Pinus > Pinus albicaulis. The sequence continues at coordinate 745,419,246 of CM076583.1, forward strand.
GAAATCGAGGCAGCAAGGGGCTGTACCGTACAGCAGAGTTTTGCAGCAGTTTTGGCACGCAAATCGAGGTTTTGGACAGCAACATTAATTGCTGTTTGCACAGATTTTGAGGAGGCCGTACAGCTGCATTTATTGCAGATTTCTGGGCACGCAAATCGAGGAGAACGTACAACATTTATTGCTGTTCTGTTTTTGTTGTTTGTACATTTTCCGAGGCGGTGGTTAAGCACGGAAAACGAGATAAGTTGTAAAAGTCTGTTTGCTGATTTTTATTTTGCTGAATATTTCTCTCACTGTAAAAAGCATTTTCCAGAAATAAGAAGGAGCTTTCGAACTGGTTTTCCCCAAGAGTTGTAGGGGGTTTTTCCAGGGTCATGTTGACCAAAAATATCTATGTCAAATGTGTGAATGACTGTTTTTATGCTTGCTGATTTTTAATTCTGCATTTTCCAGCATTCTGAAAAATTTCCAGAATTTGTGTTTTCAGCAAAATTTATTTTCCAGTTTGTTAAATGTATGGATATGGGAAAGGGCATTTAACTATTTTGGAGTAATAAGGTGTAAAACTGAAAACCGTGGTGGGAAACTAAATTTCTACAAGAGTGAGAAGTTGGTGCTTCCATATCAAGTTGTAGCTTTATAGATGTCCACTTGTAGCTGGTTGAGGTAGGAGTCTCTTATGGGTTATGCCTATACAAAATACATGGGAGTTGGTGCTTCTGTTTCAAGTTGTAGCTTGATAGACGTCCAGTTGTAGCTAGCTGAGGTAGGAGCCTCCTGTGGGTTGTAGCCTACATAAAATAGAAGGGAGTTGGAACTTCCTTGCAAGTTGTTGCTTGTAGAATTGAGGTAGTAGCCTCCTATAGGTTGGAGCCTACAGAAAATCAGTGGTGAGAGGGAGTTGGAACTTGCCTTTGCATCACAACAATAATAAGATGTGGTTTTCTCCCTTATGGGTTTCCACTTATATCTGTTGTGTATGTGCATCATGATTATGTGTTGATATTATGTATTTAATCTGCTTAATACCTGCTGCTCACTTATTAAGATTGCTGTTCCATTATACATTAAGTTGATCATGAAATGAAGGTGTAAATAAGTGTAAAAGAAAGTTTTAAAAGACCATGAATGCATTAAACTGATTCACCCCCTCTTATAGTTTAACTAAGGGTTCAACAAGGGTGTTGCCGAAGGGAAGCATACAAGGGGACCATTCCCCTCTAGTGTCACAAAGACAACTGATATCTTGTAGTTGATTCATTCTGATTTATCTGGTATGCTGTCCGTGACATCCTTAGGAGGATCTTCCTGTTACATGAATTTTACAGATGACTTCTCCCTCAAGACCTGGATATATTTGTTGAAGAAGAAGGATGAAGCATTCAAATGGTTTCGTACCTTCAAGGCCTTGGTGGAATATCAAACCAAGAAGAGAATCAAAGTTTTAAGGACCGACAATGGGACCGAGTATGAGTCAAATGAGTTCAATGACTTTTGTATTGGAGCTGGCATTAAGAGGGAGACCACAACTTTGTATACTTTTGAGCAAAATGGTTTTGCTGAAAGAAAGAACAAGATTATTGAGGAAGCTTCCCATGCCATGCTATATGACCAAGGTCTTCCAAAGTTTCTATGGGGAGAAGTTGCGAACACTGTTGTGTACGTTCAAAATAGATGCCCACATTCCACTCTAGACTCCAAGACTCCTGAAGAAGTCTTCTTTGGTAAGAAACCTGATGTTTCTCATTTTAGAGTTTTTGGTTGTCTTGTTTACTTTCATTTGTTGAAAGAAAATAGAAGTCAAATGATTTCAATGACTTTTGTATTGAAGCTGGCATTAAGAGGGAGACCGCAACTTTGTATACTCTTGAGCAAAATGGTGTTGCTGAAAGAAAGAACAAGACTATTGAGGAAGCTTCCCATGCCATGCTATATGACCAAGGTCTTCCAAAGTTTCTATGGGGAGAAGTTGCGAACACTGTTGTGTACGTTCAAAATAGATGCCCACATTCCACTCTAGACTCCAAGACTCCTGAAGAAGTCTTCTTTGGTAAGAAACCTGATGTTTCTCATTTTAGAGTTTTTGGTTGTCTTGTTTACTTTCATTTGTTGAAAGAAAATAGAAGCAAGCTGGATGCTTCTGGAAAGAAGGGAATGTTTGTGGGCTACAGTGAAACTTTGAAGGCATATAGAATCTATGAGCCTGGTCAAAGAGAAGTGCTGATATGCCACGATGTCACCTTCCAAAGTTTCTATGGGGAGAAGTTGCGAACACTGTTGTGTACGTTCAAAATAGATGCCCACATTCCACTCTAGACTCCAAGACTCCTGAAGAAGTCTTCTTTGGTAAGAAACCTGATGTTTCTCATTTTAGAGTTTTAGCTTGTCTTGTTTACTTTCATGTGCTGAAAGAAAATAGAAGCAAGCTGGATGCTTCTGGAAAGAAGGGAATGTTTGTGGGCTACAGTGAAACTTTGAAGGCATATAGAATCTATGAGCCTGGTCAAAGAGAAGTGTTGATATGCCACGATGTCACCTTCGATGAAGAGGCTGCCCTCAAGAAAGTAAGAAATCTTCCTAGCTCTAAGGAAGACAAAAAAGATGAAGAGGCAGGGAAGAAGGAAGAACCGAAGGATGAACCGATGGCCGATGTTGAAGGATCTATGGATCCTATTGATCCACCTCCTTCAAATAAGAGAAGACCCTCATGGCTCAGGGACATCCTCGAAGATGCCGACAAACATATTGCCCTAAGGGGGACATTCCGTGAAAGCAAGAAGCTGAATAGATACCAAGGGTATCTAGCAGCCATGAGTACAATTGTACAATCTGAGCCTGGATCATTTGAAGAAGCTGTAAAGCATCAAGTTTGGAAGGATGCTATGCACGAAGAATATGAGTCCATTATGAAAAATGATGTTTGGGAAGTGGTCCCAAACATCATCCGGAGAAAAAAACTGTTGTCACCTCGAAATGGCTCTATAAGATCAAGCATGGATCTGGTGGTAGTGCTGAAAAGTACAAGGCAAGATTTGTTGCCCTTGGCTTCTCTCAAAAAGAAGGCATAGATTATGATGACATATTTGCACCTGTGGCCCACTATACCACCATCCGATCTATCATTGCCCTCGCTGCAACGCAAGGATGGAGTCTCCATCAGATGGATGTGAAGACTACTTTTCTGCATGGTTCAATAAAGGAAGAGGTGTATGTGGAGAAACCTCTGGGGTTTGAAGTCCAAGATAGAGACATCTATGTAGCAGGTTGAAGAAAGCCCTCGATGGGTTGAAGCAAGCCCCCAAGGCTTGGTATGAGAGGATAGATAGCTACTTGATGAGGCTGGGCTTCCATCGAAGTAATGCCGATCCAAACCTTTATTTTAAGGTTGATAGAGAAAGGCCTCTCATTCTAGTTCTTTATGTGGACGATCTCTTCTTGATAGGTGCTGACACTCCCATTCATCAATGTAAGAGGGAGCTAGCTTCCGAATTTGAGATGAAACACCTAGGACTGATGCATTACTTCCTAGGCTTGGAGGTCTGGCAAAGGCCAGGTGAGATTTTCCTTTCTCAAGGAAAATATGTCGTGAAGCTGCTGGAGAGATTTGGTTTGGTGGACTGAAAGTCTGTGTCGACACCGATATAACTCAACTTTAAGAAGTTGTGTGGAAATGCTGCTGGGCCCGAGCTGGGAAATCCCACCGAGTATCGACAACTCGTGGGGGCCCTAACTTTCCTAGTAACTCTTGTCCAGAGGTATGTTTTGCAATGAACACTTTGAGTCAACATATGGTTGATCCTCATCACATTCACTAGATTTGTGCCGAGAATCTATTGAGATATCTTGGGGGCATTATCAATCATGGGCTGATTACACTGCCGGGAGTTTGGGACTCCATGGATATACTCATGTCGTCTGGGCTGGTAGTGTGGTGGATTGTAAGAGCACATATGGGTGTTGCTTCACCTTGGGTTCTGCTTCGATATCTTGGATGAGCAAGAAGCAGAAGTCGGTGGCTTTGAGCACCGCTGAGGCCGAATACATTGCAGCGAGTATGGCCTATTGTGACGCTGTTTGGTTGTGAATGCTCTTGAGTGAGCTGTTTGGGCATGTGCTAGATACAATTGTTATCCTTTGTGATAACTAGAGTGTGATTTGTCTTTCTGAGAATCCCGTGTTCCACGATCGATCCAAGCATATTGATATCAGGTACCACTTTATCCGTGATATGGTACAGTGAGGCACCGTAAGGCTCGATCATATAGGAACTAATGAGCAGGTCGCAGATATTCTTATGAAGACCCTGGGAAAGGTCAAGTTCCAACCTTCCTTGAGAAGCTTGGAATCGTGGAAAGACCCTATTGTGAGGGTCCTGCTTGAGTTGGACTATGAGCTTTGGAAGCCCCAGGGGGCTTGGGGATAACTTTTTTGAGCTATAAGCACACATGGGGCTAGGCTTTCCGAACCTTGTTGTGCTTCTGTCCCACCATTATGATATTGAGTTGGTTCACCTCACTTTGATCTATGCCCCGCACGCATTCTACCCATGGAGTTTCAGACTCATGGGAAGTACCTCTCATTTGGCCAATGAGGTGGGAAATGTGGATAGAGACCAATAGCAAGACCGATGGACGCATCAGAGATTGCCGTACTCTCTATGTTTGGGATGACACGTGTCCAACACCTTGATCTAGGATGAAGTCTGATGAGGTTTTTACCTCTAAACTGACTTCGAGTCAGTGAACTAGCTTCGGGTTAGTATGAGACTCTTTTTGAGTCCAAGAGAGGTTTTAACCTCTAAACTAACTTTGGGTCAACTTAGCGTGATGTCTTTGTGACTCACCTCTTGTTCTATTTGTGAAGAAGAGCCATCAAAGCTAGATACAGCAGGATGACGCATGATGCTATATGATGGTACACGATGGTATTGATCTCTGGATGGCACAGGTGGATAGATGGAGTTCTCCCTAGTTGAGAGGGAGTGTTAATTTTGGGCAACTAGGTCCAAACTCCATGTTGCACTACTCATATGATGATGATTATTTTTTTTGCTGGATTCCTCTTTTGGAGAGGTGCAAGATTGATCTAAAGATCATCTTGTTTGGATGGGCAGAACATATTTTTGATTTTATTTTCCACACATGTGCAAGGTCGGCCAGACTTGTAATGTAGGCTCACAAGCCTAATAGATGTGTCACACACTCTCACTGATGGATATAAATTGGTGAGACTTGGAGATCATTTGCTGATCAACTCATCACGCATTCTCTCTTGTGATCTGATTGGTTCAATCAACATTTGGAGGCCTCTTTCCTTCACACATGTGGAGCTGAAGCTAGGTAAATCTGCGGACTGGTTTTAGGGCTATTTGCTATGCGTTGACCAGCGTTGACTGTGGTCAACCCTTGATGTTTTGACCTCCAAACCTTGCAGAAATTTCAATTTTTGAATGCTGTATTGCTGGGCACAAAAATCGAGGCTGAACGTTGACTTTGACCGAAGCCCTAAATCTACAATGTTGACTTTTTGTGTTGACTTTTCTGTGCTGACTTATAGTTGACCAATGTTGACTTTTGATGAGTTGTCCTTGAGGGCCGTGTGTGACACTTGGAGGGTTGGCTGATCTGATGTTGAGAAAGACTTTGTTGGCTGATGCATCCTGTTGACTGCCGTAATGCACACTATCCTATATCTTTGCTGGACAAGAAGAATTGTAAAATCTGATCTATATTGTTGGCTTGTCTTCTGCTGATCTATTATTGTGTTCTACCAACATTTTACTTTCATGTTTATGTGATTGCTAAATTGAATCGGGCCAAAGAAAGATTGAAGTAAATTTGCTTTAAGCATAGAATATTCCATGTCTATCTAAATTTAACATTTCTGTATATGGGGGTGAACACCTTAGGTTATATAGGGAGGTTAGATTCATTAATATTGTTTGCAAATCAGATCAGGCAAGAAATCATCCTATTTATGCAGTTGATCAAGATTTTGTTTGTTTTCAACTATCTTCAAATAATTTGCAGAATTCTCAACTTAAAATTGAAGGCGTTGTAAACAACCCAAAAACTGTCAATTTTGATATTTGGAAATTATATTTTGATAGATCTTGTTCAAAGGAAGGAGCTGGAGCTGGTGTTGTTCTTATTTCACCGGAAAAAGAAAATATAACTCAATCCTGTAAAATTGAATTTGATGTTACAAATAATGTCGCAGAATATGAAGCTTTTATCCTAGGATTGGAGTTAGCTAAAAGTCTTAAAGTGCAGAAATTAAGTCTATTCAGTGACTCAGAACTCAGTGAAATATGTTAGGAATCTTTGTGAAACAAAGCATGCTAGACTTAGATCTTACAGAAATGAGGTTTGGGATTTAGTGGAAAGCTTCTTTCAAGCATTTAACATCAAAGATGAGAATATTCATGCAGATTCCCTAGCTGTTTCAGCTAGTTCATTCAAAATTCCTCATAAAATCCTCTTGCAATATCAAATTCAAGTCAAATATAGATCTCCTATTCTTGATAATCTTAAATATTGGCAAATATTTGAGGATGATGAATAGTTGAAATCTTTTCTACAGGTTATTGATGAATTTTATGCTTTGCAAATTGAAGAAGACTAGTCAGATATTAATGAACACAATAAGGAAAATCAAACTTCCAAATTAAATTCAACTATTGTTGACCACAATATCATTCATGTTAAAATTGGACAACTAGGTCCAAACTCCGGGTTGTGCTGCTTAGATGACGATCGCAATATTTTTATTGGATTCCTCTTTCGAAGAGGTGTAAGATTGATCTAAAGATCATCTCGATCGGATGAGCAGAACATGGACTTTGAATTTATTCCACTTATGTGCTAGGTCGGCCTGGAATATAATATAGACTTAAATGTCTTAAAGTGCGTGTCACACACCCCAAAAATGCCTATATATTGGAGAGACTTAGAGTTCATTTGGACACACTTTTGAGTGGAGGAATTCTCTCTCTCTGGATAGCGTTGGAGCTGCGTAATATATGGAGTATTCTTTGTTTGGGTTGTTCTGGGGTGATGTGTGACACGCTTCGCTGAATGACCTATTGGAGACTTTGCTGGTAGAAGCATCCTGGTGATCACCGTAATGCCACCATTTATTAGCTCTATTTTGGCTTGTCTTCTATCGATCTATTAGTATGTTCTATCTTCTTCAGTATTGTGCCCTAATCTGAAATGGCATAGAACATATGCAGAAATTAACATGGTATCAGAGCTGAGGTGAAGACAAAGCCGTAAAAGAAAATAAGGGTGACGTAAGGCTGTGTGGCAGGCCGCAAGCCATACCACCACAGCAGGTGATAGCATGGGCAGATTTAGCGCTGTTTTGTGCCCTAACCTTCGGCATGAAGAAGTCTTCTCAAATCAACGTCGGAGAGGAGGCCGAGGAGCTGTAAGTGACAGCAGATCTATTGAAGGACTGTTTTAGGGTCAAAATAGATCTATGAAGGCTGTCTCAAGTAACCGAGATTGCTGGGCATATAGGCCAAGGAGAAAGGAAGCTCTTCAACTATGTATGACTTTGTCAATTAAGGCTGCGTATTAGGCCGTCTTAATCAGTTTGATAGATCTGCAACCTAAATCAATCATCTTTTGATTTGATTTGAGGTAAGAGGAGGAACATAGCATAATTCTGGCGATTATGGTCTTACCGCTGACAAGTGCGGCGTAGAAGAAGGCGAGGAGCATTCCATTGTTCCGTCTGCTTTCACATTGGAAAACACCACACTACCGTGGCCAAGTAGATCTCAAAAATTTCAACTTGATGCTCTGTCTGCTGTGGGCAATAATGTTCTTTTTCTCTCTCGTTAATAATCGCGAGGGTAAATTAGATTTATGTGGATTTCCAACCTGGAATCCAAGTCAACGAAGCTCGATGGGACTTCTTCTTGCCGGAGTATCCGTGCCAGGAATCATGCCGCAACGTTTTCTCTTCTAAGTGACAGCGTGAAGATTGATTGATTCATCGTGAGGCTGAGTCAAATTGACGTGGAGCATCCTTAGCTGAGCCTGATAGGGTGAGCTGACTGCATAAATTCCTCAAGCGTCAATCTGTGTAAATTCCAGATGATCAGTTTTCTCTTGCTTGAACCCGAGTACGTGCCACTTGCGATGCAAGAAAATTAATCGCATCGCAGAAATGGTCGACTGCTCTCACCGTAAGGATTGGGTGTGACATATTGAAACCATTTAGTATTACGCCTATTCATGACAACAAACTGGAAATGCGGCTGTGTTTTCCTCTTGACGACAAAGAGCGATCCCTCAACATCTTTGCGACTCTTGAGGGCAGAATTAAATTCCAGCTAAAGTTCGTTTAATGTTCAGAACGACAGAAAAGGAGTATACACCCATTGGCTTTTGTTCGGTATTGAATTCGTAGAATGTAACATGAGCGGCTGTAAAGGGAATGTCTTTGACACAGGGATCGATCCGCTTAAGCACCGTGAGGTTGAGGAGCTTGGTGCATTCCAATCTACGTATTTCTTTGAAGTGTGGTGAACAATCAGAACCAAGTGCATTTGTGGAGGGGCAAGTTCCATTCCAGCTCGACAATTTGGAACACCGAATGCCGGTAATTGGGTTCACAATTAATTAGGAGGACCATTTTCACGAATGCAGGCCGAACACGATTAAATCATTCTTGCCCAAGCTTCTATTCGGCAAATCTAGGCAACAGTTTATTAGTTGCATTGCAAGCATAAAAAGGTATTTGTAAAGCACTGTTATGGCTTAATGTAAAAGAAATAATTATGCTGTGTGTATATTCATACTAGTCATAACCTATGTCACAGGGTTCGCCGAACCTGAAACTTGAGGTTCGAAATTTGACGAACCTAAAAAAAAATTTCGAATTCGATCAGGTACGCCGAACCTGAATGCCGAACCTAATGCCGAACCTGATGCCGAACATGATGTCGAACCTGATGCCGAACCTAATGGAACCTAAAGGCGAATTTTATGATTTTTTTTCCATGAAGTTCGATTTTAATAAATTTATGACTTTTTTAACATAAATTATCATTTCTATATTTAACAAAGTCCATTTTACTAATAAAAATTCGTTATTCATAGTTTTTACTTATCAAAATTCGTTATTAAGTTATTCATGTGTTTTTACTAATCAAAATTCGTACTCGTAGTTTTATAATTTATTAATCGATTTTCATTTTTTATTTTTATTTTATGCCATATATTTATATATATTGAAAAATATGTATAGTCGAACCTAATGTCGAACCTCATTGGAAAATTCGAATTCGAATCGAACTTAATTGTTGCCGAACTCGAATTCGAACCTGAACCGTGTGACATAGGTCACAACAACGAGCTGGGGTATTTTTGTAGGATACTGTCACGTTGCATTTGTTATAGGTTTATTTCTGGACTTGAAAAGGCTTGTATTTATGCCTTATAGATTGTGGTCATCTAATTTTTAGTCCTGCTCAGCCAAGTCTTATAACACTGGTCATGGGTTGACATGCTGCTGTTGTAAGCAAAGATCATATTCTCGAAAGTTGTCTCTAGTTGTCCATGTGGAAAAATGGTCATAACACCATCTATGGAATCAAAATGATGGCTCCTACAGATTTTTTTTTTTCTTCTGGGATTAAGAGGGAGATCTCTATCTGTCTATTCTCCTGAGCAAAAATGGACTGCTGGAAGCTTCTACTGTGAGGAGCTGAAATTTCTAAGAGGATGCCCTCATTCCCGAAGTCATCTTCTCTAGGAAAACCTGTGGGCTACATCGTATCTTCAAAGGCATATAAGAGCTATATGCAGATGTCTTGTGATAAATCCTCCTAGTTCCAAGGAAGACTATGCTGCTGGAACAAAAGAACATGAAGTCTGAAAGGATGATTTCATTCTCAAATTGCATTGCAGAACCGAGACCTGAAGAGTTGCACCCTAGATCAGTGAACCATTAATTGCAGTTGGACAGATCTGGAAGCCCTAGGAAGCAGTTCCTTTTTTTTTATGGAATTGGAAGTTTTTTTTGGGTTGAAGAAGCCCTTGATGCAATATTATGAAACGGTCAGATTGTTGACAAGATGGGAAAATCTGCAATCCCTAGTGAAAGTGACAAGAAAATTTGATTTGTGATAGAGTTGGGCCAATTTTGGTAGCCTTAGGAGCAGTCTTCTAAAATAACCAAATGTATGACAAATGGGCAGATCTGGAAAATAAGAAGCAGTGAAAGATCATGAGAGAAGGAATCATGATATATTCTCTTATGACAGTGATGTCTATGACCATAATGCAAAGAGACATAGGAGAATTCAAGTGAATTTTGGCATGGGGTCAAACACCATTGACAGGAGCAGAGTTATGTGTTGTCTCTACGAGAAATCTCTTGAATGCTTAGATGAAAGCTTCCATCGTGAACAACAAAGGGAGAAGAATCTTGTGGAGGTGAAGCCACAGTCCTCTAGGCAGCTATTGGAGTGTTTAGGGCCTTAACAAAATCTGTGGGTTATGACAGAGTATGTATAACCTCACCATATGACAGCTGGCAGAATCTATATTTGTGGTACCTTCAGAGGCACATGAAAAATATATAACCATGAAGATTGATATCTTCTATATAGCATCACTGAAATCAATGATATGACAGTATATGATACGTGTCAAGATGCATGACAACTATATGATAGTGTATGGCTATGATTCTTGATGGCTTTGACAGTGGGAGAATAAGCTTCAGGCGCCTAAGTGCAAATCTCCTTTCCAAGTTGATGTCTAGGATGACCTCTTTTAAAATAGATGTCTTCTCTCTCTAGAGAAGCTGGCATTAAGAGGGAGAATACAACTGTATATGCTCCTGAGTGGATACCATTGCTGAACGAAAGAAGATCCTCATGGCTTAGAGACATACGGTTTCAGAGGGGGAAATTCCAGAGGAAAACCAAGAAGCCATATAAATACCAAGGGTATCTAGCTGCCATAAGTACAATATGAGCCTAGATCATGTGAAGAAGCTAAAGTATCTAAGTCTGCAAGGACGCGAGGGTGATGGTTCCTAGACCATAGATCAAAGATGTTGTCACCTCGATACAAAATCAAGCATAGATCTGATGGAAGCGCTGAAAAGTTCAAAGCTAGATTCGTTGCCTGTGAGGAAGGCATAGACTATGATGGCACGCTTGCACCTGTGGCCCGATATACCACCATTCGATCATAACCCTTGCTGCTACGCAAGGATGGAGTCTTCATCAGATGGATGTAAAGACCGCTTTTTTGCATGATGCGATAAAGGAAGAAGGTGTATGTTGAGCAACCTCTACGGTTCGAAGTCCAAGTTAGGTACACCCATGTCTGCAGGTTGAAGAAAGCCCTCTATGGGCTGAAGCAAGCACCCATAGCTTAGTACGAGAGGATAGATAGCTACCTAATGAAGCTGGGCTTCACTCGTAGTAATGTTGATCCGAACCTTCACTGCAAGGTTAATAGAGAGAAGCCTCTCACTCTGGTGCTGTATGAGGACGATCTCTTCCTGACAGGTGCTGACCCTCTCATTCATCAGTGCAAGAGGGAGCTCGTTGCTGAAAGCGAGATGAAGGACCTAGGATTGATACACTACTTCCTAGGCCTGGAGGTCTGGCAGAGACCTGGCGAGATTTGCCTTTCTCAAGGAAAATACAGTGTGAAGCTTTTGGAAAGATTTAGCATGATGGACTGCAAGTCTGTGTCGACACCGATGGAGCTCAACTTCAAGAAGATGAGTGACAACGCTGTTGGGCCCGTGTTAGCAAATCCTACTGAGTATTGTCAACTCGTAGGGGCTCCGGTGTTCTTAGTAAACACCCATTCGAACGTATGTTGTACAGTGAACACCTTGAGTCAAAACATGGTTGATAATAACATTCACTGGGTTGTTGTCAAGAAACTCTTGAGATATCTCTATGACACGATAGACCATGGGCTGAGATACACTGCCGGAAGCATGACACTCCTTGGATACACGGATGCCGATTGGGCTGGCAGTGTGGTGGATCGTAAGAGCACATCTGGATGCTACTTCACAAGTAGATCTGCTTCGGGCAGGAAACAGAAGTCGGTAGCCTTGAGCACCGCTGAGGTCGAATACATTGCAGCATGTATGACCCGTTGTGAAGTCACTTAGTTGCGAAAGCTCTTCAGTGAGTTGTTCAAGCATGTGCTAGATGCCACCGTTATCCTTTGTGATAACCAGAGGGGGATTCATTTGTCATAGAATCCTGGGTTCCACGATTGATCCAAGCATGTTGATGGCTGGTACCACTTTATCTGGGATATGGTACAGCGAGGCACCGTAAGGCTCGATCATATAGGAACTGATGAGCATGTCGCAGATATTCTCACTATGCCCTTGGGGAAGGTCATGTTCCTAACCTTCCGTGAGAATATTGGAATCATGGAACGACCCTATTCTGACGGTCCTGTTGGACGATGAGCTCCAGGAGCTCCAAAGGGGGTTTTGGGGATAGCTTTGGTGCTATAAGCAACCATTGGGCGAGGCTTACCAAACCTAGTTGGTGTGTTTCTACTCCACCGTGATGATATTGAGATGGTTTACCTCTCTCTGATCTGTGCCCCGTATGCATCCTACCCATGGAGTTTTGGACTCATGGGAAGTGCCTCTCATTTGGCCAATGAGGTGGGAAAAGTGAATAGAGACCATAGCAAGACTGATGGACGCATCGGAGATTGCCGTACTCTCTATGTCTAGGATGGCACGTGTCCAACCACTTGATTTGGGATCAAGTTTAGCGAGGTTTCGGACCTCCAACTGACTTCGGGTCAGTGAAACTAACTTCGTGTTAGCATATGACTCTCTTGAGTCCTAGTGAGGTTTCGGACCTCCAACTGGCTTTGGGTCAGGTAAACCAACTTCAGGTTGGTATGTGACTCTTTATGAGTCCTATAGAGGTTTTGGACCTCTGGGCTGAATCTGTCAGCAGGGTATGATGTCTTTGTGACTGACCCACTTATGTTCTGAAATAAAGAGGCCAGCAAAGCAAGTTACGACGGGATGACGCACAATGTTTGGATTGCACTTGTGGACGAAGTTCTCCCTAGTTGAGAGGGAGTGTTAAAATTGGACAACTAGGTCCAAACTCTGGGTTGTGCTGCTCAGATGACGATTGCAATATTTTTATTGGATTCCTCTTTCGGAGAGGTGTAAGATTGATCTAAAGATCATCTCGATCGGATGAGCAGAACATGGACTTTGAATTTATTCCACTTATGTGCTAGGTCGGCGTGGAATATAATATAGAATTAAATGTCTTAAAGTGCGTGTCACACACCCCAAAGATGCCTATATATTGGAGAGTCTTAGAGTTCACTTGGACACACTTTTGAGTGGAGGAATTATCTCTCTCTGGATAGCGTTGGAGCTGCGTAATATATGGACTATTCTTTGTTTGGGTTGTTCTGGGGTGATGTGTGACACGCTTGGCTGAATGACCTATTGGAGACTTTGCTGGTAGAAGCATCCTGCTGATCGCCATAACGCCACCATTTATCATCTCTGTTTTGGCTTGTCTTCTATCGATCTATTAGTATGTTCTATCTTCTTCAGTATTGTGCCCTAATCTGAAATGGCATATAACATATGCAAAAATTAACAATTCAGTTATCAAACAACTTTATTCCCACAGGATTGGTCCCTCTTGAAAAATTATTTGACCAAAACGATGTTCCTAAAAATCCACTATCAAATGCACCTGAAGAAGATATTGAAGAATGTAATATTGTAAGATCTGAAGAAATCAAGAACATTAAAATCTTTGCATCTTTACCCCATGAAGTGAAAAATGAATATTTAGATCTTCTTAAAGCCTATAAAGATGTTTTTGCTTGGTCTTATTCTGAATTAAAGGCCTATGACACAACCCTCATTGAGCATAAAATTCCTTTGAAACGTGAAGCACAACCTTTTAAGCAAAAATTAAGGAGAATCAATCCAGTCCTGCTTCCTACCATTGAGATAGAACTTAAGAAGTTACTTGATGTTCAGATCATAGTCCCATTAAGATATTCAGATTGGGTAGCAAATTTAGTTCGTGTTAGAAGAAAAGCAGTGAAATCAGACTATGTGTAGATTTCAAGAACTTAAACAAGTCATCCTTGAAGGATAATTATCCATTACCCAAAATGGATTAGTTGCTTCAAAAAGTTTCAGGTGCTAATAGAATATTTATGCTAGATGGCTTCTCTGGATACACAACCAGATAATGATGAGCCCAGAGGATAGAGAGAAGACTGCGTTCACCACTCCTTGGGGTACATTCATGTATGCAATGATGCCATTTGGATTAACTAATGTTGGAGCAACATTTCAGAGAGCTACGGATTTAGCTTTTGTGGGTAAGAAAAATAAATTTGTTGTTATATATCTTGATGATCTTATTGTGTTTTCTAATTCTGATTAGAAACATTTAAAGCACTTGAGGAAAGCTTTTGACAGGTGTAGAAAATTTGAGATATCACTCAATCCAAGAAGTCTCTGTTTGCCATCAAAGAAGGGAAATTGCTTGACCATATCATTTCTAAGGAAGGAGTGGTAATTGATCCCAAAAGAGTTTCAACTATTCAAGCACTTTCATTGCCAAGGAACAAAAATGAAATCCAGGCTTTTCTTGGAAATATTAACTTCCTAAGAAGATTCATACCTAACTATGCAGAAATAGTTAAGGATATCACTGATATGTTGAGGAAAGACCATGAAGTTAAATGGATAGTGCCAGCTATATATGCTTTTGACTAGATTAAAAAGGCCATTTCTGAAGCCCCAACTTTAGCCAACCCTAATTATTTTGAACCATTTAACATATTTTCCTTTGCCTCTGAAACCACTTTAGTTGCTGTCCTTTTGCAAAAGAATGAAGATGGAGATGACGAACCTATTGCCTTTTTCAACAAGGTCATGAGAGATGCTGAACTTAAATATGACATTATTGAAAAACATGCCTATTCCTTAGTCCAAGATTTAAAGACTTTCAAAACATATGTGCTTCATTCATCCCAAGGTTACTTGGGAGCGGGTGCGAAAACGCGGAGCGGGAGCGCCATTTTTGGAAGCTTCCAGTCTGGAGCGTTTCCGAGAGCGTTTATATATATATATATATATTTTTTTTTTAAATTTTTTTTTTTTTTTTTTTTAAATATTTTGATGCATATATGTCAACAAAAACATGTAGAATGATGAATTAGACATAAAAAACATAAAAACATAGATTGAATCATATAACATCAATCATCTAGAAGTTATAATCTTCATCAACCACGCCCACGAGTTGGAAGCATACAACATATTGACTCTTGAGTCTCGCAAATCATCAGTCTGAAGGTTTCAAGCTTTCAAAATTCAATATATAACATTTATCATCATTGATTTCAAATTTCGATATCTAACATTTATCATCATTGATTCATTGATTTCCAAATTCAATATACATTTATCATCATTGATTTCAAATTTCAATATCTAACATTTATCATCATTGATTCATTGATTTCAAAATTCAATATACATTTATCATCATTGATATATAACATTTATCATCATTGATTCATTGATTTCAAAATTCAATATATAACATTTATCGTCATTGATATTATATAACATTTATCATCATTGATTCATTGATCACCATATAACTTTCATGAAGCATCATATTCATAATTCATAATGACTTGTAAACTTATAAATGCCAACTTCAAAGTTTCGCCTTTCAAATTCAAACTTCAAACTTAAATTGTCATTAAATATATGAAAGAGTCAAGTTTCAATTGTTCAACTGTCAACAACAATTAGAAAAGACTAGTAAACAACAAATCTATTTTATCTACTGGCTGGCCCCTTGCCACGCCCACGAGAAATGTCTAATTTGTGCGAGCCACGAGGAAATGTTGGTCTTCTAGTACTCTCAGGAGTACCACGACCATGACTAGAAGGTGGAGGCTGGATCTACAAAGGAACAATAGTGTGATATCCGAGAACTGGCACTGGCACTGGCACCCGCACCCGCACTGCTACCAGTAGATGGTGGGACTGGCCCTGTGTGTGGCGGTGCTGCTGATGCTTCATCATCATCCCTAAAAAGTTCTGCTTCCAATTCTTCCATATGTACTGTGCCGTCCTCCAAATTATCATCCTCTGGGTTGTTGTCCCAGACTCTGTATGATTGATCCTCATTTGCCCGATCACAATAATGGCTCAACAACCTCAAGTTGTAATGCACATAAACCAAGCTTTCAGCTCGGTTTTCATTCAGCCTGTTTCTTCTCACATTGTGTATGAAGCTGTAGGTGCTCCAACACCTCTCTGCAGAAGAAGTGTTCACAACCCGTGAGAGAACTTTTTTAGCCAACTTTGGCAAAAGTCCCATGCCGCCATATGCTTCCCACCATGTGAGAGCATCAAATCTGTCCCTGTCTTCCATTGCATGGAAAGAACCAAAGTTAGCAGTGCAACTGAAGTATTTGCCTAATTCAAGGCGCAATTTAGCACACTCCTCCCTGTCGGGTACCAACTTGTCTAATGCCTTCATGTACCCCTCTTGTACCTCTAGATCTGTGTGAGGTTTCATCCTAACCCCACCTCCAAGTGCAGGTTGGCCCAACCAAGATGGAGAGTAATATTTTGGCGTAAGGATATATGCCAAGGCATGTAGTGGAACATTGAGTTTATTCCACCGTGCACACACACATGCATGAATCATAGCATACAAGTTGGGATCATTATCCTTAACAATATCTTTTATTTGCTCCAACATGCTGTCCATCTGCTCATAAACCTCCCCAATCACTGGTTTATCAGTATCTGCAAACCAAATCATGTGATAAATGGGCTTGGTAAAATTCAAAATTTCCCTCACACGTGCCCAAAATAGAGGGTCAAGGGCGGTCTCCTCCACATGTTCGAAACCTTGCCTGTCAACTATTGTCACTGCCCTGTCCTTTAATACCTGCCAGTGTGGGCTTGATACCATTGCAGCCAATGACTCTCTTACCTTCAAAAGGCGCCTGAAGGTGAGGTAATAGCTAGCAAATCTAGTCTTTGTTATCTTCAACAACTCCAATTTGGAGTGAGTACGGAAAAGCCCATGGGTTTTGCTATGATTTGTAATAAATTTTATCATTTTTTTACCTCTTGTACAAATCACCAAGCCATTTGAATTGAGGTTGTTTGTTTTTAATGATATCATGCATCAAAAGGTTCATTGTGTGAACCAAACACCCAGACCAAAATATGTTGGGGTATTTATCCTCAATAATTGCTCCTGTTGCCTTACAGTTAACAGCATTATCAGTGATGACTTGTATGACATTGTATGGCCCAGTCTTTTCAATTATTGCAAGTAATGGTTTTGCAATGTTAATGCCGGTCTTGAATTTGTCTGAATAATCATATGCTGACAGGAAGATTGCACCACTAACCGACATAGCCAAAACACTTATCAATGGCTTTCCTTTTACATTGGTCCATCCATCAGAGACAATGGACACCCCATGCTCATTCCACGAATTTGTCATTCTAGCCAAAGAATGGTTTATTTTAGCTTTTTCATGATCAAGACCCACGGTTCTGGCCTTGTCATACCCAAGGCTTTTGTATCCTTTGGGGGCATCATTAATGGCAAAAACCATTTCATGCCAATAAGGTGAGCGAAGAACATTGAATGGCACCCCACATGCATATAGAAACCGGTAAAATTTTGAATCCACATCATTCCTACACCCTTCGTCCAGGAAATCGGATATGGTTCTACGCCTTAATCCAGTGCCACTGCCTCCAAAACCACTGGCATGGGTGGAAGTTGAACTTGTTTGTCCATGACGTGTTGGGCCTAAATCAATGAAACCCCTAGATCTTTTAGATGATCTCTGTAGGGCAGCCTCCTCTTCCTTCCTATATTTCTCTCTCTGTGTTGCTGGCACATTAGTACAAATTTTGATTCCAATATTTTTTTCTCCATCCCCTGGCATTTTCCCACAAAGGTGCCTTCTCGCACGGGTGTATGAACCATGGTATTGTTTATTGCAATGGGGGCAAATAAATTTAGTGGTTCCACCACCTTTCCCTCCTTCCTATTTCTGAACATATTTCCACAAAGGTTTCTAAGTTTGGTCTTGTCTAGTTGGGGAATCTGTGTCCTCATGTTCTCCACTCCCCACTTCCTCCTCAACATAATCCTCCTCCTCTTCAGGATTTTCTTCAAATCCACCATAACCCTCCTCTTCATCCTCCTCTTCTCTGATTTGCCTCTTTCTTCTACCATTCTCCAACACCATTATCACAAATAAAGGAACCAACATGAGGAAAATACCTAGCCATATAGCCATGATGGAAACAAGTTTCAAGTTTCAAGTTTCTAGCCTGCAAAAAAAATGGAAAAATGCCAAATGGGAATAGGAATGCAACATAGGAAGAAAACAATTCATTTTTTAAGTTTTAAATCCAATAAAATGCAACATTCAAGAAAAAATCAAGTTTTCATTTTTAAACAACCTACAAATTCATCCTAGAAAATACAAAATTGGATTAGAAGGCCTACCTCTTTCTTGCAATCCTCCTGTTGCCTTGCAGCTTGCTCCTTGCTCTCCTTGTCACTTCTGCAGCTCAGCTCTCCAGTTCTCTCCTCAAGCTCTTCTTGCTCTCTCTCACTCACTCAACAAACAATAAAAACAAAATGACCCGCCCCCCCAATAAACAAAACGAATTTTTCATTGAAAAAAATTTCTGCTCGACGGGAAACGTTTTTTGTTCCGGGGAGCGTTCGGGAGCGAACGCTCCCCGACCGCTTCCAGCGTTTAAAAAACGCTCCCGAAAAGGCAGGGAGCATTTTAACAGGTTCGGAAACGTGCTCCCAAAAATGCTCCCCTCAGGAAGTGTTTTCGGGAGCGCGTTTCCGAACGCTCCCAAAACGCTCCCGCACGGAGCGCGTTTCGGGAGCGGGAACGAGGGGGGGGGGGAAGCTTCCCCGCAACCCTGATTCATCCATTATTGCTTATGTTCCCAATAGTGCTGTGAAAAATGTGTTAACTCAACCTGACACTGATGGGAGAAGAGGAAGATGGATTACCTAGATACTTGAATTTGATTTTAGTATCAAAACTACAAAATTGGTAAAGGGTCAAGGTTTGGCTAAACTTTTAGCTGAATCAAATTGTAAGTTTTTGGGAATAAATTCGTTTTTTGAAATTTCAGTAGAGAAGAATCCACGAGAACCTTCCCAAAACTCAGAAGGGAAGAATCCACAAGAACCTTCTCAAAACTCAGAAGGGAAGAATCCACAAGAACCTTCATCTTCAATTCAATCAGTTCCTATTTATATTGATGAGAAATTCTTGGTGTCATAATGGTACTCTGATATTGTACATTTTCTTATAAACTTTGAGTGTCCTTCTCAATTCACAAAAAGTCAATGTAAGACACTAAATCTAAAGGCCATAAAGTATTGTATCATCAATGCAAATCTGTACTGAAAAGATCCACTCAATATCCTTTTGCTTGACGAAAAGTGAAAAAGAAGGGATTATTGAACAATTTCATGTAGGTATTTGTGGACACTATGCCTGGAGAGCTCCAACATATAAAATATTGAGAGCAAGATTCTATTGGCCAACAATGTTTGCACAAGTAGGAGCAAAAGTTAGGAGCTGTACTCAATGTCAAATGTTTGCTGGAAAGCAAAAATTAACAACACTTTCTTTGGTTCCAGTACTTGTCTCAGCACCTTTCTTACAATGGGGATTGGATTTCATTGGGGAAATTCATCCGGCATCAAGCAACCAATATAGATGGATACTAATTGCAACACATTACTAAATGGGTAGAAGCCATTCTAGTTAGAAATGCAACAAACACTGTAGTCATCAGATTTATTTAAGAAAATATACTGTCTAGGTTTGGGTGCCCCCAACAGATAGTTACAGGTAATGCAACGACATTTAGCAGTGTTAAAATGATTGAATTTTGTCAAAAATACCAAATTCTGTTGCATCATTCTACTCCTTACTATCCATAGGGAAATGGGCTGGCAAAGTCTTCAAACAAGAGCTTGGTTAAAGTTATTAAGAAGACATTAGAAGATCATAAAAGGAGTTTGGACAGTCATCTCATTTATGCAGTTTGGGCTAACAGGATATCTCCAAAAAGGTCTATAGGAAAATCTCCATTTCAGTTGGTTTATGGTAAAGAAGTAATTTTACCTACAAATCTAACTTTTCCTGTTATGAAATTTTTGCAAGAAGTAAATGAAGAACCTGATGATTTTTCTAGGAGGATCAATTAGATCATTGAACTTAATGAAAATAGGGATGGAATTCATTGCAAACTTAGGAAATACCAGAACAAAATGAAAAGTCTTTTTGACAGAAAAGCTAGAGAAAGAGATTTCAGAAAAGGAGATTTAGTGTTAAGATGGGATGCTAGGAGGGAAGATAAAGGAAAACATGGAAAGTTTGACAACCTCTGGTTTGGACCTTTTAGCATTACAGAAGTCAAGGGTAATAACACTTTTATCTTGCAGAACTTGGAAGGGCAATATTCTTCATTGCTAGTCAATGGAAGATATTTGAAGCACTACATTCAATGAAGGGCAAAAAAGTGTTTCACACATTCCTCATTTTATATTTACCGGCTTGTTTCATTTTCAAATTATGTTTGTTTTTCAACAAAGACTCCATCAACCCGAGGAGAAGGCACTTATGCAAGTTCTCTGCATCCTACAGGAGGAATCAGTCCCCAGTTGGAGCCAATGTTGTAACATTCTTGTTTTGATAAGTAAGACATTTTAGAAGAAAAATGAAAAATAAAAAAATGTTAGGATTGAATGTGAATAGATGAAAAAAATAAAAAATAAAAAATGTTAGGATTGAATATGAAAAGAAAGCTATGAAAATAAAAAAATGTTAGGATTAGATGCTAAAAGAAAACAAAACAAAAAGAAAATGAAAATATTTGGCATAGATAAAAGAAATAAAAGAATAAAAACTGCTTTGTTTCAAATAAAATAAAAAGGGAAAAGAGCGCGCCACTTAAAATGCCGCTTAAAAAATAATTTAGAATAAAGTATGTTTTAAAGTATTAATCATATATATATATGGTTAATCCATTATGTAATAAAGTGACATGATATTGACACGTGAAATAAAAATCTTGCAGATTTGAAAGGTCGAGATCTTATGCGCTCAAATCAACGATGCACATCCAAACCCGCACCCCCCATTGCTTCCGAACGATATCCAAGGGGGGGGGGGGGTTGTCCGGGTAAAGCTGTTTCACAAAACCACCACTGCTGTGTCATTCTCCCATTGAGACCGCACCCCCACCCCCCCTCCAAGTAGGCTTCAAAACCACCCGTTCACTTTTTGACTTACTCCTGCCATCTCATCATCACTCACATGTCATTTCACCATCCAATAATAAAACACCATGTGTCTCTCATTTACTCGTTACCATTTATTCTCAACATATCCGTTAACCGTAACATCTTCACAATAAAACCTCCCGCGCCTATGAACATTCATCATTCACTTTGTTTTTAAACCTGCATTTTTACTGTAATTACAAACTTTTCACTATTCTACTCTGCCACCACTGTTTCATAAGCTAATTTAAACTCTAGCAAAGCACGAAAGCAATATCTTCTCCAATACAAGCCACTCCATTAGCCACAATTCCAACAGCAGGTACAACAACAGGGGAGGCAACTTCTTTAGTAACAACTACAACATCAACATCAACAACAGTTTCACAGTCTACTACAACAACAACAGAATTAACTAAAGCCATGGATGGTCTAGCCATTGAAGAAAGGTCTTCCTGGATTACAAGGTATGGGAGATGAATTAGTTCAACTTGAAGATTATCAAACACAGTTATGTGAAATTGCAAGAGATAGGTCAAAGTTTGCAAAAGTTATAGGGAACATTACAACAAAGGCATTCATGGAAGGGCTCAACTTGGATTTAGCAATCATACATGAAATTCCTTATCTATTTTTAGCTAAACCAACTTTTGAAAGATACACAAAAGTTGATGAAATTTACAGAAAGCTAAGTAGATTTTCATTGCCAAATCAAAGTAAATGGGAAAAGTATTTTGGATTGCTAGAATGACCAGATCAAGTATTTAGAACAACTTCAGCTAGCAAGGAATCCTATTTCCGCAACCTCATCACCAAAAATCCTAAAATGTAGAACCAACAACTCAATTCAGTTTTGAATTTACTATATTTTTGCAATTTTGTTTAGTAAGCAGTTTGAGATATTTCCACAAAGATCTAGATATTTGAATCAGATCTTTTTGAGAAAATTTGTATAAATACATCCATAAACAAATTGTAAAGGGTTGAACCCTTGGATGAGTGCTTGTAAAGAAGAATTGCATGAGCTGAGATCATTGATTATTAATAAAAGGATTCTGGATTTGTTTCAAACAGCCTGTCTCCTCATGAGTTTTTCTAGTTTACATTCGATTTTGTTTTTCCACATATATTTAAGTCTATGTTGCAGGAAATGTGGGTCTAGGTTCCGTTTCAGCCCAGAAACGAAACAGAAATGCATTTCACCGTACCGTACGGCCTGGAAACGCGTTTCCGTCCGTATTGGGTCATTTCACGTTGGGGAAACGTGGCCAGTATGAACAGAAACACGTTTCTAGGTCGTACGAGCACGTTTCCGTCGCTTTAGTTTATATTTTTTTTTGGTTTGCATATGTTTTATTATTAGTTTAATTGTAGAAAGTGTCTTTTGGATGCTTCTAAATGGCTATCTCAACTTATAAAAAGGCTCTCGCCTCATTCTCTCATCACATGAATTGAGCAAGTCATTTCACTTGGAGAAGGACGATTTTAGGAAGGACAAAAGAGGAAGAGAGTAGTGCTTCAGCTAGGGCGTTTTCACCAGTGAGTAAATGAGATTTCAGCAGCAAGAGAAAGAGATTTCAAAAGCAGATTTGGTGTGCGAAGTTTCAAGCTACGACATTCTTGGTTTTTGGCTTAGCTACAACCCCATACTTCTCTCGTCTTTTGTGGCATTTTGGGGTAGTTTCAGCTACACAAAATTAATTTGGGCAAGAAGCATTCAATTTCTTGGTTTTTTCTCATTGTTTCTTCTATTATTCGAGGGTTTATGCTACCAAAATTATGAAAACCGTTTTTTATTTACTTATTTGTTTTTTTAATTTTTTTTTGCAGCAATGGCTTCCATCCAAGGTTCAAGTTCAAGCCCCAAGTCCAACCCAAGGGCTGAATATTATCCTCTTTGGAGGCATGTTCAAAAGCTTCAAAGATGTGGAGGTGATGGCTCATGGGAATGGCGATGTAATCTTTGCAGTAATTCTTGCAAGGGCTCTTACCGAAAAGTGAAGGCACATCTTTTGCATGGAGGAGGACAGGGGATTGCAGGTTGCACAAAAACATCAGACCCTGTGGTGAGGAGGGAATATCAAAGAGAGTAAGATCAGGCGGATGGAATTAAAAGAAGGCATGATGAGCTTAGAAAAGCTACTACTAAAGCTCCAACAAACATTGCGCCAAGGATTGTAGCTGTGGAGTGTAAAAACTCTGGTAAACTTGAATAAGTATATATTATTATTGATAAAAGATGAGATATGATTACAATGGGGAATCACCAAGGCTTTAAATATAGCGTTATGGTGTCCCTTGGTGAAGAGGCGTGATCTTTGATCATGCCCTTTCACTTAATAAAACCTAAGATAACTATATCTAACTAATAATTAATAAAATATACATAACATTGCCCCTCTCTTAAAGATGCTTTGTCCTCAAAGCATATGTAACGATGGACAATGTTGACGAATGCCTGGGTTTCTTGAGCGGCGGGCTCTTGCTTCCAACATTTTAAAAAGATCGTGGAGCATATTCTCGAGTTCAATATTTTGTTGATTTGGATAGTGAAAATATCTGATATCGACAGGGTCGGATCCTGTCTTGACTTCTGGTGACTCTTCGTGGCTCCTTTTTGAAGATAACATTTCTAACTGATGACATTGTACTGTAGATGTTGGCGCTCCTATTTGAATCATCTTCGTCACCAGAGAGGAAGATACGACGTGATCTTTTGGGGCTTGGAATCCATACAACCTGTGTTTCTGCCCTTTCCACTTAAAACTTATAAACTGCTTCTGATGGTTGGCAGAATAAGTACCTAGAGTTTGTAGCCATTGAATTCCTAAGACCACATCTACTCCTCGTAATGGAACTGTGTAGAATGGAGATTCTAAATGAAAGTTTTTTATCTGTAGTTTAACTTTATGGCATTTCCCTACTTGCTCAATCTTCTTACCATCAGCCACCATTACCTTCATATTGGGCATGGGGAAGGTAAAGATGTTAAGTCTTTTTGCCATGGTTGAATCTAGAAAATTGTGGGTACTGCCAGTGTCGACGAGAACCATTACGTTGTTGTTCTTGATATGTCCTCTTAACCTTAGGGTTTGAGGTTGTGATATGCATGTCATAGCTGATAATGACACTTGCGGAATAGTTTCGCCATCCACTTCTGGAGAGAACTCTAAGTTGTCTTCTAATCCTTCTATATATGAATCATTACTGTTAGCGTCGTTAGTTGCTTCACAACTGTATAGATTTTTTGCTTTTCCATTAGCACATCTGTGCTTAGGGTCCCAGTTTTCACCGCAATGCTTGCACTTGCCCTCTCTCATTCTTTGTTGTTCCATACTAGATTTTTCTTCTTCACGAAGATGGAACGGGACATATTTTGTGTCCTCTATATTTTCAGATCGAGGAAATCTTTGTCTCGAATATACTTTTTCTGGTTTTGATAATCTTTCAAATTTCTTTTCAGCAGCTTTTGCTTTTTGCCTTGCTACTTCTACGGACGTAATTTCATGTAGTTCGAGCTCTTCTTGTATATGGATTTTAAGTTCTGAGATGTAAGAATGAATTAGACGAGATTCTGACAATCCCGGTACTCGTGTTGCCAAGGTCTCCCATTCTCTAGTGTACTCATCCACATCTCCTTTTTGGCGTAATTTGATAAACGTTGAAAAGAACTTTTCTTCTTTTATACCTTGAAACCTTTTGAAGAATGCATCCTTAAATTTCCTCCAACTGATAGCGAGCGTCGTCTTTTTCCACCACATATACCAATTATATGCTTCTCCTTCCATTTTCATGGAAGCATGTTTAATTTTTTCGTCATCACTAGTAATGTCATAAATCTCAAAATATTCTTCCGCTTTATTAAGCCATGCAACGCTATTTTTTTCATTACCATCAAATTTGGGTAGCTCGATTTTGGCTCTTCGCCGATATGCTACTGGTGGAACAAGAAGGGGATATTGATTAGCAAATGCATTCCAGAGCTGCTTATTTTGAAAATCTGCATTACTATCTTCTTGATGATGTGGGGAATCGGTCTTTTCTTGATGCTCTTCTGAGTTTCCTGAATCTGCGGAATTGTTTTGTTGATTTTGTTCCATGTTAGGAAATATTGGAGGTTGTGTCTGACTTAACTTATCTATCTTATCATTTAGCTTATTGAAGAGTTCTGTCATATTGTTCATTGCTTCGCTATGCTCTGTCATCTTGTTCATTGCTTCGCTATGCTTTTCTGTGGCCTCGTGATGATTTAGCCACATTTGTCTTTCTATTCGATTTGTCGTATCATGAATCTTTTTGATGTCATTGGAGTGCCCTGCAACTGTACCTTCAAGATCGACTAATCTTTTTCCGAATTCTTCGGAATTATTATTGATTTGTTTCTCAAGATCTCCCAATTTCTTCTGGAATTCAGCCATCGACATCGATGAAGACATTGAACGTGTATGAGGTGGGGAATATTTTTCTGCCAGTTTCTCTCCTTTTTTTTTTTTTTAAATAATAATTTATTATTATAATAATTTTCCTTGTATTATTTACGCTCCCCTTTATTAAAAAGAAATCAAATTTTTGAATTTTTCTCCTTTAATGAAAGTGATTTAATTATGTCTTTGAAAAAGTTGATACTTTTAAAAGTCTCTTATGTAATCTCCTTTGACTTATCCACTCATAATTTCCTTATACTTTTTGTTTTTTTTTTAAATCCTTTTAATATAATTTCCCTTATAACTCTTCTAAGTGCTACTTAGGGTATACTTTCATGAAAAAACTTGTACTAAAAAAAATCTTTTTTTCTCCCTTACTAATATTTTTTTTTAAATGGCCTCTTCCTTTTTTATACAATGATATAATTCCCTTCAGACTTCAACTTTCAAGTTTTCATTTAATCATTAAATAATAGTTTATTTCAATTATCAAAAGTCACAATGTTTGACTTTTGGATAGCTGTTCCTTTTCGAATTGATTAATGTATGGAACGACGTGAAGAGTGGTCGAGGAAGGCTAAAGAGACGGACAGGTCGGAGAAGATGATTGCCGTGGAAGGGGAAGTGGATATGAGGGTGACGCAGAGGGTCGATGCAAATTATTGCAGTGGAAGGGGAAGGGGATATGAGGGTGACGCGGAGGGTCGACGCAATGATTACTGTTCAGATCCGACGGATAGGCCCGACCACAACGGACAGGAGAGTACAGGGACAACGTGAAGAGGACGGACAAGTGAATTTGACAAATACCTGAACAAGGCAGCGTAACCTTCGGGTATCACGACGGAAGGCTGCGTGGCTGAATGATTAGCTGTGCAGCTCGATGGGAATGGAACCAACGTTGAGATTCAAAGGGCAAGGCTGCAGATAAAGGCCAGAATGACGTGCAGGGTTTGGCGAGAAGTTGAGGAGAGCGTAGGGAGGGTTTATACAGTCGGAGAGGTGAATAGGGGAACGTATGGGAGGGAGTCGACAAGGGATAAGGGAAGGTTGAGAAGACTGTGGTAGATGAGTGGACGGCTGGTGAAAGAGTTGGCCGGTGGGTGGAGTAGGGGAGACGACAGTGGTGTGTGACGTAGAGGAGGGGCAGGCTGTATGGCCGTGAGGGAGTCGGTGAGGGAAGGGTGGAAGGGTGGGAACAGGTGTGCACGGTGAGGGAGAGTGTTGAGTGTGAAAGGCCGAGAGGAATGGGAATGTTTGTGCGATGGGAAGGGAGTGAGGGACGTAAGGCCAAGAGTGAGGAGAGATTTATAGGTTTGTAAAAAAAAATTATTTATTTATTTTTTTACGTGTGGGAATCGAGGTTGGTGAGCGAAGGCAAAGAGGGGGGGGGGTTAAAAATCTGCAATCTCGAATTCTTATAATTCCCTAATTCTGGGTGATCACACAGATCTCGAAGAGCGATGGCTCTGATACCAATGGAGTGTAAAAACTCTGGTAAACTTGAATAAGTATATATTATTATTGATAAAAGATGAGATATGATTACAATGGGGAATCACCAAGGCTTTAAATATAGCCTTATGGTGTCCCTTGGCGAAGAGGCGTGATCTTTGATCATGCCCTTTCACTTAATAAAATCTAAGATAACTATATCTAACTAATAATTAATAAAATATACATAACAAGCTGAAGCAAGGAAGAGGAGAGCCACTCAAGAACTAGAACAATCACTATCCAGAGGGGCATCCCGTACAGTTCAAGATAGAAAAATTCCTAAATTGGTGAATGTGCAAGCAAGAGAAGAAGCTGATTCCAGAGTAGCTAGGTGCATCTATGGAGGTGGTATCCCATTCAATGTTGTTCGCTCTCCTTCCTGGCAAGATATGATAATGGCAGTTAACAAAGCTCCTAAAGGGTACAAGGGGCCCAACTATGAGAAAGTTAGAACTTAGCTTCTAAAAAATGAGAAGGATCTTGTGGAGGATATCTTATCACCAATTCCTTCTTCTTGGAGTAGCTGTGGGGTTACCATAGTCTCAGATGGATGGAAAAATACAAGGCGTAGACCATTGATAAATATTATTGTCACTTCACCAAAAGGAGCATGTTTTTAAAGGCAGAAGACTGCTTGGGAGAGGTAAAAGATGCACAATTCATTGCTGATGTTAATATAAAATCTATTGAACAAGAAGGTCCTAACAGGGTGGTGCAAGTTATCATGGATAATGCACCAGCATGCAAAGCTACAGGTTTAATTATTGAGGGGAGGTATGACCGCATCTTTTGGACACCCTGCATTGTCCATAATCTGAATTTGATCTTAGAGGAGATCGACAATAAAGTCCCATAGATAAAGGAACTCATAGGGGTAGCAAGGGAGATTGTTAAATTCATCACCATCCACCACCAATCTCAAGCAATATTTCGGGAGTACTCCAAATTGGAGTTGTTAAAAGTTGTTGAGACAAGATATGCTTCAAACTTCATAATGTTGCGCCACCTTGTTGAGGTTAAGCAAACATTAGTTTCTATGGTGGTGAGTCAAGTTTGGGTTGAGTGGAGACAAGCAGATTTAGAGCTGGGATATACAGTGCATAGATTATGCCTTGATGAGAATTGGTGGAGCAAGATAGATTTCTTGCTAATGTTCACAACCCTTGCATTTGAGCTTCTTCAGAATGCTGACACTGACCAACCTTTCTTAGGAGAGGTATATGATGGCATGGATTCCAGGTTGAGAAAACTATGGAAATCATTTCACAAGAGTCTCCTGCTTTTGTTTGTAGATGATCATTTTGCGAATTAGTCAAGAAAATCATTGTTGATAGGTGGAACAATTTCAACACTCCATTGCACACTTTAGCACATGCCTTGAACCCCAAATTTTATGGTGAGGAGCTTATTGGTCAAAGTAATGGGAAGAGGAAGGCACCCCATAAAGATAGAGAGGTGGTTAATGGGGTGAAAAAATCTCTTATGAGAATTTTTCCAGGTCATCTACACAGGGAGGTGAAGGAAGAATTTGCCAGTTTTGCTGCAGGAATAGATGATTATTCATATATATCATCTTTGGAGGAGAGAAGCACCATGAATCCAGTTAGCTTGTGGATTTGTAATGGAGCAAATGGTGTACATTTGCAAAACCTTGCCATTCGCCTCCTTTCACAAGTGGCAAGCTCTTCATCAACAGAAAGGAATTGGAGCGCCTATGGTTTTATTCATTCTGTGAAGCACAACAGGTTGGGCTCACAGAAGGCAGAGGATCTTGTTTATGTGCACTCCAACCTTCGCCTTGCATCTCGTAGGTGTTGAGATTTTGAGGTAGCATCAGGTGTGCTCTAGCCTTGAAATTTTGTGGAGGGGCTAAGACACACAAGACCTCCAAAACCCAGAAAGCGTTTGGAGAAATTTCATCAGGTGTGTGAGAAATTAAAATAATTAATTTTTTTTAATGAGGACCCTAAGTCTAACTCAGGGAATTAGAAAAATTAAAGTGAATTAATTAAACACATGTGATGAAATGTTTTAAGTGACGCAGATCAAGTAGTCTTTTAATCTGAGCCATTGATAAGAGATTAGATCATGTCCGTTGATGTGTCAACGAGAAAAGTATAAAAGAAAGGCTTGGGGTCAGTTGGAGAAGACACACAGAGTCTAACAGATCGAATTTTTCTGACGGAGCAGTGCTCGAACAAAGATCAGAGCTAAGTGACTCAGAGTTGTAGTGAGGGGCAGATGCAGTGATTGGCCATGAGGGCCATGGGTACAGTGCAAAGCAAGGGCAACAGAGACACAATGGAGACAGGGTAGCCATCAGAGGGGGTGACGCAGTTCCTCAGGAGGGTGACGCAGGCCCACATAAGGCTCACGCAGGGGCATCGCAGTGTCTCCAAGCAAAAGTCCAAAATTTTGCTGGAAGCAAGGGTTTTGAGCCAACAGGGCTGAAACCGAGATCTAGGAGAAGCAGATCCATGCAGAGCTAGGGTGACGCAGTCCCTTAGTCTAGGTTACGCAGGCTGACGCTGTAGCTGCGCAGAGCCAGTTGGGGTTTCACCAGTTGCTCATCTGGATCAGCCAAGACCTGCGAGAGTGAGGTATATCTCACATTTTTTCTGATTTCCGAGGTTTTCTCTTTTGTGTGAGTTGGGTTTATGGCACCCTAGATGTACTCAGAAACTGCTGTTTAATAATAATAAACCCTTATATATGTTGCACTGGTTTTCCCGCGTGGGATTTTTTGGGGACATTTGTCCAAAAAATCTGTCACTTTGTCATATGAGCGTGATATTCAGTAAATGATCTGTGTGCGTCGGCTGTTAATTGTATTTACTTCGCTGTTAATTTTGAATATTCAGATTAATAACTTGTATGTTTAATCAAGTAGGAGAAGTAAATCGAGATTTAATAGTAGGGTTTCTTAGATTCAGAAATTTTCACAGTAGGGGTCCAGAATATGGCAATGGTCCTTCTAAAGAATGGGATGTGGATTCAGAAAATCCTGATTTGGAGCTCTCCCTTGCTGCCATGAATATTGAGGACCAAGAGTATAGAAGTGGAACTGGCCAATCATCTTCTTCAGCTACAACATCCACTGCTAAGCATGCTTCTGTTGCTAGTTTCAATGAGGATTTTGATAATGAGTATTAGTCTTTTTGACTTCATAGTAGTTGCAGCCTCATAGTCTTTATTGTACTTGCAGCCTCATATGTATAATAAAGGCTGATTTTGAGATTTTGATATATAATAAAGGCTGGTTTTGGATATTCCGATATTTCTATTTTCATTATGCGTCTGTGATCATTCATGCGTAAATGTGATGTAAATTTTGAGACTTATAGTTTATGCTTTGAATGTAAGAAATTATAATTTATCATGTATGTTTTATGATTTCACATAGCATTTCTTAAATGTCTTAAATTCTAATATATATATATATATATATATATATATATATATATATATATATATATCGCGTTTCCCCTTTTTCCAAAATTTGGGGAGGTCGCGTTTCGTACCTGTACCCGTATGAAAACTCATTTCCGTTTCCCCGTTTCGTGCAAATTAGATTTAAGTTTTATGGAGATAAGTACATAAGAGAAAACTGAATAACAATCTATCTTAAATCCTCTGAAGTTATCATTTATTTTAGAGATCGATTTATGAGACTATTTGTCTGTATAAGTCCCTTTACATTTATTAGTTATCAGTGATCTTCATAAGTTTAAATATATATTGTTAAGTTGTGAACATTGTTTGTCAGCGTTTCTTTCTTATGATAAACTAAAGGTTCAATTTGAATACTGTAGATCATAGTTTCTTACATTTTTTGTCTTTCACATATTATAAAATCAAATCAACGTTTTGAATTAAAAGAACAACCCTTTCTTAATATTCAAAGCTATTGCAAGTTTATAACACTTGCCTGTAATTTGCTCATAGCATTGGTCATCCAAAATTCCCTTTAAAAACAACGAAATATTTTAGATGCTCTGGCATAATTAATTAACCTATAATTATCTCAGAGGACAATAGAGTCCACAATATTGGATTACGTTTTTGTCATTTTGAGGGTGGTAGGGAGGTGCTAGGGCAAGTTGGAGCTTGCTAGCATGTTGGAGCATCCTTTCAGCTAATTGCTGATAAAACCAGAGCTTTGGGGTGTCATTCCAGTGGGAGCTGGAGAATGAATGCTTTTCTAGAGTTCTAGGGAGTTGGGGCTTTATTTTCAGCTGGAATTGAAGATTAAAAGAACTTATTAGAAAAACGTTCGATGGTTTTTGAGTTGGAGTTTCCACCTAAAAATCTCTGTGTTCATTGTCTACTATTTATTTATGGTTTTAAATATTGCTGAAGATTAATTAATGCTCTGAAAAGATTAATAAGTCACAATTTCTAAGAAATACTGATTCACTTCCCTCTTAGTATTTCCAACAATTGGCATAAGAGCAGGTTCCTTCACTAGTAGTTTAACAATTGGAAGGAGGAGTGGAATATTTCGGGAATTCCAATAATAAATGGAAAAAACTATGCATTTTGGGTTGGAAAGATGAAGTCATATGTTCAAGCACAAGGGTTTGATGTTTGGAATGCTGCATTGACCGAATACAAGGAAGATTCAACTCAACCTCAAGATGATAACGAACGAAGACTTTACGAGAGCAATGCTAAAGCTAAAAATGCCCTCATGTCTGGTGTGATAGATTCTATATATGTCAAAATAATGTGTTGCAAATCAGCAAAAGAAATTTGGGAGAAGCTTTAAAATAAGTATGAAGGAGACAAGAAGGTAAAAGAGGCTAAACTCCATACTCACCGAGGACAATTTGAGAAGCTGAAAATGAATGAAGAGGAGAACATTTCAACCTTCTTCCTTTGTGTTGAAGAAATAGTGAATGCTATAGACGCATTGGGAGAACCAATGGAAAACAAGGTAGTTGTCTGAAAGGTTCTAAGATCTCTTCCAGAGAGATTCGATGCTAAAGTATCTGTGTTAGAAGAAAGAGATGATTTGGGAAAGCTCACCATGGACCCGCTGCATGGAATACTTACGACATATGAAATGAGGAAAGAACAAGATTCTCCATCTAATCGAGAAGCAACATTCACAACATCCAAGATAATCAGGAAAGATAAACAAGAATCAAAACCAAGCTCCAGTTGTTGCGAAGAAGAAGAATACTTAGGTGAAGAAATTACTAACATTGTGAGAAAGATGAACATAGGAACAGGTAAGTTCAAAGGTAAAATTCCACTAATATGTTTCAATTGTGGTGAGATTGTTCACTTTGCAGCTAAATGTCCTTATAAGAATGAAGAAGCATCCAGGTAAGGGAAGAAGGGTCAAAGAAAATTCAACAAGCAAGGTAAAAATAAAGGCCTTAAGAAAAGCTTTTTTCTCTAAAGAAGACAACTCCTCATTTGAAGAAGAGAGTGAGAGTGATGAAGAAAACAATACTGGAAGAGTACTATTCATGGCTAGGTACAACAAGAAGGAAGCACCTGAAGAAGAAGAAGAAGAAGAGATGGACGAGATTCAATTTCAAAACGAGATGGTTAGAGTTATAAAGGATCTTAAGGTTGAAAAAGAAAATGTCAAATCTCTCGAAACCGAATTGAAGATAAAAAAAGAACATGCTAGAAGCCTCAATAAGAAAAATGAAGAATCAGAGGAAGCCATTATCAACCTTAAAGTACAATTGGAAGAAGCCAAAAAAGTTGAATATTCTCTCAGAAAAGAACTTGAAGAAAGAAGCAAGGCAAGAGAAGATTTAGAAGCAAAGATAGTCTATCTATGTAAGGAAGAAGAGAAAAGAAGAATGCAGAAGGGCAACTATTAATTCAATTTCTCCTTATTCCTTAATAATTGCTTGTGAACTTTATTTATCTTTTTGTGTTTCTTTATTATATCTTTTCATCAAACAATTATCAAGAGAAAAACAATAAAGACAATGGACACAAAAATTAGGCTCCAAGACAGGGCAAGACCACCCCAAGGGGAAAACCCATAAAATCTCTTCTCTTCTTATAAAATCTGCTTCAAATGAGACAAGCAAGACCCAAACCCTAGGCCAAATCCTCCTCCAAGCACCAAGTCAACCCTCCAAGAAGCCCTTCCAAGTAGATCAGGTCAATAAGGCTCAATCCTGCTTCAACCAACTTCCAGCTTGAACTTTGACCCACAACTTCAACTTAGCAACTTCGGCCCTGTAGCTGCAGAAACCCCATCTCTGGCACAAAATAGTTCTTTAAGAGTTCCTTCTCTGAGAAAGGTAATCTCTTCAAGGTCAACTATATCAACTTGGAGTATTCGACATTTCTGCAACTTGAATCTATAATTTCGACTTCATGCAATTTGGACAAGCAATTTTGACCTCCAAACGTTGAAACATAAACCCTAACCTTCCATCGTGTGAGAGAATAAGGCCAAAAATAGATCTTCCAAACTTCCTCTTACTTCCTTGATCTTCGCTATGTCTGTCCCAACTTAAGGTTGAACTTTCTTCTTGATAGATGAAACTTGATGAGGGAGTGTGTCAAATGAGGTCGAAGCTGCTTTTATTTATAGGATTTCCAAGGGGTCGAATTCCCTTCTTTAAGCCAGGGATGACTTGTACTTTGGAGGTTTCCAGGACTTTATAGATTCAAAATAAATTATTTTGCAAGATACATTTTTCCTAGATGGGTCTTATAATGTTAACATTGATTCACTTGACTCGTGACAATAAATCTTATGACCTAACAAACCCAAGAAGCATGAAGAACATGCTTTTACCTAGAAGACCATCAACAAGAAGCATGAAACTCATGCTCTAAAATAATAATTTTTCTTTCTTCTTTTGCTTGTTACATAAAGATATACATATTTAAATTAGTACAATGACAATTATGAAGACCTAAACTAGTTACATTTTCCAACAAAATGTTTAGCAGAATTTTGCGAACAACTACAAAGCATAAGATGTGCCCATCAACAATCAAAAGCTGCACAATGAAAAGACAAGATTGGGATACAAGGAAATATTGGTTAAAGGATTAACATCTTCCATGATAGAAAAGGGAGATAAACAAAAATCTTATGCAACAATTGCTAGAGGGTCTAGTGAGAAGGAAAGATGATTCCAAACAAAATAGAAGGTTCATGATCAACAAGAAGGATCATGGAAAGAAAGTCTCCCCCCCTTCAGGTATCAAAATTTATTTCTTGGTGTTTGTTATTCATGTGGAAATTTTGGACATAAAGTTGTAAATTATCAAGCCTATGGTAGGAAGTTTGGAAGTTCTTTCAGGAATGATTATCCCAGAAACATGCAGGAGGATTACATGAAAATCTACAACAGGTTTGGCTAGTTAAGCAATGAAGTAGAATGCCATAAATGCAACAAATTTTGGACATTTGGCTAAATATTGTAGGTTAATCGTTCCCACAAGGGAATCACAACAAAATAAAATTGCTCAGGTCTGGAGAAGGAAAACTGAAAGATGCGCTCTTGCTCTAAAAGCTCAAAGCAAGAAGAGTGTGCGGTATGTTGATAATGGCTACTCAATGCATATGAATAGAGGCAGGAGCAAATTTATATCTCTAAAAGAAGGAAAGGATGGAACAATGTCTTTTGGAAATGATGGATCAACAAACTTTGTAGGGACAGGCACAATCAAGCTTGGAAGCAAGGATGCTGCCACGGAGGATGTGCTTCTCATTGAAAATATGAATCATAGTCTGCTCAGTTTAAGTCAAATGTGTGATCAGGGACACATGCTGCTCTTTGACTCGAAGAAATGTGAAATAAGAAGAGAGAAAACCGACCAACTGGTGGCTATTGCAACTAGGACTCCAAACAACATATATACTTTGGATGAGACTACTTAAGGTTGTTTCTTGGCAAAAGAAGATGAAAGTTGGCTTTGGCATAGGCGAATGGGACACATAAACTTCAACAATCTCGTGAGAATTAGTAAGGAAGAGGTTGTGAGAGAAATGCCGCAGATCTCAAAACCGACCAGCACTTCGTGTGCACTTGAGGTGTGCATGCCACAAGAATGAATCCACTTACACCATGTGGGAAAAGTCAACATAGTCAGAGCACCCGACCTCCTTAAGAGGAGTGGACAAGACGAGAGCAGTTAGATGATGTGAGTAGGAGGAGATCTTGCTTCCTATCGTGGGGCCTAGGGTGCAAGTACACTGACAACGAGCCTGAGGAGGAGGTTGAGCAAGAGACTGAGGGCACACAGGGTTATGAGGAGCATGTGGATACACCTAGTGTGACACATGAGCCACCCTTGTTGGAGTTTCCTTTGGTAGCCCTGGTTGACACATTGGTGGAGATAGTTGAGCATGCATCCATTGATGAGGTGCCAAGAGACACAGAGTTACCCACCATTGATGAGGTGCCAAGGGACATAGAGTTACCCACCATTGATGAGGTGCCAGGAGACATATCCCCAGTTGAGGAGGTTCCAGGAGATACAAAGGTACCCAAAGATGGGACCAAGTTTATAGATGTTAGCCGCCCACAACAATTTCATCAACTCCAAGTCGACCTTCTCGCATTGAAAAAGAAGGCCACGACAGTCCGAGAGACCATTTCGCAACAAAACAAGGAGCTGGATGGAGCTAGAGCAGTTTGTGCCGAGACAACGACCAAGCTGGCTTGCTTTGGGGAATGATTGGATTCCCTAATGGTACAATTAGAGGAGTACACATTGGAGCGTCGGAGCAACCCTCTTCAGGCACACATGAGTAGGGATGATAACACTGTTAGGTTACCTCTGACATTGTGGAGAGAGAGGCAAAGCTACCTAGACATATCTCATGTGTTGACCATGATTGTGAGCTGAGACAACATGAGTTGCCTAAGGCACAATGTTTGCATGTCGGAGTTGTTGCGCGTATGGGTACACATGCATTTGACCTTGCCCTTGGGGTTGGATGGCATGAGATTCTAATTGGTACCTAGTGGAGTGGGCTAGATTTATGGAGACGATGGTAGTTGGGAGTAAAACTCAGGAAGATCTTCCAGACATTGGGGATACTGGAGGCCTAGGTTAGCATTGGGATCTAGGAGGTGCTTCCTGCCATATACTTGAGATGCATAATGACAGTTGTTGGGATCCCCTCACCACATCATGGATGTGGTTGGTTAGGGCATTAGTGGTGTGACAGATCCAGTGACTGAGCATCCACACACTTTCGGATCTCCATCAGCATTAGTAACGGTTTGGGTTGATAGGGGAGCAGGTAGACTCCATAAGTTGTTTGAGCATGTTGGTTGTGCAACGAGTCACAAGATGATCAACATACTCTGGCAAGATTTTGTCGGAGGAGGTGGCATTGGCAAGCTGCCAGATAGTGTCTCGTATGGGGTTGAGGGATCTCCCCAGTTATGTGGGGCACAATGGTCATGGAGGAGCCACACAGTGGTGGCATCGCCACTAATAGATAGGGGGATTCACCTCTCGTGTCTCTCAGGAATATTTTGGAGGTGAGGCCCATACATCAGAGGGTATGGTGATGCGATAGTGGAGGTGGCAATACCGGTAGGGTGCTGGCCGACGTGTACTATCTCGGCTTTAGATCATGGCATGTAGGAGCATGCAGCGCTGAGCAGTGGTTTGTAGGTGAGCACGTAGATGCATGGCAGTGGGTTGTGGTGCGTGGATTTGCACCATGGAGTGGGAGGAGCGACTTACACCACATCGATTTTGCTAGTGGAGTGGCAGATGCATTGACACATATGGGATGCCATATGGTACAGGGTGGTAAGGTAGTGAATGGTTGTATCCAATGGTGCAGATTTGTGCCTCGAAGTTCAGTGCTCTGTAGAGGAGTGCAGGGGTGCATATTTATGTATAGCAGAGCATGATGATGCACTACAAGTTGTTGGAGTGTTGTGACCGGAGAGATCTCCTGACACGGACATCAGGCACACCATTAGGTTTGGCACACCCAAATTTGGAGAGTGAGTTGATCACAAAGATGACTGTGAGCTTCCATTTACCACTCTGCAACATTGCACATTGATAGAGGGACTTGGCTATTGACTCTTGATGCCCTCATCATGAGCAACAGGACCCAGGAGGTCCATCTGAGATAGTTGGACAAGACCCAGTGCATCAGGAGAGAGGCTTTCCAACCGTGGAATATGGTCAGGGTGTGAGTTGGCAGGTGCAGGCTCGGGGATGGTTCGATCTGCTGCAAGGGTAGCACATGCTCCACCCTTGAGCCAACATTTAGGGGGATTCATGGCACCTGTTGGGCAAGATAGTCTGATATGTCTCTGGAGCATATACAGTGGTTAGTGGACCCATCTTGCAAGTGGATGTTTAGACTCCATCTTGTAGGTGGATATTTAGATAGATCCATCTGAATATAACCACCTAAATCAACTGCAAAATTCCTAGAAAGAAGCATTCCCCACACATCTAGCGCATCAATCACTACTATGTCCATGGTGATGATATTTTATGGATAACCAACTAAGGAAACCAATAGATCTTTTACTACACCAAGGACTACGACTTTTCTAGAAATGTTATGATAAGGTCTCGAGATTCTAAAATTCAATTGTTCCATAACTTTCGTAGTCATAACATTCGTAGATGCACCAGAGTTGAGCATACAATTGTGAAGCAATTGATCATTTATGTCCAATGTAAGAAAGAATTGTTGATGGTCTTAATTAGTCATTTAACAATTAATATCTTTTAACTTAATTTCTTTGTCCTTAGGATTATCGACATTGCCCTGTTGAGGCATACCCAAAGCCCTGAGGAAAGATGCTCTATGAGATGGAATCTTTAAAACTTCAAGCATTGGGACAGACATCTTAATGGAAGCCAACGGAAAGCAGGAAAAGGCCTGGTTAACGATACATCCCCTTGTGTTCCAACCACCCAGTGCCTCCGGTGCTGTAGAGACTGTGGCTCTGACCACTGCAAAGTCACTTTGTTAACCACTAAGAAAAGCTGAATCCCTCAAGCTAATCAGAAAAAGGGCTTCCCTATCATTCTATCAACCTAGCTTATGCTAGAAGGTAAATTTCTTAATGCAAGCTAGATCCTAGAATGCTTGTGCAAGATGGATTGAGTGAAGACTTCTTGAGTTAAGATTGTTTATGTTATTTAAGTACTTAGTGTGGATTATCTTATTAGCAAGAGTACTTGACAATGATTAGATAACAATCTTAAGACAAGATATGTGCTTAAAGATATAAGTGCCAATATTCAACAGTATTCCACAAGATGTTTAGAACAAATATCTGACTCAAGAATGATTACTTGAGATATGCCAATGACCAATATTGAAATGCTCACTTAGAATGACAAAGGCCACGACCTGGGAAAAGAGGGTCGCAGAAGGAGGTCGAGGACTCTAGGCCTTACGACCAGGCCTAGAAGGCCTTAAACCCCTGATGCTGGGCCCACAAGGGAAGGCCGGACACCTAAAAGGCTGACGCTGGCTCGAGGAGGCCCCGAAGGATGACGTAGAGGCTGAAGAAGACTGATGCATGCCAAGGAAAGGAGACGCTTGCCCTAGGAGGGCTAGATCTAGGCCCGGGAGGCCTGAAAAAATAAATCCCTCGCTACATAAATTTTTTTCTCTTCCAGATCTGAATTTTAGTGCAAATTTTTCAATGGGTAGTCCTGAAAATTTTTCTGGAGACTAGATCTTATCCTCAAGGGCCTAGATCTAGCTATACTTCAACTTGACCAGTTGATTCAACCTACAAAAATGAAAATAAAATACCCAAACCCCAAATATATACAAAAATTCTTAAAACCCCAAAACCCAAGTTAGCAAAAATAATTTACAAATTATATTTACAAAATTATTTATAAAATCTACAAATATACAAGGGTTTTGAAAATTTTAATTTTTTGAGAAAAATATTTTTTATGGCTATTTCTTTGATGAATGGCTAAAAATGCCAATGCACACTATAGCCTTAGCGAAGATTTAATCCATCACACAAATATTTGGTATCCAAGAAAAACGATTCATGCCCAAGTTTCTGAACATGGAGTTCAAGGACAGAAGTACCTGCAAACACTATGTATTTATCTCAAAATGATCTGTTAATCACATGGGTAACCAAACCACCTAGGATTAGCCCAAAACTATCGATAGCATGATTTTATCTCCATCTAATGTAAACAGTTCTTACCATTATTCAACACAACATAGGAAAACCCATCGTGAGTATGTATAACAAATCAATAAGTATGGAACACCTTGAATTGCACCCCAAAGTCTTTATTATGATAGAAAAAATAGTTCCCAACGGGACAATAGTGTTACAAAGATGCTTCAACAACAATTTTATAGCCAGAGGTCATCATGCTAGAGACTCAAATGACTCTCTAATTTATAAATAAATCCTCCAAGTGGAAAATTAACGGTTAGTTTCTTTGATCCTTGTCAAAATAATCTCGGTCGTTGATAAATACTTGAAGATCTTTTAATCTTAGCCATTGAATTTTTATTTTTTAGGAATTTTCGAATTTATCATTTAATTCCATTTTTATTAGCTCAAATTAATTATTTTGAGCAAATTTCCTCAAAAATTTGACTTTGACTTAACCACCAAGGTCCAAGGGTCCAAATTT
The DNA here is from genome assembly GCA_034641835.2 of Pinus albicaulis. Lineage (NCBI taxonomy): Eukaryota > Viridiplantae > Streptophyta > Pinopsida > Pinales > Pinaceae > Pinus > Pinus albicaulis. The sequence continues at coordinate 745,459,179 of CM076583.1, forward strand.
TCTTGAAATATACAATATTCCTTTGGTGGAGGACCTTCAAAAATCAATTCCTTTAAGACCCACGATTTTTTCCACTTGGAGAATTAATTTTCTTAAGACAACTTAATTTGACTCTAATTAATTAATTTTCTGGCTTAGTATTTAATTTTATTTTGCCAGAAAAATTAATTAATTTACACATGAGGGGATTTAATATTTTCCCACCCTCCAATATTTAACCATGGTGTCTAAGTATGAGGGACAATGCATTATTTTTTTTTTTACATAAGATTGACAATATAAGCCCTCAAAGGGGGATACCCATTCGTCTTAGACCCTCAAAATACATACCCAATCTGCGACACATTATGATCTAGTAGACCAAGTGATTTGTAATAAAATAATTTAGCCAACTAACTCAAATTATTTCCAAACCACTTTTACATTAGACTCCACTAAAACATTAGGACTCACCTAAGACTTTGACGAAGAATTCCGCCCTAGCTTTGGGGTGAAGTTGGAGGGAAAAACTCTGTCAACCATCTGTGTTTAGAAATACATATGAGTCAGTGAGACGAAAATCCTCCTAGGATGAAACTTTTCGCCAAAATAATAGGCTTACTTAGGTTGTTACATACATTCATGGTCTAACTAGCATCATTTGCATTACATAACTTGCTGAATGTGTTTACAAAGACCCATAAACTACTAATAGATGATTCGATTCTGTTGAAAAAATTTGTACTTTTTCTTCCTTTGGAACTTTTACAAAAACTGTGCAACCTCTGGCTCCATATGGGGACACATTGCGTCCATGTAGTAACGTGAGAACCCCATAATCCTGCATTCCAAGAAAACAAAAATCCATCAAATATATATCCAGTCAAAATTGAAATCATCATGTATACATATAAAATATCGCTGGAATAGAAAAATCCACTCTAATAAACTGAAATATAAAAGACATCATATAAATGCGTGAATTAAAACTTATCTAATGATATGAAATAAAAGGGAGTAGGGTTAGAAATACTATACAAAACGATGCCCTATGGCATAAGGTGTCATTGATGAGGCACAATCTCGGGCATCTGTCCGTTAACTGGTAAATCAATGTGCTGCTTTTCAGATGTCCATTATTGAAACTTCACCCTCTTTGGTTGAGGTAACTGCTCATCACTATGCTGCATATCTCTGTCAAACCAAAATCTATTTCTCTTTCTGCTCGGAGGAGCGGATGGGTGGTTGAATGAAGAAAAATGACAGGCTTGCTGATCAAACTTTGATTCGAAATGAGGCGGATGCTCCCGTGGCACAACCTGTTCATCGTTTTCCAATCTCTTTGGGACTTCCACATGATATCTCCTCTCCACTTCTCTGTACAATTTGACCATGCCACCTGTTGCTGTTGGAATAATGGCATAAGATAGATTCATCTGAATATAACCACCTAAATCGGCTGCAAACTTCCTATAAATAAGCATTCCCCACAGATTTGGCCCGTCAATCACTGCTATGTCCATGGGGATGATCCTGTATGGATAATCAACTAACGAAACCTGTAGATCTTTTACTACACCAAGGACTTCGATTTTTCTAGAATCCATAGAGAAAATGTTATGATAAGGTCTAGGGTTTCTTAAATTCAATTGTTCCATAACTTTCTTAGTCATAATATTTGTAGATGCACCAGAGTCAAGCATACAATTATGAAGCAATCAATCATTTATGGCCAAAGTAAGAAAGAACGGTTGATGGTCTTCATTAGTCATATAGCAGTTAATATCTTCTAACTTCATTTGTTCGTCCTTAGGATTATCAATATTGCCCTGTTGAGCCATACCCAAAGCCCTAAAGAATGATGCTCTCTGAGAAGGAATCTTTAAAGGTTCAAGCATTGGGACAAACATCTTAATGTTATTTATCCATGTGACCCAATACACTTTCAAACCTGATTTCTATCTTTCGGCAGGAATGTGTTTATTTTGATCTTGCCCTTTACCTTTCCTCTGGTAGAGGTGTAACCTTTACTTACAACAATTTCTATAATTTTCTCTTGAGATGGCTTTTCACCATATGCCCGAGTGATGGGGTCTTCTTCTTCATTGAAAGTATTGATGGAAAAAGCTGAAAATATCATATTGGAACATCGACTATCGTTGGATTTGTCTTGATTTTCTTAATTATCTCGCTGATTCCTACTTTACTCCAAGATCCTTATAGCAAAGGCACATGTATTCTCTTCATGAAAACTTTCACAAGCTTTGCAGAAAGGCACATGCTCATCAATCATATTAGTAGACTCGTGTGGTGTAGGGGGCCTTTGATCACTCGGGGGATTTCTTCTTGGCCACGAGTTGTTGTTGCTACCCATGTTATTATTGTTGTTTCTACGTGGTAGACTTTGCATCCGGGATCTTTCCATTTGTATTAATTGATTCTGCATCTCACTTATCTGTCTTGCATGTTCAATTTTGATTTCTCTAACCAATCGGGTCAATTCTTTTACTGTTTCCGACTCTTCTTATTTGACTTCTTTCCCTTTAGACTTGATTTGGACTCTTTCAAAACTAGGGATTTCTGACTTCCCTATGGCTTTTTTATCTTTTTCCAATTCCTGAGTTGTGCTTTGGGAAGCAACTAGAGTAATGGGGTGAGCACGTCTTATCTCATATTGAACTTCTACATGGTAGGCCTCAAGGCAATGTTCCAAGTGTTAGAACCCTGTAATTTACAGTATCACAAGGTAACTTTGTACTTTTTCTTTGCAAATTTTTCATACTGTACATAGATGTCAATATTCGAAATCTTTTCCAAAGCAAGAATCAAAGGAAACAAAGGCAACAAGGAGGCAAGGAGCAACATTAGACCATTAGTGAAGACAAAGGCAACAGAGAAGCAGTTAAGGCAGAAAAAACAAGTAAAGGCAGAGTCGTGAACATGATTGGGTCAAGTCGTGCACTTTGGGTTGAGTCGTGAACACTAAAGCGGGTCAAGTAGTGAACGAGCCAAAGTATTCCACGAACAAACCAAGAAACTAACGGGCATGACCAAAGAAACAAAATCGGCAAACCGCAGCAAAGGAGTAAGGACCGTGGATCTGAGCTTCGATCGACGACGGAGATTGAACCACATCATCGCATTACAAACCCCCTTTTCATTTTATTTCCCTTAAAAAATCATTAAACCTTACCTTTCCGCCTTTCCGCTTCATTTTCCTACTTTACCTGTTTAACCACCATTTCGCATCGCAAATATTACAACTTACTGTTAAAGTGCCCGCAAGGTAATCGGTTTAACTTGCGATGCGGTTGGCACCACCACAGCAGCTCCGCCCCCCACTTCCAGCCGTTTGCAATACATATCTTATAACATGAAACCTCATACGCTTACCACAGAAACTTTCTGACTTGCGATTGCAACGTGGGTGGGTCCCTCTCCCCGTACTTCACAAGTTTTAGTATTTAACCCCCGCGCTTATAACTAAACTTCAAGGTTTGCGATCTACAGGCTGCGGTTCGGTCCCACCTTACCTGCCACGTCACTCTGCCCTCCCCACAATTCGCACTTCGCAGGATTTAGAATTTACCTCTGCCGCTTATAGCTGAACTTTAAAATGTGCGATTTGCGATGCAGTCAGTCCCACTTCCCCTGTCGCGTCACTTACATTCTCCCCGCACTTCGCACTTCGCATGGATGGAATAAGGTTCATAACTGAAATCTAAACATTTTCAGGTCCGGGTAAATGGGATTTTTTACGATATTTTGCGTAGAAAGGGTTAAGTCAGGCATATGAGGTTTGAAACTCATTTTATGAAGAAATAAGGTTAAACGCGGCAGAAAGGCTCGGGTAGCACAAAGACACCGAGGGTCGAGTCGGGCAAGGCGTTTTACCAAACTTGTTATGTTATAACGGCACAAAAGGACTTCTGGGGGAAATAAGCCCCGACAAGGCGTGCGAGCACGGGTGGTCGAGTCGGGAAAAAGGCGTTCACACAGAACACATCAGCATAATCACCCAAATAATGAAAAGTGGCAAGCACTACACAGATTTGATTACTCAACACCGGTTTTTTGCAAAACAGAGCCAGATGTCAGAGCCTCCTTTGGTTGCCTCTGCGTAACCATCACAACCACCTCCAAGCTTACTGTTTGATCTTCCGAGGAGCCATTGAAGCATTTGGATCTACGAAGAGTGTTCGTAATTAATTCCGTAGGCTGTGTTGTTGTCACCATGTCCGATCGTGCCTTGCAAAGTATTAAATATCCATTTTTTGCTAAATTGTAATCAATGAAAGGTCGAGTAAGGAAGGGCAACCGACTTCGTTTTAGTTAAATACTCGCTAGAATTTCATTATCAAGGGTTGAAAATTGGACTCGTCAGTTTGCATTGTAAGAAGTATTGGACACTGTAACTATTTGAGTTGGGCATCAATAATAAGAGACCGTTCACAGGATTCTTGAGCTATGTTAATGGTGATGTTCTTTCCTCTGTGCTAAGTTTTCCTTGTCTTTTCATGCTGTGCATCAATTTCTCTGATTGCAAAACATAAAATTTAGATTAAGGTTTGCTAGAGAGCACCTTAATTCTGTCTGTGTTTGTTATCTTAATGTTTTCCTCTGAGACCTGGATGCAGAATTCAAAGATGGTCTGCTCTACATTCACGTTGAACCTTAATCTCCTCCTCCTTTCCCATTTCACACTGCTAGTAAGATCCAATCTGCATAGTTAGCTTGCCTTGTGAATGCCCTTGAAAAGTTGATGCACAATTAAGCCTTTTATGACTCCATAGCCCAATGGATTAGTCTCACAGCTCCATCTGTCCAACCACACAATCAATCAAACAGACAAACCCCATCACTGTAACTAGCCTAATATTAGCACTTAGAGTTATCAAGCTATATCATAAGAAACAGAGAGAGCCCTCTCTGAGTCTAGGAAGGCTAGGTCCTGGACTCCAAAGTGGTTTGATGTTTGTCCTCTGTTGTTTGTTCTTGCCAATCTTACAAATTACGGGGTGACAACACCAAGGCTGTCTTGTCGGGAGGTTTGTAGTCTTAAGTCATATCTTGTAGTAGTTTGTTGAACTTTGGTTAAATTCTTCCACCGTTTCATTTTGTCCTTTCTTGATATTGTTGAATTCTTTAACCAAACATTTTCCTTCTCTTTTTTCCCCATTTTTATCTTGGAATGCATCAAGAAGGGTCTTTAAAGAGTCAAAGGAATTATCAACTTTATCTTGAAACCAATCAAGAGCATTATCTTCTAGAGAAAGAACGAATAGCTTCATTATGACATTTTCATGATTGTAAGCTGCAGTATGAGCAAATATTTGGATGAAGCAGTTGAATTTCTTTATATGTGCTTCAACGTTGATGGCATTATTCCCTTGGAAGAGCGGAACTTGCTCATGGTGGATTCATTAGGTAGATCATGTGGATATCCCTGAACATTCGTGAAGTTGCAAGGCCTGTAAAAGTCATCGCTGATGTCTTGATTTATAGGATGGTTGATGAAAAACAAATGGAGATCAAGGAGAGCTTCCTGTCCAAGAAAATTTAAACGATCTCTAGAATGTAACTTGTTTAACCGAGCTCTTAGAACCTTTTCAGGATTGGGAGCGGGGTTAACCAAGCTACTAGGATTTCTTTTGGAGTACGTTCTTGTGAATGGATGAATATGTGTAGTTGTCACCCAAACAGGGAGTCAACCTAAATGTCCAGGTGATAATGGTGTAAATGAATAAGATGAGAAGATTAGTGAGATAACAAGGGATAAGTTGATGAGAAGATGGAGAATGATGAAAGAAAAGGTGCCAAAAAATGTCGTGCCACTTGACGGACTAATGAATGGAAAAAAGGATTATAAGATTATGAAGATTGTCATAAGTCCCGACAACGAGCAAACTTGTCCTCGACAACGAAGCTAAAAAATGTTTTCGCCCGGATAGTACAGGCACTGTGACAACCGCTCAGGCCGGGGGCTATCACTCTGATTCCTGCCCACTCTGTTCTAGTTGTCTCCCAACAACATGCTATGGGGGTTAGTCCCTATGGAATGAGGTGAAGGAAAACAATTTGGGAACCAACTTGTTTGGGAGACACGTATGAGTGACCTAGCTACGCCGCAATGTTATAGAATAGGGGGCATAGCACAGGAGAAGGGCATGTGGGTAATGAATAAAGGATACTATGGTTTGAGACCTTAATATTGGTTGAGTGAAATTGAAATGGCTAGCATCAGAGTAGATCAAGATAAAAGACGACAAATTTGTGGTTTGCTAGGGCTCAAGAAGTAATCCAAGGCCTAGATCAGTGACTAGAAGGGAATTAAGGAGATCCTAATCTTTGTGTAGGCTTGAGGGACAAGCCACAACGATGTGTGGATGAGCAAAGAGAGGTCGAAGACATACTAAAGGCTGCCAGAAGAAGCTAAGGTTTCTGAATGTGTTTCTTGAAGTCTGTTAATTAAAGGAGGGCATGGACAAGAGTGTTTGAAGGCTGGAATGCAAATGATCTGAAGGAATTGATCTTTGTGAGTAGCTGAAGTGTTTGATGTTGGAATATGTAGTGTATTTGAAGGATTAAATGCACTGTGAGTAGTTGGTTTGAAAGACTAAAGACTAAAGATCTGAAAGGAGCCCGATCACTGTGTGGAGGAGGCAATGGATGTCCAAAAGCAGTGGACATAAGTACTACAAGGACTAAAGACAAAGGAATGCCTTCTGTACGTAAGTCAAGACATGTCTCCGTGATATTTGTTGGGCAAATTGTAGATCTGAAGAAGCAAATATCAAGACCTAATTTTGTATACCACGTATACTAGCTGTACTAGTGACATGAAGGGCAATGATCCCTGGTACGTGAGCCCCATGATTCTTTTATTAATGGACTAATAAAAAATCGAGCTTTGGGCTTAACATATCTATGCACTTAATTGATTTCATTGTTGTAGATTTCTGCTATTTAAAGTGCTTGTAAGTTGGGGGTTCCTAGTGTGTTTGTATGCCTGGTTAGCCATAGACTAGATCTAGGGCCCAAGGAAAATTCAACAATAAGAAGGGGAAAAGACGCTCTGGGAAGATGGTTAGTGTTTGGAGAAGTTGAGAAACATTTGAGATCCACCCCTTGTGTAGAGCCTAAGGAGTGAGTCGAAGCAAGGGCTTTTAAGGAACAAAGTGCAAGGTAGGGGTATTGGTCTCTCTCGACAGTTCTTGTCTGACTGATCTAACTCTTTGGAGGAAAGAAACCAAGCGAAAGATGACATCGAGTCGAAAGGGGTGGGTACCAAACTCTTCTTGAATAATGGGTTGTGGAGCTGTACGCTTACATCTGATGATGTGCCTAAGAAACAAGGTTTGGACCCTCTCCATCTAGGCCCAATCTGTTTGTAGCAAACTCGACCCCCAAATCTCGATCCATAGAGAAATGTGGGTTTAATAATTGCGTCCATGAGGTGGAGTTTGAAGTCTTTGTACGAGATATCTTGAAACAGACTCTGGAAGCACTATATTTTGATAAAGGACAAGGAACCATGCCCTTTTCTAAGCCAAGGCTGGAGAGCTTGCTACATACCAAAACGAGGTCCTCTGAACTATACTCCCATGTAGATGTATGATGTGATGAGCTCGATCTATTCTCCCTAGAAGTAGAAATGTTATATTTGTAAGCATTTTATTCAAAGCATTGAAGATCATAACCTTGGTTTAAACTAGGTTGATCAACTATTGATGGTCACAAAACTTGGCTAGGGCGTTTGTCTGTCTCTACAAACCATCAAGAATAGATGCTAACAACATCAAGTCATCTGCAAAAAGGAGTAGGGAGATTAGCACTTGATGTAGAAGGAAACCATCGCCCTCATTGATGTAAATTCCAAAGAGGGTTGGTGAGAGGGGAACATGTCATTCTTCCAAATTCTAGTCAACCTTGTATTGAGTTCGCTCATAGACTTTTTTAGTGATCGGTGGTGCTTTTCAATCTATTTTTACTTACTTTTTTGAAAACTAATTCTTCGAAGTATTTTATTTTCTTCTCCTTATTAAAACTTGGTCTAGCAAAAAAAAATGTAGCTTGCTAAGTCAGCCTATACGAACACGACTCCCTAATGTACAAACATGACTTGAACCTTCCAAAAAATATTATTTGTGTATAGTTGGGTCTATATGGATAGAGTGGGCAGGGGGTTGATGGGGGTTGGGAAGACAAGTGGCAGAACTATGCGCAGAAGACATGTGACGACGATGGCAGTGGTAGTTTGTATAGTAGCGACAGTTAAATTCTGGTTGGCAGTGACAAAAAAGGATATGGTGGTATGTATGATGGATGGGAAAATTGCAAAACTGGTGGTTGGAATCTTTGCAGAAAAAAATGGGGCTATATAGTGGCATTGTATGGGTGTATACAATGGTAGCGACAATATACGACATTGTTAGTGTTGCTTAACATTGTGACAATTTTGTACAATGATGGTATGAATGACAATGGTATGGTTGTAGATAATAGCATGTAGATATATGGTGGCACGTGTTGTGGTTCTATTACCAGATGAAACGAGCAAAGCTTGTTTATATTTCAAAGATTGTATTTAACTTGTAGATATAAATATATTGATAGGGAATAATTGATCAGAATGATGAATATTACAAGGAGGGTCCTTGTTATGAATACATAAGCTACCTTTTCACTAATGGATGTGTCTTTTTGATAAGATAGGACTATTCACTAACTATAATTTATTATGTTTACCAATCTTTCTTAAATAGTTTGATGGAGGAGGCTAGAGGATGGATCCAGATCTCTAGAACTTAGGAACCTTGAGTCTAATACAAGTTCCAAAGTTCATAATGCGAGATTGCCAACTCATCTGGTGTTGATTTCTTCATGAATGATCAATTCTAAAAGGCCATAGAGGTGGTTGTGTGTTGCCAACAACCAATCACATCTTGCCAGTGATGTAAGGAGCAATGGATCACATCTTGCCAGTTGTGCAAGGAGCGTTTGTCCTCTAAAAATGTGAAAACTGAGAAATCCAAGGGTAGAAAGGTAGTGTCTCAACATAATTACTCCAGTAGGTCCTCGGTGAGTCTCATGGGTGGAAAATAGAGCTATAACGCTAATCTATTTCTCTGCTTATTTGGGATCCCATGGGGAATTGAATGAAATATTTGATGTGCTTAACCTAGTCGTCTTTCTTCAAGATCAATCTTTTGATCTAGTACACTAGGGTTACTTTTCTTCACTAATCATTTTTTGTTTATTGCTATTTAGATGAGTGTTTTTTTTTTTTTTTTAAATTTTAAGTGAACATAGTATGAAATGCAGGTTTGTAGGTGTTCCTATGGTCCTACTAATGATCAAAGAGAGCCTGCCTCTTTTATGCTGCTATCATTTTTTGTTGTATGTCCATTCTATATGCTATATGGGATATCATATTGTTCCTACATGTTCACTTCCCTTTCCAAAATGTTATAGCCCGTATTTATTGTAAAGAGAGGCATATAAAAGGTTGTTGTTGAACTCAAGTTAGAGGCTGATAGTTATTTGTATTGGACACCTATCCTGGATAAAAAAGCCAAGTAATTAACATTCACAAGAAACAAAGCTATAAGGACAGTGTTACAACAATTTGAAAGGATACAACCTCTTGCTTAGAATTTTCTAGTCAACGCCATTGTTTGCATGATTTTTCGAATTGCCTTTATTATTGTTGTTGATGTAAAGTGAAGTGAAGTTGCTTAATTGTAGAATTGCTCTTCAAGATTTATTACACATCTTCTAGAAAATAATGTATTGTTTGAATTGATTGTGAATCAATATATCTTGTGTGCTAGAGTTTGAAGTGGTGAAATTGGGTGGAAGAATATTGCGCAATGCACTTCTTTGCTTATTTGAGATCCCATGGGATTCTCTTTCTCGGTTGTTATTGAATGGACTATTTGATTTGCTTGAACTGGTTGTCTCTTTTCAAGATCAATTTTTTGATCTAGTACATTCGGGTCACCCATTTTCTGTAATCTCTTGTTGTTTATTGCATCAATTTACATAAGATAGAATAGCAAAATATAAAATGGATCAAGACTAGTACACTCAACCACATAGTCATTGCACAATTTGGATCAATTACTTTCATTAGTTCCATTCAATTTCACTACTCGTTAGAACATTAATTAGCTATTGTACACTAGGACATAGCTATTTCCACCTTTGTAACATTTCTTTCTGCTATTTATATACTTGATTATCAGTCAGCTACGAATTATAACTGCGAGTCAACAACAATTGGTCTTATTTGTCTTTATGTGAATTACAATTTATTATAATACGCAGTTTGCAGTTGTTCCAAATCTTAGATGTTAATCACCACAAATGCCTTTAGATTGAAGATTAATAATTATACTGGCTAATAATGTTTAGTTGTTAGTTAGTGAAGACAAATTAATAAATTTGGCTAAATCATACTTGGTACATTTTGGAACTTCTGCTGCTACTTCTGAAAATTTCTACTTTTTTAATAGATGATTAAAAAGGTGATCATTGAGTTTTAATTCCTGCTCAACTGTTCTTGTGCACCTCAATTGGGATAGTCAATAAAGTGTGGATCGATGGCAACTCTAGAGTCAATACTAAGGAATATTAAATTCCAACAAATGACCACAAAAGTAGGTCAATGGGACTATTGAGTACAATGATGTCAATACTAAGGAGTATTAAAGTCTTCTATATAAAGAAGTAAAGTAAAAACATGAAGTCTATATGCACAACCATGGGAAAACCCTTGGATCCAAGTGTGGATGAACATAATGGGAGGAAGATGCACAAAGGGAAAGGATCTAGGGATTGGGTCATGGTCCACGAGATCTACCTCTCCTAACATCTGAGGCTAAATGAAGAAAACTCAAGATAGAATGATTTTCTAAAGAAGAGTTGGGGGAAGATCTGGACCCTCTATTGTGCCGTTGCATCGTAGTTATAACTTGCTAATGATGTTTAAGTTATGACATTTGTTTGGTGGTAATGGTAAGGCATTTGATTTGGTGACATATGGGAGGTCTCTGGGGAGGGGGAATGGTCCCTCTGGTCCACACTGAACTGGAGCTAGAAGCAATGCTGTTATCAACTTGTCTCCTAGTGCTCCTATTTGATGGGAACACCATAAAGGAGGTAACCCGCTGAACATGATCCGACCTAGGAGAATGCTAGGTCAGTGTGGGCATGAATACTAGGGGCCTCCTGCATGTAAAATGCTAGACATCTCTGGTTTGAGTACTAGAAGAAACTAGAAAGGGTTTGGATCCCTCTGAACAAGTAATGAAATCTCCCACTGATCTCATAATAAATGGAGCAACAAAAGTTGAAGTGCTTCTCCAACTCAATCTCTCAAAGATCACATAACTGGTAGATCCTATCTAATCGGTCTAGTTGGTGGTTTGTCTCAATATGCAGTCGATGAGAGCCAACCCTGAATTGTTCTAAGGGAATTTGAAGGGCGTGCAAACAATGGAGGAGTGTGTGATGTGGGAAAATAATGAGTCTATCCCTCATCATCATGTTGTGCTCAACATGGAAGGCCATCTTCAGACATAACCCACCTCAAGGGTTTATCCAAGTGACTTGTATATATCCCCAATAGATATTCTCAGGAATGATTATATTCATCTCCTATTTGGTTGGTAAGAGGTGGTTGGGTGCACACAAGGAATATCTAAATGGAGGAAGTTGATGCAATGTAATACTAACTGAAGTAAGTAGATCCGAGACTTTGATGTCCATTACTAGCTGCTGTAATGGACTCTGATGAATGATAGGCCAAGTATGAATATCTGTCGTGCCCTTGCATTGTATCATGCAACTTTGAACATGATGTAGAAGTGAGATGAGACTGAATACTGCCTCAAGTTGGAAGGGGCAAGCACCAAACTTTGCTAGAATACAGGCTAGGGAACTGTTTATTTGCATTGAATGAAGCGATGAATGAGGATGATTTGTACTCTCTCTACTGAGGACCAATCAAAATCTAGTAAACTAGGTACCAAACCTCAAATCCATATAGAATTTTGGGCCAAGCAAGAGTGTCCATAAGCAACATCTTAGACGATGTCGTGAAAGTGGTTATGAAAATACTGCCAACTAAAGTGAAGACCTATGGATTTAGAGAAACATGTTAGAATGCACTATATGTCTTGAAGGAACATGTTATAAAGCACTATATGGCTTGAAGAAGGATTCCAAGGCCTTTATATAATTATAGATGACCTCTTGAGATTATATTAGATAAGATAATATGATTTTATTAGTGTCCAACAAATGACCACAAAAGTAGGTCAATAGGACTGAAGAGTAGACCAATATGAATACAATGTGGGAGTGCAAGCAAAACTTCTAGAAAATACTGAAAATAACATAAAGATAGAATCTTGTTGTAGTACAACCTAAAAATACACATATACAACTATGACAAAAGTATAATGATACAAAACACTAAGAAAATTTTCCCAAGATTGGAGAAGTGGATAGCCCAAGATTTGATCAAGAGAGGGAAAGTGAGAGAGAGAGATTTGATGATGAAGCCAATGATGTCAAGGCCTCTTGGGTCTAATGGTCAACGGTGAGGGTGGTGAACTAAGCACTGGCTTGTTGTCAGAGTCTTTTGGAACCATCTGGGGGTTCGGTTGTATGATCTTGGGCGGGTGAAGGAGTAGTGGGCACTCCTAGCATTTGAGGTCAAAAGAAAGAAGCTCTTTTAGGTCTCTGGTTTCTCTTCTGGAAATGGGGGGTATTCTAATGGGCGAGAGGCACCTTGCTCTAGATCTGTTTGAAGATGATCTCTCTTATGCTTTGAGGATGGGAGGGCTAATGTATGGTTCGACTCCTAGATATTAGCTGGTCTCCTAGAGGGGGAGGTTGAGGAGACACACAAGGTCCCACCATTCCACTATTTGGTGCACTTTGGAACTATGCCTACTTTTTGTTGCTATGATTTGATGAATCAACATGAAAGTATGAGATGATAGTTCTATTCATCCAAAGATGGGGCTTGATGTGCAAGGGCTGATATCTATGGTTGAATATCTCCTTGATGAAGAGGAATAAGCATCTCTGGTCTTGGTATTGAAAGAAAGTAGAGACAGAGCCCCTTGAGTCCCTATAGAGGGTTGATGTATGGTTTGACTTCTGGATATTGGTTGGTCTCCTAGAGGGGGAGTTGAGGAGAGATTCGAGATCCTACCATTCTATTGTCTGGTGCACTTTGGAACTCTTCCAATCGCTCGCTGCTCCAATTTGACGAATCAACATGAAAGTATGAGGTGATCGTCCTATTCATCCCAATATGTGCAGGGGCTGATATATTTGTGGCTGAATATATCCTTGATGAAAAGGGATAAGCATCTTTGGTCCTAGTATTGAAAGAAAGTAGAGAGGGAGCCCCTTGAGTCCCTCTAGAGGCAGTGATAGCATCCTCGGTTCTAATTGTATAGCGGACACCTAAAGTTGAGGTTCATGCCTATTTTCGGGTCCTTTAGGTGGCACACTTGGTAGATCCTATCAAATCCTATTAGAGAAATTTCGATAGAGTACTTTGACTCTAAATCTATATGTTAATAGAATTTGAGAAGTTTTGTATGTTTAATTTTGAATGTTAATCACTGCTCAAGAAGTTGATGCTTCCATATACTTCATGTTGGGGCATGTACCACCGCTTGACTTAATAACCATTACAACTTTTGTATTCAACGAACCCCTTGTGGGAGCATTCATACCACTTACTAAAGGAATCAAACCTTGGCGGGGGCTATAACCCTACCCTCCTTTCATTGACGAAATTGCCCATATTTGTACATTAACAAAAGGTTAAGGATGTTGTCATTCATATTGTTTAAGTTGTTGATCTTATTATTGTTAGTTTACCTATTGCTTGGAGAGTGTGACTCTTGTTGTGGCACCTCATGGGAGAGAGTTTCAATGAGGGTTTTTTGACTCATAGACCCCTTTCTTGTATTTTTGTCATTTACATCAGCTTGGGTGTACTACATAGGTTGTTGCCTAAAATATGTGGAGTGGGTGGGTTGACACTTGTGGGCATTTACCTAACTAAAATTGGCACATGTAGGGCAGCTTTCCTTATAATCATGTTTGACACATGTGAGTTGCATTATTGGGAGAATATTTTCTTTAAGGGCACATGAGCTGGCTAGGGTTAGGTGGATCTAGTCTAAGGCTTAACTCACTCTCTCTTTCGGTTTAAAGGGAAAGATGCTTTTTTTGCTTGAGTGAAAAGTAGTGCTAGAGGCATGTTCTAGTTCAATTTCTTGATATTTTGGCAACCCATTTCTGCACTTCCCTCATTTCACACCCTAACAAGGGCTTCTGTCTGCTCTGAATCTGCTTGGTGCTTAATCATTGCTCTTTGAAATTTGTTCCATGCAAAAACCTGAAATTTTTGTTCCCAAGATTAATGGCTTTTGAAGCCTTTAAAAAAACCTCGTCTTTGTAATATATTAAATTAGTTTTTCTAAAGTTCCAATTTTGAATATGGACACGTAGAAATTTTTAATATATCTTTTGTAAAACTTTAATCTTGTGTTCTTGCTTTTTGAGGCTGTTCCCTCTGTTCAGCAAGATGGGATTTTTAACAACCTCATTCTTTCTTCTTTTAGTTTTGGTCACATGCCTCAATCAGTTTTTTCCTCTGGCACTCCATAGAAACTTAGGGTAACCACATTCATATATAGAACAGTGGAGATTGCAAATTAAAATAAAGTTTAAAATGAACATTGCAATGGTACATCTCTCATACATTGTTCATATCTTACATTACCTATTGATAGTATCCCCAAGTGGTTGAGGTGGTTTAACCACCTAATATCTAACCATAACATTTAACATTATATTGATCAGATGCCTCAAATGTAAAGTGACCATTATACTAATGGTTAGAATTCCTGACTGAATTTTAGTAGTCCAACAAACTTTGTAAGAATAAGTATGTTGACATCTATTATCTTGCTTGTAGAAAGTTTCCCAGTAATATGTGTGGAAACTTTTACATAGTTTCTTCAAATTTCAACTCTCCAAACTTCAACTCTAAGTGTTTAGTTCCTTGCAATATTTTTGGGATGTATGCTGTTACAAATTGAAGGTTGCCAAATTATTTTTGATGTCTGTAGTTTTTGGATTATTAGTAGTCATGTAAATTCTAAGGGTATTACATGTGGATTTCAATTCCTTGCAGGCAACTGGAAGCCCACTACCTCTCTTGGTTAAGGAAGCAGCAGAATATATAACACAAATCCTTGTTATTTTCGGTAATATTCATCTTGATTGATGCTTTCAACTTTTTCCAATCTTCATGTTTGTAATTTACATGTCTATTGTCTTGTTTATTAGCTCAAATATTTTTGGCATTTGCTAAAGTGCGACATTATTGGCATTTTATAGTAATTAATGTACACGATCTCATTGGTTGGGAATTGGGATATAATCTAAATTTTGCAGTTTGCAAACTATGAAGTTGATTGAGAGCTTGCCCGACATGGTATTTCCAGTGCACTAGGAATTTAATCGAGTAAGATACAAATAGCCATAAATCATGTCTTTCATGTACAGTGGCATGAAATTTGATCACTCGCAATGTTTCTAAACACAAATTTGTGTAAAGAAATATTCTGCAAAACTAAATATGACTTTCTTAAAACTCTTCCAGTGGTAAAAAGTTGCTTGTAAATTACCAGTCCACCAGAACATCATGAATCGTGATTGGGAAGAATAATTGCTGTGGACATGCCTTAAGTGTTTTGTCTATATGCTCCAGATCTCTAATACAACCATTTTGACATTTTATGCTTCCTTAAAAGTGCCCCTAACACTGTAAAATAATGTAACTAAGAACATCGAAAAATATGCAGGATTTTAAACTTGGGAATTAAAGAATCATATTGAGCACCATTCTGACATTTTTTTCTTTGCTAAGAAGTGGCCAATACTGTAACATGGAGCATAGAACAATATGAAATATTTTTTAACTTAGGAAATTAAAGAAATATAATGAGCTGTAATATCTAAATCAGTGTTACAAAATCATACTTGCCGACAACTTGGAAGTGAAAATCAGGAAAATAACAAAAAAGTGAAGAAATAATTGCTGAGTAAAAAGATGCACAAAATTTGAGTTTTTTTCAACTAAATTTAAATATGAACTTAAAACATCAATTTTATTACATTGTAACAGAAGGATAATAAAGATACTTTGTTATGATATATCACCATATTCCAGTGGTTAATCTACGATGTTCATAATTGTGCATCATCATATATATAAAGGATGCACAATTATGAACATCAATTATATATATATATATATATATATATATATATATAAGTTGCACGAAACGGGTAAACGGAATCGAGTTTTCACTGTGTTGGAAAGTAACTACCTCC
Source organism: Pinus albicaulis (assembly GCA_034641835.2). Taxonomy (NCBI): domain Eukaryota; kingdom Viridiplantae; phylum Streptophyta; class Pinopsida; order Pinales; family Pinaceae; genus Pinus; species Pinus albicaulis. Next base: position 745,475,595 of record CM076583.1, read on the forward strand.
CCAAATTTTGGAACGGGAAATGCATATATATATATATATATATATATTATAATAATAATTTAAATTTATATTAGAATTTAGGACATTTAAGAAATGTTATGTGAAATCATATAAGTTTAAAACATACATGATACATGATAAATTCCAAAGCATAAACTATTACAAGTTACAATACATTTACTCATGAATGATAACAGACAATAGAAAATAGGAATATTGGAATATCGGATTGGTGCTCTCGATTAAATACTAGTTCCATACCCTACTACATGACAAAATACTATGAACATTGCATCACCCAATCCTAAAATCTTGAAAAACTGACATAAGTCTCATTGATTTTGGAATGAGATCTAAAATTTACTTTCTCCATATGAAATCCAATTATCTTCATTTTTCATCCTTTACTTAATAATTTAACATTACCATGAATTCGTATATAAATACTAGGGCCATAGGCTTTAAAATTCATCTAGAAGAGATCCATAAATGATTAGAAAAATATTAAAAAAGTAATCTAAAACCTAAAAAAAAAAACCAAGTAAAATCACTTTAAAGGGAAGGAAACGTCACACGCTCGAAAACGCGCTTATGCCAGATTGCACGTTTCCCGTACGGGAAATGTGCCAGCACGGCCTGGAATGCGTTTCCGGCCGCATTTACGCGTCTCCTGCATCTCGCTTTGTTTCAGTGAAAACGGCCTAGGGTTGTTTTCGCAACTTATATATTTATATATATAAAGGATGCACAATTATGAACATCATAGATTAACCACTGGAATCTGGTGATAACCTCACCATTGTAGTTAAGAGTCATCGTAGTAAAATGATGCAAGGTTGGTGGAGGCCCATGCTGCTTGAAGGGTTTGAAGGAGCTTGTCATTCCATCTACCAACAATCAAATTCCATCTCATGATGTACATGTCCTTGGCCTCCTCACTCTATGCTAATAGCGTACTATCTATCAGCTCATATGGGAGCCCATATTGGGTTATTCACCCTAAACTAACCTAAGAACCATTACCAAAGGTTTACTCACACCCCACACCTCCTCTATTGTTTCTCTAAAGGATTTTCTGAAAATAATTGAAGTGATAGCATGCCCCTTTGGTTTCTCATTGAATGGATGAGCACACCATTGCACAGAAAACATATTTCTACTCCATTTGACAATTCATGCAACAAGTATTAAGTACATATAATAATAATAATAATAATAATAATAATAATAAAATGGTATATGTAGAAATTTGCTACTGTTGATGAAATCAAACTGAAATCAAGAGATTACAAATTTCCTCTACTATTCTGCGGAATGGAAATCATAATTTAGAAACACATGCAATGACATGCAACCATTAAAACCACAAGAACACAATGATTAACTCAATTGGGAAAAACCCTTCCGTTGCTTTTCATTAATCAAATGAGAATGGGAAACTATTACAATGTCTAGCTTCGATCCTGAAGCATACCCTGCACTGTAAACTTGTTCTCCCTGCTGACTGTTCTGCTCTAGTCAACACTTAGCCAATTCAAGGCCCCATCTTGCTCCTATTTCTTTGCACAATCCTAGAGGAAATTAGCTTCTAAAATATAGGATTTTTCTCCTATTTTCTTGCACAATTCCCAAGGAATGATTCACTTGCTTAACTGCCAAGCCTGTACACTCAACTAGTATACAATTGATAAGTACAATGTGCCTTTTCCTCTACTCTAGCTAGGCAATTTGAATTCCATGCATGTCAGGGCTATCTTTTGCTGATAGACTAGTTTAATTGAGAGAGCACTGAGTTAACAACAATGCTGCTACTCAATTGACCTTCAACTGATTCAACTAGGTACTTGAGCTCAGTTACTTGAGTCAAACTGAAAATAACTGAACTAGATTGCTAAATTTTAGCAATCACTACATGCACAACTCTACTTCTAGCCTATAACTCGAATTTATTGAGTAAACTAGTAGACAAAGCAATGCCACACAAGTTAACTGCAATCCAAGTCATGCTGCTGATGTGGAAAATCAAATTACTAAATTTGACTAAGGCACAAGTTAAATTTTCCTTTCTTGCTACAATTTCTAACACTCCCTCTTAGCAAGAAAGGTATTACGCACCACCCCTATCTTGCATCTGTGGTATTCGAATTTGCCTGTTGACAATGCCTTTATCAAGATATTTGCATCCTACTCCTTAGTTGGAATGCACCGTAGCATCATAATTCTCCTCTGCACACAAGCTCGCAAGTGATGGTACCTGATATCAATGTGCTTGGACCTGTCATGAAATACTGGATTCTCAAAGAATTTGATACAACTCTCATTGTCACAATAAATCACTATTGGATCCATCTCTTGACTGAAAAGATCCACAAGTATTTTCCTCATTCATATGGCCTCACATGCTGTTTGACTTGCAACCATGTATTCAACCTCTACTGAGCTGAGTGCCACAGACCTCTATTTCTTGGTATACTAGGAAATAGCTGCAAAACCAACACTGAAGATAACACCTGAAGTATTTTTCCTGTATGATGGTCTCCCAACCCAATCTACAGCGGTGAAGCCTTGGAGCTTCACTCCCTTTGTCCTTCTGTACCATAACCCATACTCGGTTGTGCCTTCGAGGTACCTCAACACATGCTTTGCTGCCTTTCAATACAACTTGGTAGGCTTCACCATGGCTTGATTCAACTGATTAACTGCATAGCATATGTCAGGCCTTGTGTTTTCTAGATACATAAAGGATCCCACAAGCTGTCTATAGATGGTAGCATCTACTACCTCTCTTGAAGAAGCACTCTCCTTCCTCCAGTTTGTAGCTAGAGGTGTGTCCATAGGCTTACAGTTCTCCATGTGAAATCTCTAAAGTATTTCAAAGGCGTACTTCCCCTGACTCAAAAACAACTCACCATCACTCTGCCATACTTCCAACCCAAGGAAGTAATGCATGAAGCCCATGTCTTTCATCTCAAATTCTCTTACAAGGTCCTCTTTGCGAGAGCGGATCAATTTCTCATCCCCTGTAAGTATCCAGTCATCAACATACAAAACCAAGATAAACAACTTGCCATCTACCACAATGTGATAGAGGTTGGCATCTGCTTCACTTTTGGTGAAGCCCAATCCACTGAGATATGTGTCAATCCGAGTGTACCATGCTCGAGGCGCCTGTTTAAGACCATACAGGGCTCTCCTAAGTCTGACACACGTGTGTCTCCCTGTCATATGTCTCAAATCCCTTTGGATGCTCTATGTAATCTTTTTCTTCAACAACACCATTGAGAATGGCAGTCTTCACATCCATCTGGTGGATCTTCCACCCCATCTGCGCAACTAATGCTAGAATGGTTCTGATTGAGGAATATCTTGCCACTGGGGCAAATGTTTCCTCATAGTCCACTCCCTCTGCCTAAGAGAATCCTTTGGCCACAAATTTGGCCTTGTACTTCTTGATGCTCCCATCAACTACATGCTTCACTTTGTAGATCCATCTGGAACCAACCACTGAATTGTTCACTGGTCTCGACACTACGTCCCATACAATGTTCTTCATGATGGAGTCATACATCTCCACCATGACATCAATCCACACTGGTTGAGAAATTGCTTCCTCAAATGAAGAAGGCTCTGTCTCAATGAGTTGTGTCATGAGAGCCATATACCAAGTGTACTGATTTGGTGATCTCCTCTACTTGCGCTGAGATGTAGGAGCTCCTATATGCTCTCGTGCATCCTATATGAATCTGTCAGTTTCTTTGGTTCTCTTCCTCCCGTCTTTGGAAGATTTTGGTTGAGTGGGTGCCTCCACTCGGCCTCCTGTTTGCTCCTCTGCATGTGGCTACTCCACAACCTCTTGAAGCTCTGTCTGAGGCTCCTCCTTTGGTGGGATACTCATCTCTTGCTCTAGAGAGCATCTCATAGCCTTGTCCTCATCAAATTTGACATATCTCCTCACAATTGTCACCCTGAGTAAGGGAAAATACACCCGGTAATTATGTGGTGTCTTTGTGTATCATACAAAGACTCCCATCTCAGCTATAGGCTCAAGTTTCTTCCTGCTATACTTGGAATGGCTTCCTCCCAGTAGCTCCAAAATTTCTGAAATGAGATACATATGGCTTCCTCCCAGAGAAAGCTTCCTCGGGTCTGATGTATTCTATGAGGGCTCCCGTTCTGCAAATAAATTGCAGTGTTGCATCCTTCTGCTCATAGATGTAATGACAACCCTTGATCATGCAACATGGCTCTTGCTGCTCCCACTATGCTTCTGTTCTTCCTTTTAGCCATCCCATTTTGTTGTGGGTTATGGGGTGCTATCATTTCTCTTCTAATACCCTCTTTGGCACAATAGTCCTTGAAGGTGCTAGAAACATATTCTCCTCCATTATCACTTCTCAAGGCTTTCAATTTCTGACTAGTCTCCTTTCAACCAATGCTTTGAATTCAACAATTTTTTGAGAAAACTTCATCCTTCTTCCACATGAAGAAGATCCAACATTTACTAGAAAAGTCATCAACAAAAATCACATAATAGTTATGTTTTGTTGTAGAGACTGTAGAAAATGGTCCACATACATTAGAGTGGACTTGCTCCAACCAGTGTTGATAATACCGCCGAAATGTCGATGATCTTCAGAAATATCGCAATATTTTCGACAGGCCAAAATATCGCTGAGAAAATATCGCAATATTGTCTTGCCTGAAAATATCGTGATATTTCTGAAATATCGCTGATATTTTGGCAAAATATCGCGCTACGACCTTAAATATCGCCGGGCAAGCTGGGTTGCGGCTAGAAAAAACAATTTTTGTCATTTCATTTGCGTATTTTGGTTTCTGAGTCTTGTAGAAGAAAGGGGAAGAGCTTTGTGGTGGTTGTCAAGGAGGGATTGAAGATCAAACAACCATTATCACCACCAACTAAGAATTTTTTGTGGATCAAAGATTAAAGAACAGTGAGACAAACTTCATTTGTTCCATTAACATGCATGTTCTTAAAAACCCCTATGTTAATGATATTTTTCATAGATCTAGGGTTATGCTTGCTTGCCTCTTTTCTTACCAACATTTTGGTTCTTTGTTTTTTTTTCCATTTGCTATGATTTTCATGCCCATGAGTCAGTGCAAGGGTTTTCACCATATTTGGACAGAAATCTTCATTTTTTTTTAACTTTCTTATGCACCCTCCTATTGCCACCAACTAAGAATTTTTTGCAGATCAAAGATTAAAGAACAATGAGACAAGCTTCATTTGTTCCATTAACATGCATGTTCTTAAAAACCCCTATGTTAATGATATTTTTCATAGATCTAGGGTTTTGCTTGCTTGCCTCTTTGCTTCCCAACATTTTGGTTCTTTGTTTTTTTTCCATTTGCTATGATTTTCATGCCCATGAGTCAATGCAAGGGTTTTCACCTAAGTCACATGACACGAGGACACGAGACATGGAGGACACGTAAATACGAGTATTCGACACGAGACACCGTGACCTCGAAAACAGGACACGAGGGACACGTTTTATATATATATATAAATTAATAATTTATAAATTAGTATTAACAAATTAGTAAATTACAATTATACAACTTACAAGGCTACAAGCACATTAAAACCATAAGCTATAACAATAGTCATTAGTCAATGAGTCAATGACTCATGAGTCATTAAAATTTAACTCAAATACCCCCAACCCTGTTCCCATGCCTAATCGTTTTTTTCACAATGGCTTCACTGCTTCAACTTTTATCATTTCTCTGTGAGTTGATTTCTTTTTCCACACATGAATGAGATGAAATTCAGCTTATCTGATACAAGGTAGGTGGACATTAGTCACAGGCTCGAGAAAAATCATTAATCACAGGCTATAGACATGAAATAATTCAACGCACCTAGAAAACGAGGAAAGGCATCACTCTTTCAAGGGAGAAGGAACAACACTTCCCTAGATCGAGAGTCGAGATTGCAGCCTCATTAAAACGGAAAAGAAGGAATTTTGAACTCCTTCTAGAGAGCAGAATGAGTCTGTCTATTTATCAGTTTGTTCTATTCATAATGGCTTCCATTTTATTTATTCCTCTTTTTAATTGATCCCTTTCCCCCACACGAATGAGATGAAATTTAGCTTATCTGATTCAAGGTAGGTGGTGATTAGTCGTAGGCTCCAGAAGCATCATCAATCAGAGGCTACAGGATCTGGTTCTGTTTAGTTTTAGTTTATTTATTTAATTTTTTTCAAATTAATTCGACTGAAATGGTTTAAATTTGCATTAAAAAGTTTCTAAGGCTGCACCGTATAGTATGATAATACATACAAAATGGGACTTTCAGAAGTCAGTGTTCCAAGAAATCCTAAAATTTCAAAAATGGTGCCAATAAAGCTGATCTGATATTATTGTTTTGAAAATATTAACTATGAAACAGACTAGTTTGGATCCTCACATTCTGATATAAGAGCAAAACTACCTTACATAACATTTAAAAACCTGAGATTAATAAAAGAAGTGTTCTCCAAGAAGAACTTCTCGCTTGATGTCTGCCTACAGCTGGAACACAAATTTGAAATTTTCCATCTTCCAATCTCCATGTGCTTGCTGGATAGTCTCCTCATCCTTTACAATAGCAGGGACGGAGCCAGTTGATAGCCAATTGATACCTTTGATAACCAAAAAACTAAAGAATTTTTTGTCATTTTTGTATTTTTTCGTGGAAAATGTGTCCTAATGCAGGGAATATGTTAGGGCAAGTACTCCAAACCTAGGACACGAGTATTCTATCCAAGGACACGAATGCCAAAACAGAGGGTACGTATTCAATTTCGGAGGACACGACCAAAAACGTATTGGACACGTTTTAGGTCGTATTTCGTGTCCGACACGTGAAATACGGGACACGTGACCCTAGAGGACGTGTCCTGTGACTTAGGTTTTCACCATATTTGGACAACAATCTTCATTTTTTTTTAACTTTCTTATGCACCCTCTTATTGCCATTTTTCATTCACATTGCAAATAATGTAGTAAAAAAAATATTTTTTAAAATGAGGTGGTTATTTCTTATTATTTTTTGTGTATGGGTGTTTAATGCCAATTTTTTGTTCTTTTGGTGTCATAGGTTTGAATTAGTTCACCACAAATATGCCAAAAGCCTTGGACGCATTTTGGGAGTATGGGGAGCCTGATGGTGGGTCAAATCGGACATATATATCATGTAAATTGTGTGGGACCAAGATGATAGGAGGGGTTACGCGATTGAACTACCATCTGGCTAAACTCCCTAAACATGATGTTGGGATTTGTACGGTTTGTAGTGCAAAGCTTATACAAAAATCTGTTGAAGCAATTGATGAAAAAGACAAAAAGAAGGAAGAGGCAGAAAGAAACAAGGTTGAACGTGTAGGCAGATCTTTCAGGATATCTTCTTCTGATTTTGAGGCTGAGGGTAGTGGGAGGGGCTCCATAGCGTCACCTACTATGCTAATGTTACTGGGAGTGGGAGATCATCATTTTTTGTTCCATGAGCAGGACATGGAGCACAACCTTCCATAAAATCAGTTGTTAAAAAAAATGAGAAGCAAGAAGTAGATAGAGTTATGGGGAGGTGTATTTTCTAGAGTGACTTACCTCTCAACATCACCAAAACCAATCCATTTTGGCAGCCAATGTGGGATGCTATTGCTAATGTGGGCCCATGGTACAAAAGTGTTACATATGAGGAGTTGCGGTGGCCAATCCTTCAAGCAGGAAAGCAGGACATTAACTCTAGATTGGCGGAGTTGAAAAAGACATGGGAAGTGTCTGGATGCACAATGATGTCTGATGTTTGGACAGATAGGAAGGGTAGGATCCTTCTAAATTTCTTGGGACATTGTCCTAAAGGTACCATGTTTATTAAATCAGTAGATGCATAAGCACATATAAAAGATGTAGCAATGATATGTGAGTTGTTAGATGGGTTCATTCGAGAGATTGGTGTGCATAATTTGGTGCAAGTCATAATAGATAATGTAGCTAATTATGTGTCTACTGACAGGATGCTTATGGAGGGGCACTGCACATTGTTTTGGATTCCATGTGCATCACATTGTATCGATTTGCTGCTTGAGGATATGGGGAAACTCTCCTTCATCAAGGAGGTGATTGATATGGCTAGGAGCGTCCTCGCGTTTATATATAACCATGCTTTTGTTCTTAGCCTCACGAGGAGATACACTAGAACAAGGAGTTGTGGCGTCTTGCAATCACACGCTTTGCCACCAACTTTATTACTTTTCAGTCTTTGCTTCGATTCTAGTTTGAGTTGAAGCAAATGTTTGTTTCTGATGAGTGGCGTGATTGTAGATACAACAAGAGACAAGACGGGAGAGCCATTGCAAAATGGTGTACACTGACACATTTTGGCGTGGAGTAGAAGAAGTGTGCTCAATTAGTGAACCTATAGTAAAGGTTCTGAGATTGGTAGATGGGGACAAACCTGCAATGGCTTATTTGTATGAGGCCATGGATAGGGCCAAGGAGGCCATTCATTCTTATTATGCAGACAAGGGTTCTACTGGGCTTGATAGACATATGATGTTATGGGATGTGATTGATAGTCGGTGGACATGGATGCTTCATCGACCCATTCATGTAGCAACACTCTTCCTCAACCTCGCATTTTCATACAAATGTGCCTTTGATTTTGATGGGGAGGTGATGGAAGGGCTCCATTCCTGTATTCAGAGGATGGTACTTGATCTTGAGCTTCTTAGAAAAATCAATCATGAGATACATTTTTATCAGGATTGTGTTGGCCTATTTGGCTTTGATGATGCTATTAGGGAAAGGACCCTCTTCATGCCATGTAAGTGACAAGTCATCACTCACTACAATTTTCAATTTAGAATTTACTTATTTATAATTCTAGATTTTAAAAATTCAATTATGTAACTTCTATTTGAAAGTTTAATTATGTTTTAAGTTTTGACTTTTTTTATTTCTTTATTTTGTTGTAGATATTTGGTGGTGAAGCTATGGTGCAAGGGAACCAAATTTGCATAAATTGGCCATAAGAATCCTAAGTCAAACATGTGGGCTCTTCAGGGTGTGACTACAATTGGAGTGTTTTTGAGAAAATACACTAAAAAAGGTGCAATAGGTATAACTTTGAGCTTCAACCTTCAGTTGAACAATTACATTTATTGTAATTTTAATTTATGACCCTCAAGTGTCAAGAGTCAAGACCCATTTGTTTTTTTGACACTCTTACAGATTGGAGTTCTCACGCCTCAATTATATAGTGTATGTGCATTACAATATCTGACTTCGAGTGAAGCAAATAGAAACACCAATGGATCCAGATGCCATTTCCTTGGACAATATTGATGCATTGTCTCAGTGGAGGGTGGAGTCTGAGGTGCCCACCTTGGAGGGGTCACTTGCATGGTTAGAGCCAGAGGAACCATTAGAACATGGGCAACAAGAGGAGGAGGACTCGGGGGAGGAGCAACACGAGGAGGAGGAGGAGGAGGAGGAGGACATTGTGGGAGCATCAGTGTCAACACCATCTGCTATAGATATAGGAGAGCACAACTCCATACCCAACAATCATTATTTGACATTAGGTGCAAGGGCAAGGCCTTCTACTGCTAGGGGCAGGCTTGGAAAACAACCCATCATGTTTTCCCGTAAAAGGGGGAGAGGGCACTAATTTCAGATAGATAGCTGCTAGTTTTATTTGTTTTGCAACATATAACTCTTGATGATGAGATACTTTTATATATGTGATGTTATTTTGTATTGGTTCTCCACATTTGAGTCCTTGATTGGACAATTATCAGGGATCGACAACATTTGGTATGGCCTTTGATGTATCATTTTTATTCTACATCCACTACATCATATATATCAGTGCTTTCTTCATAGTTATGTGCCAATGTGTTTATTTCATGTTGTTATTGCTTTATATGTTTAAAAATATGAAAAAATGAATATATTATGCATTTTTTATGTTTGCCGATATTTTCACTGATATTGCCGATAATATGTTTTCTAAACCCTTGCCTATATTTTTCCAATACCGATATTTTCAACACTGGCTCAAATATTGCTCCAGCTCTGCTATCTTGGCTCTGGAAGGTGGATTTGACATATTTCCCCAATGTGCATCTCTTGCAGACATGACACTGGTCAAGGGTACATTTCGGGAGACCGGTGCTAATTTGCTACATGATTTTTAAGGCTCGATGGTGTAAGTGTCCCACGGGTATGTGCCAGAGTTCACCAACATCTCGACTCTGCACATTTTTTGCCTTGCTACTCAGTGCAGCGCAAACTTCCACCTCAAGTTTGTAGAGATTCTTCACTCGAACTCCAATCTGTTTCACTTGCTCGGTAGCTACATGTCTCAGAAAGGCTTTCCCTTTACTGAAAAAGACATCATAACCTCTATCTTCCAATACAACTACAAAGATTAAGTTCTTCAACCCAGGTACATACATGATATCTTTCAGATGAAGATGGGAGCCTGACTCCCTCTTAAAGGTTACGGTACCGATTCCTTTGGTATCATACGACCCATCATCCCCAAGTTTTGTGTGCATCTAGAGATCCTTCTCCTCTAGGCCACTGAAGAATTCTTTGCATCTTGTCATATGGAACGAGACACCTTAATCTTGATACCACACACTCCCCATTAAAGTGCTCGGCATGCATGCAATCAAGGTGAAGTCTAATTCGAATTGTGAGGCAAGTGCTTCACTCCTTGCTCCTCCTGGAGGCTTCTTGTTAGAATTCTTTTGCGAACACTTTGTTGCATAGTGCCCAAATTCGTGGCAGTGAAAACATTTTATCTTTCTTAGGTCCTTCTTCTTCCCATTGTTTTGGGTGGACTCTGGCTTGTTTTGGGCCTTCTTGCCCTTACCTTTCTTTCCCTTTCCAACCATGGGAAAATTCTCTTCCTCCTCAGCTTTGGATGTTACTCCATCTCTAGTGTTCTGTCGAATTTCTTCTTGCACCAAATTTGACTAAAGTCTCTCCCAATTTGGCAGTTTGTCCCTTCCATTTACAGAGTCCTAGTAGCTGTGCCAGGATTTTGGAAGGCCTAGGAGAGCTAGGCTCATAAGTTTTGAAGAGGGAATATTTTCTCCAACTCCTCCAAGCTCATCTCGACACTGAGTGAACTTGTAGAGGCAATGTGGAATGGTTTCACCTTCCTGTGTGCAGATGTTCCTGAGCTTGTCCCTCAATGCCAATTTCCTGGCGTCACTACCATTTTCGAATAGCTCAGTGAGGGTCTTCCACATATCAAAGGGAGTCTCCTTGCCATGTAAATTCAAGACTATGTGGTCTCTCACACCCTCCAGGATGATCCTTCTGGCTTTTGCAGTATCCTTCTTCCACTGGGCGAACTGCTGTGCATCCGATACTGTTGGCGTTGGAATGTCAGTTTTGGTGTACTGCAACACACCATTATCATCGAGCACTACTTCCATCCTGTCCTTCCAAGCTATGAAATTGGAGGTTCCCTCATGGAAGAAAAACTGCTTCACTAAATCTGCAAAGTGAAATATCTGAAGGAGAAGCTCTATAGACTGGTTTCTAGTGTGATTTCTGTTTTGATACCATGTAAAAATTAATAGAAATTTGCTACTACTGATGAAATCGAACTGTAATCAAGAGACTACAAATTTCCTCTACTATTTTGCAGAATGGAAATCACAATTTAGAAACACATGCAATGACATGCAACCATTAAAACCGCATGAACACAATGATTTTACAGGGGAACCCAACTGACAAAATTCGCTCGGTTGCTTTTCATTAATCAGATGAGAATGAGAAACTATTAAAATGTCTAGCTTCGATCTTGAAGCACACTCTGCACTGTAACCCTGTGCTCTTGCTGTCTGTCCTGCTCTGGCCAACACTTAGCCAATTCAAGGCTCCAACTTGCTTCTATTTCTTTGTGCAATCCTGGAGGAAATTAGCTCCTAAAATATAGGAATTTTCTCGTATTTGCTTTTGTAATTCCCACAGAATGATTCACCTGCTTAACTGTCAAACCTGTACACTAAACTAGTATACAATTGATAATTACAATGTGCCTTTTCCTCCACTCCAGCTAGGCATTTCGAATTCCATGCATGTTTGGGCTATTTTTTGCTAATTGACTAGTTTAATTGAGAGATCACTGAGTTAACGATAGTTCTACTACTCATCTGACTCAACTAGGTACTTGAGCTCAGTTAACTGAGTCAAACTGAAAATAACTGAACTAGATTGCGAAATTTTTGCAATCACTACAGGGACAACTCTACTTCTAGCCTATAACTCGAATTTACTGAGTAAACTAGTTGACAAAGCCATGTCACACAAGTTAACTGCAATCCAAGTCATCCTGCTGATGTGGACATTAAAAATTCTTTCTTTCTTTCTTTCTTTCTAAATTTGACTAAGGCACAAGTCAAATTTAGCCTTTCTTGCTACAATTTCTAACAGTATATGTCTAAAGACATGTAAATTCATATGGGCTCATTATAATATTTAGATACAATGTCACATGCCATTGTAATAAACTCACTTATTCGTTACCAATTATATATTATATCCTAGATGGATTTCAAGTTTCGAAACTCTTTATCCTTTTTGTTGAATATTTGAGCACAAATTGGCCTTTGGCCATTTGAAGTTGAGAAATTCCATTGAATAAATGTCAATTCCGCTGCCAAATATCGTAATAGAGAGGTAGTGCTGAGTCATTAAACCAAGATTGCCATTATACAAAACTGATTCAGTGGGAAAAGTAAGTATCGGACATATTTATTAGCAGCTTCCAGTTAACCATTCAATACACATACAAGCCTTCAAATATGACAGTAACAGAAAAAGAACAAAAGAATTATAAAATAGTTCTGCTGGTAGTCCGGAAGGAGTTGCACTGTGTGGACTGTCGGGGCGATTCATAGTCAGCAAACAGCCATAGTGAAGCCATAAATGATTCAACTAACTATTTCCCAGTGATAGAATAACGTTACCAAACAGAATCACAACCAAGCAGAGAGGAATAATAAGATTAAATTATAATGGGAACCGTCAATACACTCGTTCCGGAGACAGGAAGCTGATTACAGAGGTTAAAGCACTTCCAAATAGAATAGAATTACAGGGGCATAAGAAGCAACCAACAGAAGTAAAAGCCACCACCACCAATCTTATTTGATGGTTCAGGAAGCAGAGCAACTATAGTCCATTCCACTGTACAGAGCCAAGCTGTAGCGTATGTTTCAAGGGGTCTGTTTCCATCCTCTGCATCCACTGTATCGAGATTCGAGACAACAGCCAGCAAACTGATCTCTTGGCTTGCTTTTTATTATGAAAAGAGAATTAGATTGCAACTGATTCACTGTCAGATCGAATTGCTGCCAATCCATTGATCCGCTATGAAACTGAGTTATTGAGTGGCCATTATAGGGAGATGCCACCAATCCTGTGACAGCAGCTGGGACCATCAAACATGCGTATGCTGAAAGAGTAAAATGTCACCCCTTAAGTATATAAACGATCAAAATATAATATAGAAAGGAGCTATAAATTATGGATCTGTTTTAAAACATGCCCCATGTAGTTCATCTGTTTACTCAAGAGATCATGATCGTTCATGGAATAAGGGTCCTGTGTGATTGTGGTGAAAATAAAACCGTGGAAAGATACATAGTGTTTGGAAGGTTTATGAGGTTACTAAATTAAAGTGAAGGTAAAAAGCCATTAAAAGTTTCATTATTCATAACAAAATCCAAGGTGTTAAGCTATTAAGTGCATAAATTATTTCCAGGGTTCACTTACCAAACTATAGAGTATAAAAAAGATCTCTGTTTCTCTCTCTCTATAGAAAAGGGGCCTCCTTTTTTTTCAAAATGTTTGAAGAGTCACTTTGCAAGGATCACCTGTCGCCTATGGTATTAGTGATAAGCAGCTATGTAACGTTTTTAGAATTGTCGAAAAGTTCTTTTGAAATCAATGTGAAGAATTGACAAATGAGTTACAAAAGTGTAAAGGAAAAAACTAATACTTCAGTGATGAAACTTATCATTCTAAATATGAGGTGACAATATGGGAGGTGTTACCCCTCATGTCAGCAGGGGTACACATACATTTTCACATGGCATTTATCACCATTGTAAGCCCAAGGTCACAAGTCAAAAGCCTTGCAACGACCATGTGATTCATTGTATTAAGTGTCTTAAACCTTGTGATGGTTGGCCATTGCTTGTCCTTTTGGCTTAAGTCCTTGGTCTCTTTGTTTTGTATAGAGAGGTGGATTTTGGATATATCTTGGCGGGACTCATGGTTTTAGAGGAGCCTTGCTTATGTAGGGTTGATCATCAGCGTATGGGCTAGTCCAACCTTTGTCAAGGTGCACCTATGTTTTACCACATGGTTATGAGTCATTGAGTTTGTATGTGGCCTTGGCTTTGGTGCAATATTCTTCAAACAATTCTCAACATGGCAGTCTCACAAAATCAACAATTCACATTTCTTGAAGTAGCTCGTGGTTCTTGATGCAATAGGTCCTGAAAGTCAAAAAGTAAACTTCGTCCCAAAATGCTCATCTTGATGACGGGTTTGCATGTCACATTGAAATTTTTCCAAACAATGATGGCATGTAGTTATAGCTGGTCAAAATTAGCTAAATGGCATAGGTGGCTTTCAGGTAGCAAAATAGGGGTAGGACATGTTAGTTTTCAGGAACTACACCCATTTTGATATATAGAAAAAGAGGAACAAGACCCATTTCTCGGTTCCCCTAAGTTCTTGAGGGTGTCAGAGATCCAAAAGTTGGTCAAGATGATGTGGCAACACATGCCATTATTTGGACAAATGGGGCTAGACCCAGGTGAAATTAAGGCAAATCTCAGCTAACCCAGGTGGCAAAAGTGAAAAATTCATCAAGGCATTGGAGAACTAGGCAAAGAGGCACCAAGTCAATTTGTACTAGCCATTATAACCACTTATACTTGTTGTTTGAGCTCATTGACTAACTGTTGGAGGGTCACAATGGAATGTTAGAGGTTGCATGGACCAAAAATTATCAAGTGGACAAATTTCTAGTTGCAAAGTAAAGATTCCTTCAACCAAATTGAAGCCTTCTTCCAATAAGTTGAGAAATTAATTATTTAAGAAAATAAAACCATAGTAATTTAAATTAATTATTTTCTACATAATATGTTTAAATTTTATAGAAACTACCATACCCAACTCCTTAAATTATTGGAAGACCAAGTTGAGTTTCATGTAGCCATTAGAGTGGGATGTTGAGCATCCAAGGGGGTTATTGGGCATTTTTGGGATTGTTCTCTTCATTTATTCAACTTTCGGGTAAAATGCAAGTGAAATTGTTGTACTTGCAAAGGACTTGTGACCCAAGTCAACTTCTCTTAGTGGGAAAAAATTATTGTAATGAAGTATTTTTAATAAAAATTCCTTAGTCTCAGACTTGTTGATGACAATAAAATTATTTTCCTACAGAGAGTAATTGTTAAAAGAAAAGCTATAAAGGATAGTCTCTCCTGTAGATGGAGTTGTTGTTGTTTTGTGAGATCATATTATGCCATACTAAGAGAACTCATTTTGCAAACCTTTGCATAAAAAACATTGTGGGGGTTGGTTTTTTCCTATATTTTTCTTTCTTGCTTTATATTGTAACTTGGCTTAACATAAAATATTTCCACAATAAGTATAATATTCCCTTTTTTGGTGTCACCTATGACAGGCCTAGGATGGACTTTCAGAGTTAGGAGTAGACAGGTCACATGTACAGGTTGGTGTCATCAGCGGGCCCAAGGGCTTTTTGGAGGAGTTTCAAGGAGTTTCTATGAGGTCAGGTGGCTTTCGCTTGATACATTCCATCATCCGAGCAGTTTGCCTTTCGTTCCAGTGCATTCCGACAACTTTCGGAAAATTGAGTTATTTTTGGGCTTAACTCAGTTAATTATGCTCAAGGTGACATTCTGGGAGGAATACACGCTAGAACACCTTAGTGTAATAGCTCGTTGGAACCGGGACAAGGATACCTACATGATGGGACGGTTGGACATGAGTTTCAGTGACCGGAGGAAACATGGTAATCGATTTACTCTTTCCTGCATTAAAAAGGAATATTTTAATAAAAGGGAAAAGTGCTCCATGAATAAAATAATAATAAAATAAGGCTCTAGAAGGATCTAGGAGATCTATAAAAGAGAGGGAGGAGGCCATTGAGGGACTTCTTGGATTAGATCACTTTCTTGTGTGAGAGGTTTGAGAATGTGGTTCTCTACTCTATTGGTAGCCCCAGGACGGAAACCCTCAGGTGATTTGTGAGTGTTGGACGAAAACCCAACTCTCTTTGAGGAGACTTCATTCATAAGTTTCGCAGAGCTTCAAAGATTTTGGAGTGAGGATCATTCAAATCCTCAACGGGTGCTTCAGTGGATTCAGTGGTAGCTGTTGCCGGAGGGAGAGTGCAACAGTTCAGTTTTGGAGGCCAATGCAGTGCAGCAGTTCATATTGATGGCCAACTCTCCATCTCAGCGCTTTTGGGTCAGATGTATAATGTATTTATAACCCCAATTATTATTTATAATAAAAATGATGAGATTCTTCCTATTCGACGTGTTAATGGATTGCAGTGCTTATGTGTTTTATTTTACATGGCAATCTTCTGTTTATTAATTCAGTAGTTTTATGGTAAAATATTGGGCTAGTTTGATTTTCACAAAAATTAGTAAAATATCCCATTTGGGGATATTACAGTGGTATCAGAGTTGGTGATCTTGCCGGCCTGAGGGTTTACCTGCCAGATTACCCGTAAAGCCAAGTTCGAGGGCTTTACTATAGATCAAATTCAGAAAAAAAAAATAAAAAAAAAATTGAGGGTTTAAATTGCAGATTGTCGAAGGAAGGTGTCGACACCTTCGTTGTGTAGAAAGACTTGTTCTAGGTATTAAATATCCTACAACCTGTCGAGCTCAAAATTTTATTGTCCAAAACTATTTTGATTAAAAGGAGCCGCAAGAAAAATTGAGCCGGAGAAGCTGTGTATCAGCAGAGGCCATAAAATATTATTTGAAGTCAAAGCCATCAAAAGGGGTTCGAGATAGCTTTGAAATGGCCAAATACGTGCTTCATGACTGCATGAGGTTCCAAGCACGATGCTGCCAGGGCCGGGTTTAGCAACGTGATTGAAATGTTATGAGGCCGTGGGATATCTGAAATCGATCCAAGCTGGTCATCCTCTGACCACGAGCCATAGCCAGGGCGGAGTTTCATTGTAGATCGTGCAAACGAGTTTGTGTGGTCGAGTGAGCCGCCAGGAGGGTTGACTTCACTGTGCGGACGACAGAATGATGGTTGGTGACTCACAGTGGTGGCAAGGGAGTCAAAATACGCGGACGTCGCTTGGATGTAGCCGCTTTACCTAAGGCAGATTGCTGTGCATTAAAAAAGAGCCAAGACCGTTGATCGTCAAAGAACTGCCTGAATGAAGCAAAGCCACGAGCCAAGCAAACATTGCAAATATCAATGTGCGTGGATGCAAGCGGATTATGGCAGCATTATCAATTCGTGGTCGATGGTGGAAGCCCTGCAAATCATCATATAAATTGGCTGAGCGATGCAAGTCATCGTGCGAGCATCAACGCATAAGCATTTTTTTTTGCCATCCGTAACGTGTACTGCATCAACCGGAGAACAAGCACAGTTGTTGCTGGAAGTTACAAACGGACTGTGGGGACTGATATGAGTTGCCGGAGACACATTCTAGGAGGTTGATTAATTCCAGGAGGTCCAAGGAATTCGAGGATGCGGGGAAGCGTATTTTTCATGCTTGCTAGGCGTGTGGTCTTACCTATAGTAGAAGCTCCACTTTCATGGGAAACATAGTGATTAATTGGCTGTTCTAGCAAATCTCAGTTGGGTGAGGGCGTGTGACTTAGTTGCAGAGTCAGCATGATGGAGATACAAACAATCGTTGAGCCTTGTGCCAAAGATTCAGTGCTGTATAAGAACCAAGTTCCCTTATTCTAATCCCTATGCTTTGAAATTGATAATATAGCTGCTAGTGCCTATTATTTCATCATTGTTGGAATTGTATTCCATGCAAATCAGATTCAGTAGTTATAAGGTGTTTTCCATATGGGGAATTGGTACTGTGCGAGTTGCGTGGATTAAAATTGTGAAATAACACCTACAGCAGTATGGAACCAAATTATGTGACTAAATGCCTAGTTGAAACATTCACTGAAGACTCAGAATTTTAGCGTCATTTTCAGAAATTTTAAGTCTGAATTTCTCTGTCTATAAGGACGGTGTCATAAGAAAGTCAGCAAATGAGCTTCGTGTAGCTTTCTTACTATGGTCAGCAAGTCAGCAAATGAGCTTGTGGTTGTGTATCTTTCTTACTGAATCTATGTGAAGACTCTACATTTCCAGCCTGATGGTAATGTACACATTTATCAACAAAGAGTGCCCTTTGAAATATTGTATGGTGTAATAAGTGTTGGTTAAAGTTGGTTGCACGCTTATATCACTGAAAATTGCACCTACAACACTATAAATACTCAGAAAAACCGGTGACCACATCATTGGTTGAACCGTGGAGGAATTCCTAAATAGCTTGACAAGAATAACAACAGAAGTTGGTTCCTTGAACCACCATGCATCAAAAGACTAGAAAACAAAATTGAACAAGAGATCCTTTTCAAGAGAAATTTATGCCATCTTTCAAAAGGAACAGTCACAAGATTTGCAGGGAGAATTGGGGATTAGTCACAAAATTCATGGGCTTGGAACAGATTTGAAACACATGAAGATGACATGGAGAGTTCTGTCCAAACTTGATGAGCTTAATGAACTCCTGTCCAAAATAATCGAAGTAGAAGGGAAGAAACTGATTTGGGCTCTAAAACTTGCTATGCTTGCTCTTATACAACCCAAATTCTTGGAGGAAACTTGTGGAGGGGTCACACTTCCAGTTGCAGCTTGTCTGCGCAACATCATGAGACTAACCGCCCCTACAGCCCCTTACAATGATGGCATTATGAGGAGAGTTTTCAGACTGATGGTAGGGACCTTTCAGGATTTGGACAACAGTGCAAGCTCTACCTTTGGGAAGAAGCTTGAGGTTTTAGGAGGTATGGCCACATTGAGAACATATTGCATCACTTTTGATCTTGAATGTGATGGCTTGATTCTGCAGATGTTCCAATGCTTCTTCAGCATTAGGAGACATCATGCTGACATAGTCATAGCACACAAGCCGTGTTGAAAATGGCAACAAGAAATCATGAAGGAGGCCTCCCCGAAACATCTTTCCCGATCCTAGTTGGAAAATGATCACCTAAACTAGGTGGGGACCACACATGTGATTTTTGTCGAAAAATCTATTTTTTAGACTATGTCTATTTTTAGACATATGGAGCATGGTCCAGGGATTGCGTATGATATTCGGGAGTATTGGTCATGCTGGTAAAAATAGATGGACATCTATTTTTTTGGACCTATAGGGGTCGAAGTCTATTTTTAGACTGCCTCTCCTAAAAATATGGAAGTCGAATATTATTAGCTCTTAATAATATTTGGACTATAAACATTATCTTATTCTCTTGAAGCACTTCAGTTTGATGCCTGGATGTGGCACATGCAGCTGACAGAAGGAAATACGCTTTTCCTAGGGTTTAAGTGAAGCTATTTCATGAAGACTTCAGCTAGAACTCATGTGACAGAGTTTGGTGGAGTTGATTGAGGATGTTAGTGGAGTTGTATTCAGTTTAACTAATCTAAACATAGTTGAGATTTTTGTATCCAAGTTAACTAATAGATACAATTAGTGAGAGTGGTGTGAATTAATTATTAATTAATTCACTAATTATAAACTCATAAATCAACTAAAGAATACATCAGTTAACTTCAGTGCATGGACAGTTTCAGTGGAGACCAGTGCAGAAATAGGTGAAAGAGCAGGTTAACTATCAGTTGTGACTATACTGTTGTTATTTGCAACACACAGATAGGTGGAGTAATCAATGAGGATTGCGCAGTTCAATCCAGGTGGTTTATCTATATAAAGAGACCATCCCATAGCATTGAAACACGCAATTCAGGTTGGCTATCAAGTGGCTAAAGGTTGGAGCATGAGTTTTGCTATATCTAGCTTGATAGTGTGTAGCAAGGGAGGTAGTGAATGAGAGCTTGCAAAGAGCTTTGTACTATGATTGTTACATGATCTCCATGACATGTATAATATACAGATAGTTGGGGGTTTTCAGCTTTAAGCTTTCCCAGGAAATACTGTGTTCATATGTGTGAATTTTTATGGCTTTAATGTGTGCATGCAATTGATTTTATTTCCGCATGTGATGATCAATGGTAGAAGAGATTCTGTATTATGCATGAAGCTAAAATAGTGTGTGATTAGGAGAATCTCGGTGAATAACTCATCCATTATTTAATTTTCTACATGGTATCGGAGCGATATTGATCATTGGAGCAATTGCAAAGCATTGAAGCGGTTGAGTTTTAGGATAAACTCAAGAAACATAAATATGGAGAAAGCCAGAAATATACATGCATATTGTGTATAATTTTCTACATGGAATGAGAGCGAGAATTTTTGGGTGCGCGAGTTTGTAGGGAATATCTGAAAATTTTTGGTGAAATATTTTCAGAAAAAAAATAGCATATTTGGATTCCTTGCGAAAAAATACCCAAATTGATAAAAAAAATCGGTCGAATCGGAGCTCGGATGAGGGAGATATCATCGATTTAAAATCAACTCTTTTGTTAGAAAATTTTGCGACGGCGGGACAATTGCAATGTGTGCGAGCCAAGAATCTACATGCACTGAGGTACAAGATGCATGCAAATCTTTGAGGTGCAAAGCAAAGGTTAGTGACTTGGTGGTTGAGAGGGATCCTCTCAACATGGAGCGTGAGAAGCAGTCTCAAAAGGTTGTGGAGCAGCCACAACTGGAGATGCAGAAGAATCTTTATAGATTTGATGTAGATGGGATTTCTACGGAGCTTCCTACTATTGGGAAGCGGAAGGAAGACATGCAATTGAAGCTTGAGAGGGAGCGGGTTTTGCATGCAGGTGATAGTGAACCTCGGAGTGTGGAGCAGCCACAAGAGGATCATGGAGTGGAAGAGACCACTCATGCAGAGAAATTTCGTGCCAGACGGGCAGAGGGAGTGCATGCAACTATACCACCAGGTGTAAGGTGGGGCGACATGCATGATTAATCCCATGAGGAGATTTCTGGGCAGATTCATGAGATGGTGTGGATCTCATGGATTGAACCTGGCTACGAGGTGCCCACAACGCAGCAGTAGCAAGATCAGTTGGAGTGATGCAGGCAGATCAAAGTGACAGTGTCGGATACTGGAGCGCGGATCAGAGTTGACAGCAAGTGCAAGAGTGCATGGGTGCAAGAGTTCAACAACGCAGTAGTTCCTAATGACATGTGCAGTTGGTACCAGCAGAAGTCGAAGACTTTGATGATAGATGCTAGATGCATCAAGACTGATTGAGTTGTTTGGAGCCTATTCAGTTTCAAAGGGTGCATGGCACATGCATGGAGTTGCATGGTGCATGCATGAGTTTGCATGGCGCATGCAAAGGGTGCATGGCGAATGCATGGAGTTGCATGTCGCATGCATGGAGTTGCATGGCGCTTGTGAAGGTTGCAGGGCGAATGCATGGAGTTGCATGTCGCATGCAATGACAGTCCTTTCTTGTTGAGAGGGAGTGTTGAAAATGGCAACAAGAAACAGTGAAGGAGGCCTCCTGAAACATCTTTCCTGATCCTAGTTGGAAAATGATCACCTAAACTAGGTGGGGACCACACATGTGATTTTTGTCGAAAAATCTATTTTTAGACTATGTCTATTTTTAGACATATGGAGCATGGTCCAAGGATTGCAGTATGTTATTCTTGGAGTATTGGTCATGTTGGTAAAAATAGATGGACATCTATTTTTTGGACCTATAGGTCGAAGTCTATTTTTAGACTGCCTCTCCTTAAAATAGGGAAGTCGAATATTATTAGCTCTTAATAATATTTGGACTATAAACATTATCTTATTCTCTTGAAGCACTTCAGTTTGATGCCTGGATGTGGCACATGCAGCTGACAGAAGGAAATATGCTTTTCCTAGGGTTTAAGTGAAGCTATTGCATGAAGACTTCAGTTAGAACTCATGTGACATAGTTTGGTGGAGTTGATTGAGGAAGTTAGTGGAGTTGTATTCAGTTTAACTAATCTAAACATAGTTGAGATTTTTGTATCCAAGTTAACTAATAGATACAATTAGTGAGAGTGGTGTGAATTAATTATTAATTAATTCACTAATTATAAACTCATAAATCAACTAAAAAATACATCAGTTAACTTCAGTGCATGGACAGTTTCAGTGGAGACCAGTGCAGAAATAGGTGAAAGAGCAGGTTAACTATCAGTTGTGACTATACTGTTGCTATTTGCAACACACATATAGGTGGAGTAATCAATGAGGATTGCGCAGTTCAATCCAGGTGGTTTATCTATATAAAGAGACCATCCCATAGCATTGAAACACGCAATTGAGGTTGGCTATCAAGTGGCTAAAGGTTGGAGCATGAGTTTTGCTAGAGCTAGCTTGATAGTGTGTAGCATGGGAGGTAGTGCATGAGAGCTTGAAAAGAGCTTTGTACTATGATTGTTACATGATCTCCATGACATGTATAATATACATATAGTTGGGGGTTTTCAGCTTTAAGCTTTCCCATGAAATGTTGCGTTCATATGTGTGAATTTTTATGGCTTTAATGTGTGCATGCAATTGATTTTATTTCCGCATGTGATAATCAATGGTAGAAGAGATTCTGTATTATGCATGAAGCTAAAATAGTGTGTGATCAGGAGAATCTCGGTGAATAACTCATCCATTATTCAAATTTCTATTTTTAATGTCTTTTAATATAGATGGGAAGTGAGGCCATTGGGGAAGTTGAGGCTAGGGTGTTGAGCATTTGGAGGAGAGAGCAGGATTGGTCTCGTGCTTATGAGCCTTTAAAGTTGGTTGGAAGTGAGTACGGCTGTGGGGGAGACGATTGACTAAGGAGGCTGTCCCGAGTTTGGTGGATCGAGCAACAAAAATAAGATTGGGAAGGAAGGTTTCTTATTACCATGGTCTCGGGGAGCTGATCCTCATGCTTGAAGTGATGGATGTCCTGATGCGGCGAAGAGCGGGAATGGGGCAGCCCTTGCGGCCCTTCATTGGGATGAGGACTCTTCTTCAGATGAGTCCATGGGATCATATGAGGATGCTTCTGGGGAGCGAGAGCAGTCATGCAGAGTTGATGACAGTGGGCCGAAGTTGTATTCCAATGTGCAGGGTGAGGGGTCAAGAGACTTTACAGGAGATACTCAGGGTGATGAGTCACTTGTGACGATTCAACCGGAGCAACATATGATGGAGCATGAGTTAACAGAGGAGGAGACTATGCACATCATGCATGATAGTCCTTTGGGGGAGAGCCAAATGGGGGCTCACATTGAGTCTATGATGGATATGCGGCTAACCTTGTGGTCAACCATTGAGGAGGAGCAGTCAGATGCACAAACATCGAGTATAGTGACAGTAGTTGCAGATCCATATCCTTTGGAGATGTTGGAAGTTGATGGGATAGTTTTGCAGGGGGCTAGTAGATAGCAGGAGCATGAGCGTTTACGTCGGGGGAGGGAGGGGCTGGAGATGGAGGAGCATCCTGCTGGGCCGACACAACGATGAGGTGCAAGCCAGTGCACATGCGATCGGCGGAAACACGATCAGGGAGTAACACTCTCCGGGAGTACACGCCGATGGGGCACAGCATATCACACCGCACTTTGGCCCCGTGCAGAGAGAGGGCCTTCTTTGCCCCTGGCGTCTTGTGGCGGAGACGGAATGAGGGGCAACGTGATGAGTTGATTATGGGCTGGCGACAACACTCTAGGCATGTTCCGTATGCAGTTGTCACTACATTGGATTCTTCTTCCAGGATAGATTGGCGGGAGATCATGAGTTGGTACGCTCTTGATGGTACGATCTTCTTCTTAGGGAGCACAGCGGAGTAGGGGCCCCTAGACATGGTGGGTGCTATAGATTCCAGCTGGCAGTGGGGCATAGGTCGTCATTTCTTCAACACTCCATTCTGATTTCAGGAGAGTAGGATCAACATTGGATTGAGTCAGGACTTGGATTGGAGAGAGGTGATGAGTTGGTACGCCGTTAGTGGGGCAACTTATACAGTTAGAGGTACAATACAACAGGAGCCATGGAACATTGATGCTTGTTGGTGGACTTCACTTCATGGGGCGTCAGCTATAGCCAGAGGCAGCGCGCTGCTTTGAGCCGTGGGACTTGGGCGATGGTTGGCCAGGGTGGCATTGGGATCCGAGAGGATTGTTTGATGACAGGTACAGTGAAAGATCAGTTTGGGATCTCGACATTGAGGGGTCTATTCCAGGTGGCTTGACACAGGCGCATAGCAACACCCAGTGGTTTATATGGGATCCAGGCTTGGGTCTCAGTTGCATCGAGCCAACAGGGTGGCCCACATATTTGGATTGCTTGAGGGCAAGCAATCTTGGGGCGGAAGGTCTGTAATATTCCCTTTTATGGTGTCACCTATGACAGGCCTAGGATGGACTTCCAGAGTTAGGAGCAGACAGGTCACAGGTACAGGTTGGTGTCATAAGCGGGCCCATGGGATTTTTGGAGGAGTTTTGAGTTTCTATGAGGTCGGGGGCTTTTGCTTGATATATTCCATCATCCGAGCAGTTTGCCTTTCGTTCCAGTGCATTCTGACAACTTTCAGAAAATTGAGTTATTTTTGGGCTTAACTCAGTTAATTACGCTCAATGTGGCATTCCGGGAGGAATACATGCTAGAACACCTTAGTGTAATAGCTCATTGGAACCGGGACGAGGATACCTACATGATGGGATGGTTGGACATGAGTTTCAGTGACCAGAGGAGACATGGTAGTTGATTTACTCTTTCCTGCATTAAAAAGGAATATTTTAATAAAAGGGAAAAGTGCTCCATGAATAAAATAATAATAAAATAAGGCTCTAGAAGGATCCAGGAGATCTATAAAAGAAAGGGAGGAGGCCATTAAGGGACATCTTGGATTAGATCACTTTCTTGTGTGAGATGTTTGAGAACGTGGTTCTCTACTCTATTGGTAGCCCCAGGACGGAAAACCTAGGGCAATTTGTGAGTGTTGGACGAAAACCCAACTCTCTTTGAGGAGACTTCATTCGGAAGTTTTGCAGAGCTTCAGAGATATTGGAGTGAGGATCATTTAGATCCTCAATGGGTGCTTTAGTGGATTTAGTGGTAGTTGTTGCCGGAGGGAGAGTGCAGCAATTCAATTTTGGAGGCCAGCGCAGTGCAGTGTTTCATATTGATGGCCAACTCTCCATCTCAGCTCTTTTGGGTCAGATGTATTTGTAACCCCAGTTATTATTTATAATAAAAATGATGAGATTCTTCCTATTCGATGTGTTAATGGATTGCAGTGCTTATGTGTTTTATTTTACATGGCAATCTTCTGTTTATTAATTCAGTAGTTTTATGGTAAAATGTTGGGTTAGTTTGATTTCCGCAAAAATTAGTAAAATATCCCATTTGGGGATATTACAATAAGGAAGATTACATAGCAATTCGAGGGACAATCTGTTGAGTGGCTACATAGCCACGTTGATGAAGTGGACTAGGTGCTAGTCTACTTAATATTTTTATTGCATGTGGATTGCTTGGACAAAGGTGTGGCCAATTTTTTGAGGAGGTAGCTTCAACCAGGAGAAGAGAAGCATTCATTGCGTATTTGATCCGAAGATCGGAGATGCCATGCTTGAGGCTTCTCTTAATTGGATTTGAAAGGTGTGGAGATTTTTAGACATAGGTGGTGGTGATATTCTCTTTTCGAGACCAAGCCCACCTCACTATCCTAATTGCATAATTGATTTAAGGGGAATTGTGGTTCACAACTAAACAACTTGAGGTAAAGTGTTATGGTAATGATAAGTCTTTCTTCAACAACCACTTATTTATGAAAAATCCAAATCTTTATATTTATTTTTTATATTCATTTCATTTATTAGCTTGCAATTCAAGTTTATATCATTAATAGCACGTTTTGTGCTTTGGGATTTTAAGCAATAAAGTCATATTTTAGCCAAGGGTCAATATTCCATATTTTGAGATTTATATCCATACATATTTCATGTTAGATTGAGTGTTCCAGTTACAGGTTTGCATTATTTTCTTGTTGACACATAACAAATGTGGTTCATTTTCAAGGTTCCATGCACTTTCCAAGTCCAATGATGGCAACACCAAGAACAAAGCATCATCTGAAAGCATTACAAGAAAGAACAAAGCCATAATGTTTTGATGCTTTGAGGGTGAAACGTCCTTGAAGGTAGAGTTAATGTAAAAAGCATAAAATACATATAATAATAATAATAATAATAATAATAATCAAAATTAATATTCAAAGGGGACATGTCTATTTATCTGTGTGACCATTCAAGATACATTTATAAACAAATCACATGCTATTGTAATAAACTCACTGATTCATTATTAATTATATATTTCTATCCTTCAAGGATTTCAACTATGTATCCTACTTATGTTGGATATTTACCCTTAATGAACTATTGTTCATTACAATCAATGTTGAAAATATCAACATCAGGATAAAATCAGTAAGGGTTCAAAAAACCAAAAAAATGCAAAAATCGAGAAAATATCGGAAAAAATTGGAAAACATTGGCAAAATTAAGATACCAACAAAATATTGGTAAAATTTGGCAAACATCGGCTAGGCCAAAAATTGTGATTTTGCTATTTTTTCACAATAAAATCAGGATGTTTGCAACACTGATTACAATTGAGTATAGATTTAAGTGAAATGGATCTAGTAGCAAAATGGGTAATGGTTGGACATACTAACTATTTGTTCACTATGGTGTCCTCATAAGGATAAGTACCTAGGCATTTTCTGAATTTTTTGAATCTCTTAGAGCCTCTTTAATAACATTCTTTACAAGACACACTTTTCTAATATCCTCCAAGATCAGAATTAGTGTAGTGGGCATATGGATACCAAAATAATGTCTAATGTATCTCCATTAACATTTTGTTAGTTGCCACATAATTAGCTTCATTATTTGTTGTCAACTAGATGACATGCTTCACACATATCCCCAGAATGAAGTCATCAACAATTTACAACATAAGGGTGCTATCTATAAATGAGTAGATATATGAATGGATCTAACAATCTTGCCCCTTCGGGGCAAGAAATGAAAAAAATTAACAAGGTTTTTCGCATCAGCCCAACCATTTAGCTGAATTTTTGGAGATGGTTTTCATCCTTTATTTGTTCAATTCCTCCAACCTAAGCATACAATTCCTTTTCTTTCCTTGAAGAATTGCCCCCTTAAATTCATGATAAGGTCTCTCTCTATTTCTAGGTCCAACAACAACAATATCAAACATTGGCTCATATAATTGGGACAAATAAAGCACATAACAATTGGTAGTCTTGTTGTCGACAAATATGCTCCTCTGGCTAGGATTCCATGTATCGCTCAATGAGGTAAATTGCCAACAACATTGTCACGTGCGCTGCTTGGCATGGTCACTCTTTTAGTGATATAGCCCCATATATCATTCAGAAAGGAACTTTCCTTGTGATACCATCCCATGTATCACTTGACAAGGCATTTTCTAAGATTTCACGCTCGACATGAGACCCATCTTCTAATCCCTAGGAAATAAGAAACCTTCACTCTCTTCCCTCACTATCTCTCCATATATAAACACCTTATCCTCAGGGATTGGGTGAGAAAAATGTAAATATGTAAATTAATGAAAATGACAAGGTAGAATAGGAAGCGACTGTGGAATATGAATCCCAAAGGTCACACGTCCTTATGTTATACAATGTTGTTTACATTAATGAAAAAAACCAAGTTGGGAGTTACCTTCCTGGCTTGACATGGTATCATAGCGCAGGTCCCAAGTTCCAAGTTTAGACATTGCGTGCACTCCAGCTGACCAGTTTTGTCATGCCTAGACCAATCTTCTCTACTTGCGTGCATTAATCGTCCACCTATCACTCTCTAGTTGATTGGTTCTGTCGCGTGTAACTCTTACGTAATTCGTCTGTTTGCCGCTTCTCCCACGCATCACTACCATCTGATCCCTTGCAGAAACGCATCACTCTACAGGTCTGAAAACGTTACCCACGTTGCATTTAGCCTCCAAACTATGCAAATCCGTGTCACAAAAATAAATAGTTGGAATATTACCTAGGGCCGCTTCGCTTATGGGTTGATTGTCAGTCCTTGAATTAGTGAGGATCAACAACTAAGGCTTGTTAAATGAAGTTTTCATATGATTTGTAAATGTTTCAAAAAGGCCACTCTTCCGACTCTCGTATGGCTTCTTGCACTCTCCCATAATCGTTTCCCAAAAATGAACATCGCTATCGTTGATGCTGCTGCTTGTCATGGGGGTTCATGTGAATACTGGCAACTTGTTTCCCTCTGACACAATGTCGAGGTTTTGACCAAGAAAAGTCCTTAGCTGTGGACTAAAGTTGTACTGCACGAGTCATTGCAATTGGTTTTTGACTGTGGGATATGAGGCATTGTTGCCTTGGACGCTGCCATGAATCACCATTCATTGGTGACAGTGTTGCTATTAGAAGCCTCAGAAACCAAAATGTGCTCATCCATTTTTCCAATGGTGTCCAACTTTCATCCCATTCTCATACCTAAAAAAGGCCTAAAATTATAATTAAAATTACTTTAGGTCGTAGACATGAAGGAAATAATAGAAGATGCTACAACTTAAGTATTTTTAACTATTACTGATATAATGGGTTCAATAAAAGGAATGCTACAAAACAAATATTACGAGATTGCCATTGGTAACACCAACCATTTGGACCATAAGCTATATTATGTCCAGTCAAGCCCTATATATATAATTTAAAATTCAAGCCATCTTGAGAGGACACAATCCGCCTAATGAACGGCCCAGATTGACTAGAAATTACTATACTTTTACAAGGCAATTTTACATCTGTTTTTACCACCGCCCCCCCCCTGAACCCCCCAGGCAGCGTTTAATTACGGGCGGCGTTGCCGCCCCATGAAGGTACAGGGGTCCAACGTTGTGATACAAAATAAACAAGATAATCAGGCTCCACACCCAACAGAGAGGCCTATCATGGAGTCAGCCCCTGATTGGATAGAGCAGAAGGTAGTGGAGGGGGAGGAGGAGGAGGAGGAGGAGGAGCAATATCAGGAGGAGTAGGAGGAGGAGGAGCAATATCAGGAGGAGTAGGAGGAGGAGGTGACACCACCTACCCCTGCTACCGGTAGAGGACGTGGTCTGCCTCCTTTAGCTCTTGGTGCTTTAGGTTCTGGTGCTTCAGGTTCTAGAGCACAACAGAGTCCATTGCCAGCCCCGCCAACTTCTTCGTCTAGGGGGAAAGTTGTTACATTTTCTCGCAAGAGGGGCAGAGGAAATTAGTAGTATAGGTTATTTGGTTCATTCCTTTGTATATAACATTATGACTCATGATATGAGATACATTATTATATTTTTTGTTGATATTTTGAGGTTGAGTTGAGACTCAGGACTTAGTATTCAGGACATGATTCACTATTATGTGTGATGTAGCACTAGACATGATATTACACGTCTTATATATTAGTTTTTTTTCATATTTATGTGTCAATGCATTTATTTTATGTTGTGGGTGCTCTAGATATTAAAAAAATTGAAAAAAAATGAATATTTTTGTATGTGCCGATTTTTTCCTGATTTTTACGATTTTTCCCCTCGCCGATTTAATCCCGATCGCGATTTTCAAAACATTGATTCAAACATAGATTTAAGATCTTAGATACTCATACATGATACACCATACATTGATACATTAATACATCATACAATTGTCAAATTGTCAATCATACATATTACAATTTACAATTTACTCAGAAAGACAAGATAGTAAGATACTGTAGTTTTCTCATTAAGTCATCAGAATCAAAATGTGTTACATAAGTACACTGCCAATGGCAAATAGAAATAGAAAATACAAAACAACTACAGTATACAAGTCTACAAGACTACAAGCCTGAAGCCTCAATGAGTCAGAGTCAATGAGTCATCAATCCTCATCATCATAATCAACATCACTATCCTTATCGTGATCATCATGCTCACCACTGAACAATTTCCATGAACAATTGCCTCCTCCCTTTGCCTTGTTGCCTGGCCCTGCCTCTCTTGTCACATATTTCCACAATGGGTATTTGGGGTCATGAGTTTGTTTTCCCTGCACATTTGAAGTTGCTGTTGCAACCCCACTTCCAATAGATGGAATACTTGCAGACCCTGATGAAACAGGGACAGGAGGGGCATCTCCAATGGTGAGACTCTTCCCCTTTCTTTGCCCTTGTCTTGCTGCCCTTGATTGAGCCATGAATACTGTAAAAAATAAACAAAAATGGCCAAATATATAAAACATATGCACATGCAAACACTAACAACAAACTAAATGCAAAAACATAGAGGGACACTGCACTTACCGGATGCTCGAATCACTTTGAAAAAACTCCCTTTCTCCTTGCTAACCCTTGCTCCTTGCTCACTTCACAAACAAATAGCTGTGAGAAATAATAAGAGGAATCCGACTTTTATAACTCAACATCACACTTTTTCACTGGTCGAATCCGGATGTACGGGATTCGATTGTATCCGTACAAGATACGATTGGGATTCGACGTATCCTGTACGGATACGATTGAATCATGTGATTTGGGTATGAATTCGTACGTATTGTATCCGATACGACAGATTTGGGATTCGTGGACCCCACCCAACGAATTCGGTTTTTAGATGATCACTTTTATTGATGATTACACCAGGCTGTGTTCGGTATACTGTTGAAAAGTAAATCAGAAGATTTTGAAACTTTCATAAATTTTCATGCATGGGTCGAAAATGATGCACAATCACATATTGTCTCTCTTCATACTGATAATGGGAAAGAATATTTTTCTAATGAATTTGAAAACAATCTTCTTCGACATGGGATTCAACATCAAACTGTTGATCCTTATAATCCTCAACAAAATGGTGTAGCTGAAAGAATGAACAGAACCATCTTAAATACAGTTTGCTAAATGATGTTCTTCAAAAATGTAAAGCTGATGTTTTGGTCTGATGCAGTTCTATTTGCAGTATATATCAAATATAGATGTCCACCTCATGTTCTAAAAAACAAGACTCCTTATGAAATGTGTTATGATCACATTCCTTCGGTAAGACATCTCAGGGTTTTTGGTTCCACCTACAATGCCTTGATTCCTAAGGAACAAAGAAGCAAGCTTAATGCACGGAGTCAGAAGCAAGGTTACTTGGGAGCGGGAGCGAAAGCTGGGAGCGAAAACAAGAGGGGAGCAGGAGTGCCATTTTCAAAAGCTCCCGGTCCAGGAGTGTTTTGAGGTGCGTTTTTTTTATAATATATATTTTTATATTTTTTATATTTTGATGCATATATGTCAACAAAAGCATGTATAAGGATGAATTAGACATAAAAAACATAAACACATAGATTGAATCATATAACATCAATCATCTAGCAGTTATAATCTTCATCAACCATGTCCACAAGTTAGAAACATACAACATATTGACTCTTGAGTCACATGATTCATCAATCTTAAAGCTTCAATCTTTCAAAATTCAATATATAACATTTATCATCATTGATTCATTGATCACCATAGTTGTACTTGTAAGCTAAGTGTAACTATTACAACAAGGAATATTTAACATGAAATGAAATGTTATAAAATGAAACGAAATGAAACAAATTTCAACTTTATTCATAATTCATAATGACTTATAAACTTATAACTGCCAACTTCAAAGTTTCAAACTTCAAACTTAAATTGTCATATATTGTTTACAAAAAATATCTTCCCTTAAATATGAAACAGTCAAGTTTCAACAATTTTAAAAAGTTAAAAACTACTAGAAAATAAAAAAGACTAGTAAACTGTAAATCTATTTTATCTATTTCTTGGCCTCTTGCCATGAGAAATGTCTAATTTTTGAGTAGCTCATGGTAATGGTGGTCTTCCAGCAGTGTCCTCGCGGGAAGTACCACGACCATAACTAGAAGGCCCATGCCCTCCATGTGAGGATGTAGGTGGAGGCTGCATCAGCAAAGGAACAATAGTTGGAACTCGAACACTGTCACTGGCACTGCTACCGGATGGTGGGTGTGGCGATGGCATGGCTGTTGTTGCTTCATCCTCATCTCTCAAAAGTTCTGCTTCCAATTCTTCCAGATGTATAGTGATGTCCTCCAAATTATTGTCCTCTGGGTTGTTGTCCCAAACTTTATATGATAGATCCTCATAAGCCCGATCACAATAATGACTCAACAACCTCAAGTTGTAGTGCGCATAAACCAAGCTTTCTGCTTGGTTTTCGTTGAGTCAATTTATTCTCACATTATGGATGAAGCTATAGCCTAATGTGGAAAAAGTCGGAGTCGGGATATAATCGGCAAGGGTCCAAAAGTTGAAAAACTTGATAAAGTCAGGAGTTTTTTGAAAAAGTCGGCAAAAAGTCTGCAAAACTAAAAAAAACAAAAATATTATTTTTTGGAAAAAATCCCGACTTTTTGGAAAAAATCTCAAAATTTTCAAATTTTTTTTTTAAAATTATTAAAAAAACTACCTCACTCACAATTTTTTGGAAAACGTTGGCAAAAAGTTGGGACTTTGAGGATAAAATCACGACTTTTTCAGGAATGAAAAAGTCGGCAGATAAAGTCGGCTCGGGGAAAAATTCGGGATTTTTTCAAAAAGTCGGGACTTTTTGCCGACTTTTTCCACACCTGGCTATAGGTGCTCCAACACCTCTCTGCAGAAGAAGTATTTAGTATTTACAACCTGTGAGAGAACTCTTTTTGCCAATTTTGGCAAAAGTCCCATGCCGCCATATGCTTCCCACCATGTGAGAGCATCAAATCTGTCTCTATCTTCCATTGCATGCAAAGAACCAAACCAACTAGTGCAACTGAGGTATCTGCCTAATTCAAGGTGCAGATTAGCACACTCCTCCCTGTTAGGGACCAACTTGTCAAATGCTTTTATATATCCCTCTTGTACCTCTGGATCTGTATGAGGTTTGATCCTAACCCCACCCCTAGGTGCAGGTTGGCACAACCAAGATGGAGAGTAGTATTTTGGCATAAGGATATACGCCAAAGCATGTAGTGGAACATTAAGCTTATTCCACCGTGCACACACACAATTATGAATCATTGAATACAAGTTTGGATCATTTTTCTTAACAACATCTTTTATTTGCCCCAACATGTTATCCATTCGCTCATACACCTCCCCAATCACTGGTCTATCTGTATCCGCAAAGTGAATCATGCTATAAATGGGCTTGGTGAAATTCAAAATTTCCCTCACATATGCCCAAACAAAGGATCAAGAGTGGTCTCCTCCACTTGTTCAAAACCTTGCCTGTCAACTGATGTTGTTGCCCTGTCCTTTAATACCTGCCAGTGTGGACTTGATTCCATGGCTGCCAATGACTCTCTTACCTTCAAAAGGCACCTGAAGGTGAGGAAATAGCTAGCAAATCTAGTCTTTGCAATCTTCAACTCCAATCTTGAGTGACTGCGGAAAAGCCCATGGGTATTGCTACGATTTGTAATAAATATTATCATTTTTTTGCCTCGTAAAAATCACCAAGCCATCTGTATTGAGGTTGTTTGTTTCTAATTATATCATGCATCAAAATGTTCATTGTGTGAACCAAACACCCAAGCCAAAATATGTTGGGGTATTTATCCTCAATAATTGCTCCCCTACCTTACAATTAGCAGTATTATCAGTGATGACGTAGACGACATTGTATGGTCCAATACGTTCAATTGTGTCAAGTAATGGTTCTGCAATGTTGATGCCGGTCTTGAACTTATCTGAATAATCATATGCTGAAAGGAATATTGCACCACTAACAGACACAATAAGAACACTTATCAATGGCTTGCCTTTTACATTTGTCCATCCATCAGATACAATGGACACCCCGTGCTCATTCCAAGAACTTGTCATTCTACTCAAAGAATGAGTTATTTTTGTTTTTTCATGATCAAGTCCCATGGTTCTAGCCTTGTCATACCCGGGGCTCTTGTATCCTTTGGGGGAATCATTAATGGCAGAAACCATTTCAGGCCAATAAGGTGAGCGAAGAGCATTGAATGGTACCCCACATGAATAGAGAAATCGAAATTTTTTTGAATCCACATCACTCCTAGACCCTTCGTCAAGGAAATTTGAATGGTTCTACACCTTAAAGAGATGTTTGGTCCAGGTGTGCCTCCATATCCACTGCCATGGGTGGAATTTGATGGAATTCTTTGTCCATGATGTGATGGTGCATAAGATTCAATGAAACCCTTAGATCTTTTAGATTTGTATTTGGCTTCTTCCTCTTCCCTTATGTATTTGCCTCTATCTGTTGCTGACACACTTACACAAGTTTTGATTCCTATATTTTTATCTCCATCCCATGGCCTTTTCCCACAAAGGTGCCTTTTGGCACGGGTGTATGAACCTGTGTATTGTGTATTGCAATGGGGGCATAAAAATTTAGTGGTTCCATCCCCTTTCCCTACTTCAAGCCTAGTAACATATTTCCACAATGGTGTTTGGTCAATTTTAGTTGGTGTCATTGTGGTCTCATTATCTCCACTCTCCCCTTCCTCCTCACCGTGGGACTCTTCAAGATTTTCATCATATCCACTACAACCCTCTTCTTCATCCTCCTCTTTTGGAATAGGCCTCTTTCTTCTACTCTCCAACACCATAATAACAAAAAACGAAACCAACAAGAAGAAAATGCCAAGCCATATTGCCATGATGTTTCAAACTTTCAAGTTTTTAACCTGCAAAACAATGGAGGAATGCCAAATGGGAATAGGAAAAAATGCAACATAGCAAAAAAAAAAATCAATTTTTCATTTTTCAACAAATTAAAATGCAACATAGAAAAAAAAATTCATTGTTTTCATTTTTCAACAAATTGAAATGCAACATAGAAAAAAAATTTAATTTTTTCATTTTTCAACAAATCAAAATGCAACATAGAAAAAAAAATTCAATTTTTCATGTTTGAACAAATTAAAAATGCACATAGAAAAAAAAATTAGATTAGACTCTCCTAACTCTTTGTCCTTCGATCCCACGCTCTACCTCCAAGCTCCTTGCTCTCTCCAACCTCTCCTTTCCCTTGCTCTCTTTGTTCTCTCCTATCCTCTGTTGCTCTTTCCCCTCTCCTCTCTTGCTCTCTCTTCAAAGTTGAAATAATAAGAATGAGGGAGGGAGGTAGGGATTTTTATTTCTTTCCCCCCCCCCCCCCCCCCTCCTTTCTTTCCATCCAATAAACCCACCATTCTCCTCCTTCGCGCGCAGAAAGGGCATCAACATCGACGTCAATTTGCCGGAACGAGAGCGATTATTTCATTCAGGGAGCTCTTGGGAGCGAACACTCCCTCCTCAAAAAAATCGCTCCCAGAGCAGGCACATGTGTTGAGGTACTCAAATGGTACAGTTGGATATGGATTGAGATATGTCTCAAATGATGAAGTACAATTGCAGAGATATACAGATTCAGATTGGGCAGAGAGTGCAGAAGACATGAGGAGCACATTAGGATGTTGCTTCAGTTTGGGTTTGACTATGATATCCTAGATGAGCAGGACACAGACATCTGTCGCACTCAACATTGCATAGTCCGAGTATGTTGTAGCTAGTCTGTCAAGTGTTGATTTTTCCTTTGGCACTTCAGATTCAGGTCTATGTCTAAAACATGATCACAAACATACTGGAATACCCACAACCTACTAGCACTTTCCACAATGGAAATCTTTAGCAATGAAATCAATTTAGTGCATAGAGATATGAGCCCAACACTCGACTATTTTATTTCTTCATTAATAAAAGAATCATGGGGCTCCTATACTAGGGATCATGGCCCTCGACATCTGATACGAGTATACATAGTATACAACTAGGGCTTGCAATTTGCAACTCAAATCTGCAATCTGTCCACAAAGAAATAGACAAGAACAAACACTTAGTTTACTTGCTGAAGTAGCCCATCTAGATCAACCCTTTCTACTCTTGTTGTCTTTGACATCTGGTAGGTCCTTTGTCTCCTTTGATCAACTGCTTACAAGGGTTTTGTTGCTCCAAAACCTATACACTCTTCAACTCCACAAATATGGCTTCTCATAGTGATGTGGCCTCTTCCAAACATCGTACAACAACCTCCACAAATTTTCCTCGCTGCTCCAAGAGTGTCTGTACATGGGCTTCACAAGTATGCCTTCTAACAATGGACTTGCTTCTCCAATATCACTATACATAGGGAAACAATATTCTAGCAACTCATAGTCCCTTTGCTTGGTCCAAGGTGACTGTTTGTAGCCTTCAATACAGGTTGTCCAACACTTCTTTGTTGGACAGACTCCAACCACAAAATATCGTTGACAATACTTGTCAAACCATAGTCCAAGTTCCCTTGAGTTTCATCCTGTAGCAATCCGCTCCCATTGTGCAAGCTTGAGGCTAATTCAACGTCCCTCTAAGTCACGATGAGACCAAAAAACCACTCCGCAATCTTCATAAGGAACTCTTTCCTCAATAGGAGAGATTTCCAAGGTTATGTCTACCTCTTCTAGGGTCTCGATCGTCCTTCTTTACCACTGCAGAAACTCAGATAATTGCACAGACTCTGTAGTTGTTCATGGCCTGGACAAAGCCTTCACGCACACACCTTAGCAACCTTTTTTTCTTGGATATCAATCCTCACAACTCTTCTTGGCCTTTTCTATAGGCCTATTCCTCCTTGGCCTCCTATCTGTGGTGGGTCTCGAGGGAGTTCGACACTCCTATTTGCAACATAACTAGCCTTTCAGCCTTCCTTTTCCATAGATTTAGGGCTTTGACCCTCTCCCACGGAGTAGGATAGACTCGACCTTTGTCTAGGTCTTCTTCCATAGGTTTCTCGGCTGCTTAAGAACAATAGAACCTTACCTTTAAGTTGAGTAGACTCGGCCTCCTTAGAACATACCACTTGCTCCTCTTCTTGTTGCAACTTCCTAAGGTTCACGAGTGCTTGGCTAGATCTCTTCTTGAGAAAGAGTTGCCGTCTTCTGTATGTTGAGACCTCCTCTTCGGCCTCTCTTATTTATACTTTTCTTTTGGTCACTTATTAACCCTCTAGACTTAGGGTTTTAGCCTCTTGAACTTAAGAATAAATAATTATTTCTTTCTTGGTACTAAACCCCGTACTTGGGCCCAGAACCCCATTTTGGTTAAATCACCCAACAAACAACTTATTGATGGGTTGTCCTCTCTCCGAAATACCTTCTGAGGTACCCAAAATCTAACTCTCCCTCTTAGCGAGGAAGGTATTTCCTTCACGCTTCCAGCTCCATGACTTTCCATGCATGCTCATGATCGTCCTCACATGAGTCATGACTTTTCTTGCGTAGCCATATCCGTCAACGTATGTGCCACGACTTCTTTATACTAGACCTAGCTTTGAATTGCATGGTGCCTGAATATTCTCACATGTGTTAATCAAGGTTGTCATTGATGGCAACATGGCTTTGACTGAGATGTCAATATTCTTGAGATGCCTGGTTCTAGATGATGATGTCTTGCCCTAAGAAGTTGCCAAATGTCGGATTAGTGATCTAGTCCCTAAGTACAAGTCCATGATGTGAAGAACTATGCTTAATGAAGCCATACTTGTGATGATGCTATACTCTTATATGACCACACTTAATGATGGTTTTTTGATGAAGATTGGAAGGCTGAGAAATGATGTGATTGATGATTGAAAGAGACCTTCCTAATGGTACTGCCTATAACATATCATTGCGCCACTATATAATACACTCATTGCTGATGTCCTACCATGATCCTATGATGGTGTTAAACAATGAAGAAGCCAAAACCATGAAGAAGCCTAACAAGAGAAGCCTATCTGCCCTACCTCAAATTCTGCACTAACTAATGACCAGTCACATTAAAAAATGTTTTTTACTATCTTAGAGGCAACCTCTCAATTTGATACCAATCCCATCTTTTAGAGCATACTTTTGTCTTTCCAATGAGCTTTTACTTGCCCCGAAACTCCCAGCGGTTTGTGAGAAAATTAATTTTTAAGTTTAAAAGTAATATTTTTTAAGGCTAGCCGACCCACACTAAGGCATTCATGTCGGCCTCCCTCCAAGAGACGTGTCCCCTTATTAAAGGTCGAAGTCCTATATAAATATGACGTCCAGCACCTCATTTCAACCATGATTTCGGTCAAGATTTCAGAGAACAAGTACAGAAGGATAAAGGAGGCCGAGGAGGTTTTTGAAATCACTGTTTGGGCTAAAAAGATTTATGTTTTAGGATTAAAACGTCTTGAGGACAGTTAAGGATATATTTGGGAAAATATCTTTATGCTTTTCTTCAAAGTCAGACTTGAAGAAAACTACTGTAACTGTGGTAATACAACTGCTGTTCCAAATTTGTGACATGAAAGTGTGGTCAGATAGTTTGCTGGAGGACTGTAATATATCACAGTTTGGACCTCTGTTTTGGATCATCTTTGGTTGCTGATTGTCCACTGAGCATATAGTTTGAGGAGAGCTATAGTCCTAGTCACATTTGTGAGGAGTCAAAGGTCTGTTTGGAGAACTAAAAACAGTCCAGAACTTAAGCACATAGGAGCAGCAATAACATGGAAGCCAATTGCAACAGTTAGGAGGCAGTTTGGAGGAGTTTAAGTACGCTGATGTGGACAGTCATCTTGCCCTAACCAGTCAACCCAATCTACAACAAAAAGACATCAAATTCGAATCTTTTAAAAGCAGTCCCTTTGACATATAGTTGGAACAATTTGGAGATATCATTAATCTCAGTGACCATTGTTTGAAGCCTTATTGAAGTAGTTCTTGAGAGAGCGTTGTTTGGAATTGCATTCAATCTTTTTGGAGAAGAAGTTGGAAGACCTTGTTGAGTGCTTAAAAGACTTGTTGTAGACCCTTGTTGAAACAGACTTGTGAGCAGACTTCTAGTGTTTTGGATCTGTGACACTTGATTGGGAGTTTTGGGTATCTTTCGAGAAGCAGTTCATTGAGCATTGTTTAGAGGAACCTTAACAATCTTTTGTTTGAAAAGGATCATTGTAAAGTAGCCCTTGAACCCTTGAAGAGGTATTGAAGATTTGATCTAGGTAAAGCAACCTAGAGACATTCTTGAAGACATTATTATGCATTGTTGAAGATCCATTGAAGAAGCCCTTGTAGAGGCCTAGAGCAGGTGCAGAATTTGGGCTGCCTATTAAAGACATCTTGAAGGATACTTGAAGATATTTGGAAGGCTTATAGAAGCTGATCTTGAGGATACCTTGGAGTGTCATCTAGAAGCCTATTGGAGATCATGATGCATTGGTGATGTCATCATGAGGTAACTTGGAGAAATTGTTTGGGTACGATGAAGAGCAGCGGTGACACCTTCTACGAAGAAAAGGTTGTCATTGATGACGTGATGTGTAGATTACAGTGAAGAGTAAGCTAAAGATTGTCAGGGCTCGTTGAAGAAGACATTGGGAGCCGTAAGTATAACCAAATATATCTTGACGAAATGAAGCAGGAGGTTGGAGCCTCATAGAGACAAGGTTGGTGCCTTGGAAGATAGGGTTGGAGCCCTAGAGGATAGGAGTCCTCAAGAGACCAGGTTGAAACCTATACCAGATATAGGGTTGGAGCCCTTGAGGTTTGTGCCTCAGAATTGACAACGTTGGAGCCTTGGAAGTCCAAGTCGGTTCTTGGCAAATACAGGTTAGAGCTTGGGAGATTGAAGATTGGTGTCTTCATCTAGGGTTGGAGCCCTACATATATTGTACTTGATTTATTGAAAAGAAGAAATTAATAAAAGCATTTATTCTTATTGTTCATTTTGTGTTCTAAATATAGGTGATGTAATTGGTAAAATTAACAATTGAAAAGAAATACTGGTTCACCCCCCTCTCAGTATTTCCAACAATTGGTATCAAAGCCAGTACCTTCACTCAAAGCCTAATAGCTTGAAGGTTGATCATTAGAACACAAATGGCAAAGTCAAGGAAGAAAGTCTCCAATCCTCCTAAAGATGTGTCTTCCTCAACCATTGAAATTGATGTCAATCAATTTGCGAAGTCTCCATTGTTCAATGGAAATTTTGATATATGGGAGTCAAGAATGAGGAATTTCTTGAAGACTCAAGGAATTGAAGTTTGGAAATCAGTGAATACTGATGACATGATGGACGAAGAATCCAAGGAGTACAATACAAGAGCAATGAAGGCAATTTTAAATGGGTTACCAAATTCTATGAAGGCCAATTTTGAAAAATGTTCGTCAGCAAAAGTCATATGGGACAAACTTCATGATCTTCACTCAAAAGGAGCGCTGACAATGATCTCTAGTCAAGAAGATGATGGAAAACAAGAAAGAAGTGCAAAATCCATCAAGGAAGGTGAAGATAAGAGAGATGACAACAAGGCTAAAGAAGACCTAGAAGATGAAGAGAACAAAGAAGACTTTGAAGAAGATCTCCTGAATAAACTTATGGCTTCCATGGAAGAGATTAACAGTTTGAAAAAGGAAAATAAGGAACTTAAGAAGAAAGCGCAAGATGGTAACCAAGACAAGACAATGAAGGAAGTTGACTTTGTCAAGCTTCAGGTACAAGAAAGAGATGAGGAGCTCGCCAAACTTAAAGAGGAATTTCATCAAAACAAAAGAAAGCACCATGAAGAAGTCATATCTATGACAAATCAATTGGATAAGACAAAGAAAAGGGAAGAAACTTTGTCAAGCCAGCTTGAACAAAGACTTAAGAGCTTGAGCAATCTTGAAGCAGAGATTGGTCAATACAAGGAAGAGGTCTCCTCTCTTAAATCTCAACTAGAAGAAAAGGATGAAGAAATCTTCAAACTAAAATCAAACATTAATCTTGTGAAGGCCGAAACATGTGAAGCTACAAGAATAAAAGAAGAAATGGAGAGCAGTCTAGCAAAGGAGAATGAAGAAATCTTCATAATGAAATCATATATCATCTCCCTTAAAATCGAAGCACACGAAGCAACAAGGATGATGGAAGATATGAAGAAGCAACTAGTCATGAAAGATGAAGATTGTGAAAAATTGAAAGGAGAAATTGTCTCTCTTAAAAAGGAAGTTAACTCGCTGAATAAGAACTTGAAGAGTTCTCAAACCCAAGATGACATCCTAAGTCATCAAAGATCCCCCCTTAATAAGTCAAGTCTTGGCTATGTAGGTGAACCCTCAAGCAAGAATGATAATGCTTCAAACAACAAAGATGTGAGGAAGTCGGGAAGAAATGATACTCCCAGTTCCAACAAAGGAAAGAGTCAAGATGAGATTAGAAGATATCCTACTGCAAAGAGACTTACAGATGGTGTTAAGAATACAAAAGGCAATGAATATCATCAAAGAATCCCAAGGAAAAATGACTTCAGAAGTACTTCAAGGAACTCTTCATCTCCTAGGTACCAAAGTATATTTCTTGGATATTGCTATTCTTGTACAAACTTTGGGCACATGGCAAAAGATTGTAGGGCATATCACAAAGACCAATATAATGGTCCCTGTCAATCTCCTAGAAGAAATTTTGCAAGAAGAAGTCATGATTTCTTATTCATCAACAAAATAGAGTGCTTCAATTGCCATAACATTGGACATATGACACGTGATTGTAACTTGACTTGGGCCCCTACACAAGCTAGAACCATACCAGAGAAGAAAGTTACACAAGTATGGAGAAGGAAGCAAATTGGCTCCGGAAATATTTTGAACACTCCAGCCAACAACACATGTTGATATTTTGAACACTCCAGCCAACAACACATGTTGTTGACTTGATGAAGTCATCCTTGATATTCCAAGTGATTGATAATGAAACTCTACGAAAATGAGACCAGGCATACAGTTAGGGGGAGTCTGTGATTCTTGAGCTTTCTTGCAGAAGTTATCTGTGAATGGGACCTATGAAATCTTTGATGAGTCACCCATGGACATTCATCTTTAGATAGATCATCTCTCAGGAGCAGCTCCATTGAAGAACATGATTCCAATATTGACTTCTTCCACCCGATCACAAGGCAACAATCCTTCTTGAAGCTAGAGGAGTTTATGCAGGCAGGGGGAGTTGGTTCATCACATGAAGAAATACAAACACATCTATCATGGACCATATTGCTAGAAGAAAGAGCACCCTGACAGCGGGAGTAACATACCTATGAAGGATTACTATTCATAAAGAAAAGAAGCATCTTGACAAGGGGAGTACTTGGGCACCCTGTTTGCCATTGATTTCAAAGGGGGAGAGAATGTTGGAAGGGCAAGAATATTACCATCAATGACAAAGGGGGAGATTGTTAATCAAGGTTGTCATTGATGGCAACATGGCTTTGACTGAGATGTCAATATTCTTGAGATGCCTGGTTCTAGATGATGATGTCTTGCCCTAAGAAGTTGCCAAATGTCTGATTAGTGATCTAGTCCCTAAGTACAAGTCCATGATGTGAAGAACTATACTTAATGAAGCCATACTTGTGATGATGCTATACTCTTATATGACCACACTTAATGATGGTTTTTTGATGAAGATTGGAAGGCTGAGAAATGATGTGATTGATGATTGAAAGAGACCTTCCTAATGATACTGCCTATAACATATCATTGCGCCACTATATAATACACTCATTGCTGATGTCCTACCATGATCCTATGATGAAGGTGTTAAACAATGAAGAAGCCAAAACCATGAAGAAGCCTAACAAGAGAAGCCTATCTGCCCTACCTCAAATTTTGCACTAACTAATGACCAGTCACATTAAAAAATGTTTTTTACTATCTTAGAGGCAGCCTCTCAATTTGATACCAATGCCATCTTTTAGAGCATAATTTGTCTTTCCAATGAGCTTTTACTTGCCCTGAAACTCCCAGCGGTTTGTGAGAAAATGAATTTTTAAGTTTAAAAGTAATATTTTTTAAGGCTAGCCAACCCACACTCAGACATTCATGTCGGCCTCCCTCCAAGAGACGTGTCCCTTTATTAAAGGTCGAAGTCCTATATAAATATGACGTCCAGCACCTCATTTCAACCTTGAATTCGGTCAAGATTTCAGAGAACAAGTACAGTTAAGGATATATTTGGGAAAATATCTTTATGCTTTTCTTCAAAGTCGGACTTGAAGAAAACTACTGTAACTGTGGTAATACAACTGCTGTTCCAAATTTGTGACATGAAAGTGTGGTCAGATAGTTTGCTGGAGGACTGTAATATATCACAGTTTGGACCTCTGTTTTGGATCATCTTTGGTTGCTGATTGTCCACTGAGCATATAGTTTGAGGAGAGCTATAGTCCTAGTCACATTTGTGAGGAGTCAAAGGTCTGTTTGGAGAACTAAAAGCAGTCCTGAACTTAAGCACATAGGAGCAGCACTAACATAGAAGCCAGTTGCAGCAGTTAGGAGGCAGTTTGGAGGAGTTTAATTACGCTGATGTGGACAGTCATCTTGCCCTAACCAGTCAACCCAATCTACAACAAAAAGACATCAAATTTGAATCTTTTAAAAGCAGTCCCTTTGACATAGAGTTGGAACAATTTGGAGATATCACTAATCTCAATGACCATTGTTTGAAGCCTTATTGAAGTAGTTCTTGAGAGAGCGTTGTTTAGAATTGCATTCAATCTTTTTGGAGAAGAAGTTGGAAGACCTTGTTGAGTGCTTAAAAGACTTGTTGTAGACCCTTGTTGAAACAGACTTGTGAGCAGACTTCAAGTGTTTTGGATCTGTGACACTTGATTGGGAGTTTTGGGTATCTTTTGAGAAGCAGTTCATTGAGCATTGTTCAGAGGAACCTTAACAATCTTTTGCACATACACTAACTATCTCCACAGTAACTATGACCTGAAGATAATTAGCAGAAGATATCCTTTTCTGTTG
This sequence comes from Pinus albicaulis, assembly GCA_034641835.2. Taxonomy (NCBI): domain Eukaryota; kingdom Viridiplantae; phylum Streptophyta; class Pinopsida; order Pinales; family Pinaceae; genus Pinus; species Pinus albicaulis. The sequence goes on from CM076583.1 coordinate 745,519,779, forward strand.
TAAAGGACTGAAGGACCAGTCTATGAGCCTAAACCTGGCTGAGATCTTTGATTGAGCTCAGTTCTGTGCAAGAAGTAGGGTCCGAATTGATCTCGAAATCCGAAATTCATCATCTGAAGTTACAGGTTTGTCATGTGAATTAGTAGACGAAAAGTTGCAGTTGAAACTACTATGATCCGAACTTAGAGTCAGTACTAGAGTGTTTTCAAGTTTCAGTTAAATATTTTAGTGATTTGGAGCCATCCAAACATTACAAAGATCTGAAGTTGTGTTACAAAGTTACAATCCAGTGCTCTTGTAAAGAAACAATCGTAGTAATATCTCAAAAGCCTGAGAGTTACAGCAAGGAAGTGGCACCTCTGTCAACTATGATGCAAGAATACAGCTCTAAGTGCAACAATTGTATGGCATATGAAAAACTACAACAACACAAAAGAAGCAGAAGTCAATACCTTGACTTAGCATTCTTGAAAGGAAGTCATTTGCAAAGATTATGGCTTAATCCAAAGAGAGCATGTCAAGGAATCCTTAACAAGGTTTGTCAAGAAACATCTCCAGGTACATCTTAGACTATATGCTTTATAAATTTCTCTTAATATAAGAGGTACGTTCATTATCTTTTGAAATTTTCATTACTAACATCATTGTGTCTAGCTCTCTTGAATCATGAAGATTCTTGATTGGGTGATTCATTGTTAGATAAATCTACCCTCCTCATATCTTTGATTATTCTTGTTGAACCCTAAAAGGGTTCTTTGTAAAAACCCTAACTTAAGGGTATGCTGATGATAATGTGTAAAACCCTAGCCTACTTAGGGTTATTGGTGATGTCTAAGAAAATGCTATTTGAAGTTTTGATGATGATGTGATGGTTGGGGTTTTGGTATGATTATGGAAACCCTAACTTGTTAGGGTTGAATGGTGATGTCTGAAATCCCAAACCTTTGAAGTATTTGTAAATTAGGGTTTGTTATTGAAACCCTAGATCTTTAGGGCTTGGTAGGGTTTATGAGCAAGACCCTTATGAGCTAGGAATGGATCCCTAAGTATATGTTTGTTCGTCTAATCAAGTTTGTTATATGTCTGACTTTAATGTGTTTGTGTCATTGGGTTTGCCTGAGATATGTTATGATATGCCTATGTATGATGATGATATTTTAGATAGGCATATGTGTTGATCTAATTGATGATGGTCATAAGTCCTAGGGTTTCCCTAGTCGAAGTATGATATTCTAGGATGATACTGTTTGTGAATTCTAGGGTTTTGTAGCTAAACCTTAGTGGAAGTTCTCAAGTATATGAGTATATTGTTTCAAATGTGACAATCTGGGATTTATGAAAGGCTGTTGAAACTTGATAGTGTATTGTGATTATTTAGAAGATGAAAATCTAGGGTTTACAACAAACCCTAGTAGAAGCTAGTCATATTGTTGATTAAGTTGTGATTGGCTTTAGTCGTTGAAACTCATGGATGAAAGCTAGGGTTTGTATGAAATCCTTGTGGGAAGTCTAACATATGAATTTTGAAAGTTGTTAGATGCATTGTTATACTTGTCTGAATTGATTCTAAGGTTTTCTATGTGAAAGAATTTGTTATATCTCTGAAGGAGATATTATGGCCCTAGATATAATGAGATTGATATCTTGATTGAGCTGTTGATGTGATTTAGGGTTTGTAACAAAACCTAGGCAAGAAGTTGAAGTATTGAAGTAAAGTCTCTCGCTAATCATGTTTGTAAAGTCTAAATGCTCCCATTATTGTATGATTTTGATATGGTTAACTTCATGGTTCTATAGATTTGGTTTTACTTTCTATCTAAGTTGTGTAGGTACATCATCTTCAAGATGGTGAAGATGTTCGTTGCATGATGAAGGAAGATATATGAATGATGATGGTCAAGATGACTTTGATAAGAAGGATGGAAGCCATGAAAGATTCTCCAATGTCATAAAAGAAAGTTGATCTCCCTAAGTTAAGAGGGAGCCTGGATAGAAGAAATCTCCCTAGTTAAAAGGGAGGGCATATCATAGTCATGATGGTTACCTTGAAAGAAGAAATTGGAGAATGCATTTTGAGGTGTTGCTGAAAGAAGGAAAGCAGGATTTGGTTGCAGAATATGTCGATGCATATGAAGTAGGAAAGAAAGCTATATGGTTGAGGAATCTCGTGTCTCTAAGTCCTACTGTGTTAAAGTGACAAGCAACCTCAAGATGTCTGAAAGACCCCAGAGGTTTGTGTTTTCTTATGTACATTTGAAAGTTTGTTACTGATTGGTGTTGTGTTTGTACCTGTGTTTTAAAAAACGGCCGGCTCAACTCCGACCAGGCCTGGTCGACCGAGCCGTTAGGCTGGCCGGTCCGACCAGGCAGAGAACCAGCCAGGTTGGCCGGCTTGTTACCGAGCCGGCCGGTTTTTGTAATGACTCGGCTGGCTCGGTAACAAGCCGGTGAACCAGGCCGAGCCCGAGTCAACCAGGCCGAGCCAAAACAGCCGACTAGTGGGCCCAAAAAATGCGATTTTGTGGACTTCAAATTGGATTTTAATCGACTGTTAGGTTTGTTTTAGGTTGTCTAAGCCCTCCCAATGCTATTTAACTAACCTAACCCCTCTATTGAGCTCACATCTTTCTCATTCAATTTGCTTGAGCATTTGTGAGAGTTTTCTGAAGATTGTGGAGTTGGTTTTGGAGCAGCAGTGACGAGCTTATTGGGCAAGTTTTGGAGCAGCAGTGAGGAGCTTATTAGGCAAGCTTTGGAGCAGCATTGAGCTAGAGGAAGCTAGAGGCTAGAGGTATTTATTTTTTCTCTTCTAAATCTGCCTTTGTTTGTTTTATTTATTTAGCAAATCTAGCATTTGCCATTTGCATTTGCATAGTTTTTGGCATTTGCCATTTGGTGAAAGAAATGAACATAGAATGAATATTTTTTTTTTTGTTTTCATGTTCAGATTTAAACATTTTATTTCCAAGTCAAAAACTCAGTCCAAAATGGCCCCTAGAGCAAAAGACTCTGCTTGGGCATATGCTGAAATGGTTGGGGATCAAATGTTTTGCAAATTTTGCAAGAAAAAAATTAAGGATGGTGCAGGGGGCATTCATAGACTGAAACTACATTTGGCTGGTATTAAAGGCCAAATTACTTCATGTGAAGCAGAAAACATTGGGGAAATTAGGAAGCAGTTGAAAGCACAATTTGACAAGTTTGAGCAAGAGAAAAATAGGCAAAAAGAAATAGAGGCTGAAATTGGGAGGAAGAGGAATCTACAACATATGATGGCTGCCAACTCAAGTTTTGAATCTTTTAATTATGAGGATTCCTCATCTATCCCTTCCACTGATGCATCAAAAAGCCCCTTTCGCTATGTTCCTCCCTCTAGGGAGTCTATTTCTGACAAGGGTAAGGGTGCAATGAGAAATAAGGGTACTATTAAAAGTTTTTTTGTGCCCTCATCTCCCTCTGATAGTGCAACTGCATATGGTCCTAGTCCTCCAACTGTGCAGCCCACTTTAGATGCTCATTGGAAAAAAGAATTGAGAGATGTTGCTTGTGAGTACATTTCTAGATGGTGGTATGATGCTGATATTCCCTTCAATGCTACTCGTTCACCATATTATGAACCTATTTTTGATGCCATATATGCTGCTGGAAAGGGCTTCAAACCTCCTACTCTGCATGAGTTAAGAGGATCTTTTCTGCAAAGAGAGATTTCAAACATTGATGCTTATTTGAAAGAGTTCAAAAACTCATGGGCACATACAGGATGTACCATCATGTCAGATGGATGGACTGATCAGAGGAACCGTACCATCATAAACTTTCTTGTATTTTGCCCACGGGGAACCATGTTTCTAAGATCAGTTGATGCATCTGATAGGGTGAAAGATGCACAGTTGTTGTTACAGCTTTTGGATGAGGTTTTTGAAGAGGTGGGGGTGGCAAATGTTGTTCAAATCATCACAGACAATGCCTCTAACTATGTTCTTGCTGGTAAATTGTTAGAGGAAAAACACCCAACCATCTTTTGGACCCCATGTGCTGCACATTGCATAGACCTCATGCTTGAGGATATTGGCAAAATAGACTGGATCAAGAACACTATAGAGCATGCCAAATGCATCACAAAATATATTTACAATCACTCATGGATTATGAGTCTGATGAGGAAATACACAGGGGGCAAGGAACTTATTAGGCCTGCCATCACTAGATTTGCAACACATTTTTTGACATTGCAATCTATGGGTGCCCAACATAGAAACTTGCAAAAGATGTTTTCTAGTGATGAATGGAATGAAAGTCAGTTCTCTCGCAAACAGGATGGCAAAGACATGAAAAGGAAAGTCGTTGAAGAAATATTTTGGAAAAAGGCAGCAACCATTGTGAAACTTGCTGAGCCATTGGTTAAGGTGTTGCGCTTGGTGGATGAGGAAAGATTGGCTATGGGCTTCATTTATGAAGCTATGGATCAAGCAAAGGAGCAGATAAGGGCAGCATGCAAGGACAGAGTGGCTAAGTATGGGCCCATTTGGGAAATCATTGATCAGAGATGGAACAATCAACTCCATCGCCCGATACATGCAGCTGGGTATTTTCTGAACCCAAGGTATCATTATAAAGCTCAGGAAACAGGAGCTTTGACTGGAGAGGTTAGATATGGATTGATTGACTGCATTAATCGCATGATCCCCACAGAGAGTGAGCAGTTGACGATACACAGGCAGATCACTATGTTTAGCCATGCCACTGGTACCTTTGGCAAGAACCTTGCAAGGATTGCAAGGGAATCAGATGAGCCAGGTAAACAAAGAATTTCAATTTTCAAATTTCAATTTTATAATTTATTATTTTGTATAATTGTTTATAAAATTATAATTTCAATTTCAAAGTTGGATATAAATTGTTGAGCTAACTGAAACTCATTTTTTGCAGCACAATGCTGGGAGGCATTTGGTAGCCACTATCCTGAATTGCAGAGGTTTGCAATCCGCATTTTGAGTCAAACTTGCAGTGCTTCTGGGTGTGAGCGCAATTGGTCTGTCTTTGAGAGGATTCACACACACAGGAGAAACCGTTTGGAGCAAAAACGGTTAAATGATCCAGTGTTTGTCCATTACAACCTCCGACTAAGACGAAACCAATTGCTGAACAAAAGACCTGATTCAGATCCCATTGTGTTGGAGGATATTGATCCAACATCAGATTGGGTAGTGGAGTCTTGTCCACCAGAGTTTGACAGGGAGAGTTCACTTGACTTCGATTTAGAGATGGAGGCGACTATGCTCAATGTAGATCCACTAGTAGCAGACCCAGTCCTAGGCCATCCAGTTGCAGGTGCAGGCACTTCCTCTAGTCAGCCACGACGGAGACGCATAGCTCGTCTATCTGATTCTCAAGGTGGTAAGGGCAAGGGTATAGTTCCAGTTGAAAATGTTGATTCAGAGGAGGAGGCGGAGCGAGTGTCTTCCCCCTCTGGTTCAGAGTTTGGGGAAGAGGACATTGGCTTGTCACAGTCAGATGACTAGCAGTAGTTACTAGTGACTATTCATGTTTTGTTGTAGAGGCCATTTAGAGCCTCCTTAGTTATGTTTTTTTGTTTTGATCTCTATATCATCATCATGTATTGGTCCTTGGACAGTGCACTGGGGTGCAATTTTGATATAATGGATATATTCATGAGCCTACTTTGATCATATATTGTCTTTTGTCTATATTGTAATGCTTTGTGTTTGGAAACATGAATAAAAATCTTTAAATTTATGTTTTTGTACAAAAAAATTAATATTTAATGTATTTTTTACAAAAACCGAGTCATTGAAACCGAGTCGACCGAGTCATTACCGAGTCATTACCTCGGCCTGGTAGCTGACGGATTCCGTTTTTTAAAACATTGGTTTGTACAGGTAAATCTCTCGAAAGTTTGAAAGCATGTTTTACATGGTTGTTGTTATCGATCAGTTTGATCGGGAGAGGTTTTTTGTTACCGATCTGTTTGATCGGGGAGGATTTACTACAGATTGGAATAATCGAGAGTGTTGAGGCTTTGTGAGTGACACGTTGCCTTGGAGGACATCACGCTGACACTATGTGTTGATGTCTAGATCCCAGAGTAGGGAGGGTGGCATTGGTCATAGAGCTCTGACGTTGGATACGCACCTAGATCCTTAGGTTGATAGTTAGCAAGTAAGCCTGATGGTACCTAGAGAGGTTGAAAGCTTTAGTCCATCTTATTCCCACCCGGATAGATTGCCCTGGTCAGGAATCTAGTCCGTGGCATTGCAGTGCCTAAACTCTTTTGTAGATCATGTGTTTTGAGATGTTCCATGTACCTCTATAGATGTATATAAGAATGAATACCTCCCTAGTTAAAAGGGAGTGTTGTAGAATGTAACTAGGTTCAATTTTCATAATTGTACTTGAGTCATAATGAAATATATTATATATATATATATATAAAATTGTTAATTAAATTGAGTTGTTAAAGCATGGGTTTCATGCTTGGGTCAAGTGTCATAGGGCAAGCCTCCATTGTAGGCTTTAGGATTTTTTATTTAAGTCAAAGTCTAATTTACTCTGTCAAAAGAACTCCTCCATCAAATCACCTTGCAAGGTCGACCTTCAAACTAATCCTTCAAAAGTCGGCTTCAGAAACAAGTTCATGTCGGCTTATTTTACAATGGGAAACCACTATATATAGGTGTGTAAAATTTGCTAATCACAAAGATACAATTTCGCAGAAAATTTCAGAGATTGAAGTTCAGATTTTTTAGAGATAAGAGTTCGGAACAATTGTAGTGACAGGTTCGATTAGTGATAGAGGATAAAGTTCGGTCAGTAGAGATGAGACACAAGTTCGGTACAATATGATGGGAGAAAGTTCGGGTATCACAGTGGCAGATAAAAGGACTGAGGCATGTCTACCACCACTACAAATCAAAGTATAGAATGTCACCACATGACCTAATCTTGGGCTATCACCACAGGAACAAGGCATGACTATATTGCTGTGTCAAATATCCTTACAGGACCGAGGGTTGTGTTTGCTAAAGGACTGTGTGACACCACTACAGATCGAAGCATATGAAGCCATCATATGAATGTTGCCACCACAAGATCGAAGTACATCTGGAATATCTCAGATCAAAGTATGATTAGGATCGAAGCATCAAGAAGGTTGTTACATACAGGAACAAAGTATGATTGGACCACCATAGAACTAAAGGATGACAAGGTTGACTTAATGGATGGAGGAAGTATTTGGTCTAGGAGAGTCTTCGTCATCTCGTTTTTGTTTTGAATTTACAAAAGGAAAAATTACTTGACTGAGTTTTCCCCTACGTAGGGGTGTTGCCTTGGTTGCGTGCCTACATCTCGTGCCCTTTTCTATTTTGTTGTTTGGCATTAGTCTTGACGATAAGAATAAGATAAATTGAAAGAAGAAAACTAATAATGAAACATCACAAGATAATGTCATAATAAGAGAAATCAATTAACTTGCCATCCTATTGGATTTCTCAACACTTCGCCTCCTTCAATCAACTGCTCACAATGGTTCTGCTGCACCAAAGACTCTCTTCAGCTCTACAAATTTGGCTTCTCATAGTGAAGTGGACTCTTCCAAACACTGTACATCAACCTCCACAAATCTGCCTTCACACAATGATCTTGCTGCTCCAAGAGTCACTGTTCATGGGCTTCATAAGTCTTCCCTCTAATAGTGGATTTGCTTCTCCAATATCATTGTACATAGGGCAACAATATTCCAACAACTCACAGTCCCTTTGCTTGCTCTAAGATGACTGTACATAGCCTTCAACACAGGCTTTCCAACACTTTTTTGTTGGATAAACCTCAACCACAAAATCTTGTTGACAAACTTGTTAAACCATAATCCAAATGCTCTTGAATTTCATCTTGCAGCAATTCGCTCCCACTGTGCATGCTTGAGGCTAATTCGACCTCCCTTGAGGTCACGGTGAGACTACATATCCCCTTTGCAATCTTCCTGAGGAACTCGATCCTCAACAAGAGAGGTTTCTAAGGCTATGTCTGCCTCTTCCAGGGTCTTAGCCCTCCTTTACCAGTATACAAACTCAAATTATTGCACAGACTTTGTAGCTGCTCTCGGGGCTTGGATAGAACCTTCATACACACACTTTAACAACCATTTTTTCTTGGATATCAACCCTCGCAACCCTTGTTGGCCTTCTCTACATGCATAATCCTCCTCGGCCTCCTATCCGACCACCTATGGCCCTACAAACTTGGCCTACGGTCCTCCCATTAGATCGGTGACCCTTCAAAACTCGGTCTAAGGCCCTTCTAACATTTGCGGTGGGTCCTAAAAGAGCTTGACGCTCTTATCTGAAACACAACTATCCTTTCGACCTTCCTTTTCCACAGATTTAGGGCTTCGACCCTCTCCCACAGAACAAAATAGACTCGACCTTCTTCTAGGGCTTCCTCAACAAGTTTCTCAGTTGCTTAAGAACAACATAACCTTGCCTTCAAGTTGAGCAGGCTCAACCTCAAAACATACCACAATTGCTCCTCTTCTTGTTGTGGCTTTCTATGGTTCACGAGTTCTTCTTGGCTTGATCTCTTTTGAAAAAGAGTTGTGGTATTGTGTGTGTTGAAACCAACTCTTAGGCCTTTCTTATTTATAGTTTTATTTTGGTCACTGTTATGAATATTTTATTAATTATTAGTTAGATATAGTTATATTAGGTTTTATTAACTGAAAGGGCATGATCAAAGATCATGCCTCTTCGCCAAGGGACACCTTGAGGCTATATTTAAAGCCTAGGCGATCCCTCATTGTAATCATCTCTTATCTTCTTCATTAATAATATATATTTATCAAGTTTACCAGAGTTTTTACACTCCATTGGTATCAGAGCCATCGCTCTTCGGGATCTGTGTGATCACCAGAATTAAGGAATCAAAGGGAATTCCAAAAAAATTGCAGATTTTTACCCAACCCCTTCTGCTCTCTCACTGCCACTCTGCCTTTGCTCACAAATCATAATTCCCTCAAAGCATACGTAAATTTCTTGTTGTCTGGTTATCGGAGGTTGTAGCAAGGAAGATCAATTAAAAAAGAGTAGCAGAAAGGACGTTGACCAGAAGAAAAAAAAAAAAAAAAGATAGCCGTAGGAAAAAGGCAGTCCGGCAAATAGAAAAAAAGGACGGAAACCTGGGATTGTATTTTTTCACGCTGCCTAGAAGCTCGAATTGACAGTGATTACACCTCGGAACAGTGACATTTGTTTTTGTTCGGATTTTTGGATGTAACGTTGAACAATCTTGTGGAAAAAGCTCGGATAAGGATTCAACCTACAGTTAATTGTGATCAAATCTGTGAAGGATCAAAACTTGAAGAAGGTCCACCCGACCGATTGCTTCCGCCCTTCCCTACCCGTGCCCCCACCTTCCGCGGCCTTCATCTCACAGCCCACTCCCCGCGTCCACGCTTTCCCCGCGGTCGTAGCCTCCCACTCCCGTCCGGTGGTTGCTGTCCAACCTTCGCCGTCTTCTGCCTATCACACCGCCAACACGTCCGCCCTACAATTCCGTTCGGCCGGCAGATAAAATAAACTTACGTTTTAAAAAAAGAATCGTGAACAGATCGGCGTCGTATATTAATAAAAAAAAAATCGGACAGGTAATACATTCCATTGGTATACGGTGGACAGCTGCATTAATACATGATTTAAATCTGGACGGGTAACGGCTTTTGAAACAGTGTGTCGATTTGAAGAACCGGTCAAACAGTGGTCTGTTTGCTGAGCCGGTCAAACAGCGACGTCTGGAAACTAATCGGGTTTTTTTTATGGTGAACGAATTGTTTTAAAACAAAAATCGTGAAACAGTGTGTGATCCCCACCGTCATCTTCCGCCAGTTCTGTGTGTCGATTGCCATCTTCCGGGCCCTTAACCTCGCGTCCCTGCTGTACGCGTCGTTTTCCGCCTGCGTGTTCAGTCCCAGCCGCAGATAAAACATTATTCTGATAAATAAATTACATTGAACCATTGGTACAGGTAAATCGTATATTATTACAGTCAACGTGGTGCGTTGAGCGTGGAACAGGTGTGGTAAATCGTGAAACAGGTGGACTTTTGAGCATAGTTATAAAAAAAAAATCGATTTATTATAACAAACGGTGTGTCTTTTCAAAGGGAACGGGCACATTTTAAAAAAAACGATTTATAAGCTAACTTCACCAGCGATCAAGTTCACTCCAATTTTCACAACGTTGAGCGTATTCGAGAGGTTCGACGGTGACAGTTTGACTCATTGCGTAATAGAGTGTCTCACTGTGTCACTGCCTGACAGCCTATTCAGTGTTATTTTTCACTCAATAGTAAATACGCAGAGAGGGCAACGTATTCACTCATCTGTAGAAGGGTCTCGTTTTTTTTAAGCGGACGGGTGTATTTTTTGCGACGGGTTCATCAATATTCATATATATAATAAATATATATATATGATTATAACTTAATTTTTATATAAACTTTAAATTCAAAATTAAATTTATATAAAAATTAGTTATAAAAAAATAAAAAAAATTATTATTGTTATATAATAATTATATAATTTATTTATATATTATATAATTTTCAAATAAATAATTATATAAATATAATAATTATATAATTTATTTAAAAACAATAATTATTATTATTATTAATTTAATTAATTAATTAATTAATTAATTTAAAAAAAAAAAAAAGGGGAAAAGAAAAACTGGCAGAAAATATCTCCCACCTCATACGTGTTCAGTATGTCCTTATCAATGATGACGGTTGATCAGATAAAAAGGCAAATATGGCTTAAACAAATGGAGGCTAAGGACAATGAGAACAAAATATTGCAGAAATTTAATGCGATCATGAACAATATGACAGAACTCTTCAGTAAGCTAAATGATAAAATAGATAAGTTAAGTCAGACACAATCCCCAATATCTCCTCACAGGGAACAAAATCAACAAAACAATTTCGCAGATTCAGGGAACTCAGAAGAGCATCAGGAAAAAGCTGATTCCCCACATCACCATGAAGATACAGATGTTTGTAAACAACAAAGTGTTCTATCCCCAGACTTGAACGAAACATGTGAAGCAACAAACACGCCAAAACCAGTATGTGACGGTACAGGGCCTTCGGTGATGGGCTGTATGGTTGTTAAGAAGGAAGCGTTTGATGATGAGAAGAATTGCATCAGGCATTAATTGTTGATAACCTAAGTCTAAAAAGGAATCACAAAAAATCACCCGGAAGAAACAAGGATGATTTAGAAAACATGAAAAAAGTATTGAGATCTGCCCATAAAAAGTATCTTCCAATAGGAAAAGTAAACGTCCATTGATCGAAACTGGGTACCAACTACGATATGAGATCTTTTCACTATCCACATCACCAACGGATGAAATAGGAAGATGTTACGATCTTTTAAAATGTGGACGCAGGCTCATACATGAGAAAGCAATTCCTTCGTCATTAAATATGCTTTAAGGGACAAACCATACTGAGAAGAAATAATGGTACAAATATTTTATTAATTATTAGTTAGATATAGTTGTGTTAGGTTTTATTAACTGAAAGGGCATGATCAAAGATCATGCCTCTTCGCCAAGGGACACCTTGAGGCTATATTTAAAGCCTAGGCGATCCCTCATTGTAATCATCTCATCTTTCATCATTAATAATATATATTTATCAATTTAAATTTACCTCCAGTGTGAGAACCCTAAACTTGAAATTTTCATATCTATTGTAAAATAAATAGTGTTTCTTTCTACTTAAATTCCTAACCCCTTAGTTGAATTGACCTCATTTTGGGTAAATCACCCAACAAACAACTTATTGATGGGTTGTCCTCTCTCAGAAATACCTTCCAAGCTACCCAAAATCTAACAGCTAGTTGTGAAGTAGTATGACTTCAGAAGATACCTGCAGGATTGTTTGATCTGGTGCTGGAGATGACTGTGATATATTGTGACAATGAAAGTTGTGTAAAGCTTTTAGAAAATCCAGTTTTCCATGATAGGTCGAAGCACATTGAGAGTGAGTACCACTACATTTGAGACATGGTATAGAAGGGATCAGTGAGGTCTAATACATTTATATGTATTATGGACGAGTAGGTTGCTCACATTCTCGCAAAGCCTCTATCCTAGATGAACTGTCTACTTTAGGGACAAGCTTGGAGTGGTTGAGAATTCCTCCCTCATTGAGAGGGAGTGTTGATGTTGTGGCATCAAGGGTAGATATTCTCCTTAGGTCAAGGGTATTGACTAGGTTCCATGTAATGTGGCTATGGAGGTTGACCTAGAGAGCATCAGGTCCTGGAGTGCTCCCTCGATCAGAAGGCTCTGACCATATTTCCAAGGGTTACTTGATTAGTGGGTAGAGCGAGTGCCTGAAAGCATCGAGCAAGTGTTTTACCATTCAAGTATCATATGACGACATGAGGGAATGGTAAATTGGCCCAGGGTTTCACCATTGGCTAGGGAAACTGAATTGATTCCAAGTGACGACTTGGATAGTTGGTGACCTAGGACTAGTCTTGTGTTTACTCCAGTCAAGGGGTACTTGACCATATCGCCAAAGGGTATTTGGCTAGTGGGTGAGTAGATCCTTTGCAAAGGATATTTGTCTATTGGGTAACTAGATCCTTTGCATGATGTTGATGCAGAATGCTTTCCACATGGTTCTGGAATAGAGCATGAAGTGGATGGATACATTAAGATAACAAGCTCACTCAATCTTTTCTAGAGAGGGAGAAATTTTTCAGCAAAGTGGACATCTAAGGAAGTGAAGGTGAATACCTCCCTAGCTAAGAGGGAGTGTTGATTTTTGGGTAGCTGCGGGAGGTATTCCCCAGCCACATATGTCAGCTCTTGAAAGAAAAAAAAATTAAATTTAAATTATAAATTTTGGAGCACATGTAGGCCCTAAAAGTTCAAGTTGGTCCAACATAAGGACATGCCCCTTGGGCACCACAAGAACAATATATATTGGCACTTGTCCTTCTCACTTGGAGACCAATTCAGATCAACAAAACATCTGATCTTCTGTTCACATGTGCAAAGAAGAGGAAAATTTCTGTGATTTGACAAGTGATAGAAGCTACTCGTTGACCATCTTTGACCTGCTGTTTTGACTGAGATTCAGACCTCTGTTTGACTAGTTTTTGGACGAATATTGACTGTTGAAGAAGGCCGAGTTGACCACTGAAGTTCAGACCTGTTTGACTGCAGTTTTGGGCACCTTGACCACAGGCTACTTGACCGCAAGTCCAAGTTGGCCTTAGGCCGAATTTCAACCCCTTTGACCCGCATTGACTTCTCTGTCTTGACGACAGTTTGATTGAGATTCTCTCGGCAGTTTGACCAGGGTTGTGATTTTGGTCTGGATTGACCAAGTTTAACTTGAGATTATCAGATTGTATTCATGCTGAATTGAACAATTTCTCCTAGAAAATATTGTTGGGTTTTCTCCCGAGTTTGGATTTCCTAAGGAAGAAATTTTGGTGTCTACAGTGCATGGCTTTTCTACTGTGATCTTTACTGTTCTATTACATTTGCAGTTGAATTTTCTACAGTATTATTGCTTAATGATAGTCTAGAATGTGCTAAAGTAATATCATATATCAATGGAAGTAATTATCAATTGCAGAAAATTGTGCTTGTCTATTTAGCGCTAGAAAATCAACAATATATAGCTGAATAATGATCAAATTAAAAACAATTTCAGACTTTCCCAATTACTTTTGCTTGAACTGAAGAAGGGTGTGCGCCTTTGCACCCTACCATAGGCTTAGTTGGGCCTGTCTTGCCTACAATTGGCCACCCTCTAGCGAAGCCATGATACCACCCAGGGCTGCGGGGGAGCGCCCTCTCCCCCCCCCCCCTTTTGAATCCACTCCCGAAGCATGCTCCAAGTGGGAGCTCCCGCAAAAAAAATTCACTCCCTAGCTTTCTTCGCAAAAAATTCCAAACAATTTTTTTCAAAGAAACAAGAATTTTTGCGTGGGCTAGCCTAATATTCAAGCCTATGGCCCTAGTATTGATATGCAATTCATGGTAATGTTAAATTCTTAAAGCAAAAGAGACATTCTCCTTTATCTTTCATTTTCATCCTTTTACTTAAATTTTTAACATTACCATGAAATGACTCAAGATGTTTGAGAGTGGTTCCGACCTCATTGGATTTCATATGGAGAAAGTGGAATTTTAGATCTCACTCAAAATCCAGCAGAATTATCAGTTTTTCAATATTTTAGGATTAGGGGGGTTGCAATGTTTCCATTGGATTTTGTCATGTACTAGGGTATTGAACTAGTATTTAATCAAGAGCACCAAGTCCTCTATATACCTTGATGTTAGTGACATTAGTTGTTGAAGTCCTCTATCATGACCCTACTAAAAATGTACCCATTACTCAAACAAAATCTTGACTTGACATGCTACATTCTATCTTATGTTAATGCTTAGAGGGTGATATTAATGACAAAGATCCCAAGATAGGAAATGATTTTAATGATATGTAGGTATTTGTTGTTGCATGATTTTTTTGGATGCTAGAGGCCATCTAGAGCCTATTTGTTGATGTATTTTCGGTTCAGAGATGGATTGCACTCGATGCGATTTTGGTTATGTGCACCCTTACATGCTATATAAAATGAGAACTTGTAATTTGTGGACCCGTGGTTGATGAAGATTATAACTACTAGATGAATTATGTTATATCGTTTAATCCATGTTTTTATGTTTTTTTATCACTAATTCTTCATTCTACATGCCTTTGTTGACATATATGCATAAAAAAATATAAAAATATATATTATATAAAATTCACTCCCAAAATCGCTCCCAACCTGGGAGCTTTTGAAAATGTCGCTCCTCATTCCCACTTCCGCTCCTGCTTCTCGCTTTCGCTTTCGCTCCCAAGCATCCTTGATACCACCAAGGGAAAACTCAGGGGTTCTCAAGGAATTTTTAGTTGTGACAACCACTTTCCTTCATAGGAAAACAATGGTAGTCACCCTCTACCCATTGGGCCAGGACTTCTATGAATTGTCCAGATGCCTTCTTAGTTGGTTGTAGCTGTGCAAGGGAATCCCTTCTCTTCCAATGCAGTGCCTTGGTTGCCTCCTTTCTTAGTGCTTGCTCTCCAATCCAACCAGCATCAAATTCACAGCCCCCTTCTCCCCCATTCGGATTTGGGGTTTCCTGCCTTGAACTAGCTGTCTAACTCAAGATTTAACATGTCCAAACACTAAAAATTGGTCCCCATTTGAATTTGACACCATTTGGGCCTGAATTTTGAATGCCCTAGGAAGTTCTATCTACCAAAAATTACCAGCAAGAACCCACTCATGAATCAGCTCGTTTTTCACTCGTGCATGTTCTCTCCTCTTTGCCAAGTATTCTCTTACACTTTGTAGGCCTTCAGTACACTCTCCAAACTCAGCAAACTCGCCCTTTCAACCCCCATGTGCATTCCCCTCCACCATCCAAGGAAGACCTGCAATTTTTTGGCCTTTGCCCATGGATTTCCATCTTTGACCAGTTTCAGCTGCCCACTCAATTTCCACACCTCCATAACTGTGAGTGTCTGCCTGCCCAACTACCCAACTCTCTTCAATAACTTATTTTGGGGAAGTGGGAAAGAGGGAAATGATTTTAAATTCAAATTTTGGCATTTTGGCAATATGGGTTTTTGGCTATGGCTGATTTCCTAACAAGTGAGGTGATTTCCCAACAGCTTCACTGATTCTCGCTCATGGTATCATGGCTACTACTGATGCTCCACCTTTTAGACAGTTAGTCGACGATCTTTTTCATTAATTAAGGAATATTTACATAATTTAAAATTGGTCCATCATAATTCAAAAATCACGAGAATGTCTATGCCACGATTTACATCGACACTAAGTCATATTTATGATTACAGACTGGGATAAAATACGGTGTTACACTAACTACCTTCCTCAACATGTGTTCCATATAGAAGATATCATTTTCACATAAGATAGCCACCTCATTAAGGAATTTGCCATATCTAGCATCAAATCTAGGTTCAAGCAACCACCTATAGAAAGCTCTCCTATTGCTATCAACAAAAAGTTGTAAGATACAATTAATGTGGTAGGGTTTTAGCATGTACATCACATATCATGAAGGCACCCTTAGCATGGTGTATACACTTTCCAAACAGCTCAAATGATAACAATATTGTTCCTTTGGTTACTCTACGACAATTTTTCTTCGAGGAATATTACTGTTCAGGGGTGTTATGATGGGGGCTGCCATTCTTATCTTCATGCAATGCTATCATGGGATAGCTGGTAGTTTGGATGCTTGATGCCATGCTAGACGCATGATCATGTCTCTGCAAGTTCACTTTGTGTGGTGCTACCTGATGCTGGACGTTAAATGCCCTACAATGTTAGCTGTGCATATGATTATGTCTTTGCATGTGTACTCTGTGCATTGATGCCCAACACCTGGCTGACATGATGACATCCAATAGTTGTTGTGGTGGATATGTGAGAAATGTTAAAACATCATTTACAGTTTATTTCAAACACTATATTGTTTAATATACTTTAGGTTATATGTTATATTATAATATGCTGTAGTACATACATTATTTATATATAATATGTTTTAGGTTATGATAATTATGCATTATTATACTTGTTATGTTATAAAATACAATAAAATATATTATATTATATTATATATAATCCATCTACAGTATATACTTATATTGTTATTTCTAATTTATTATAATAGTTTTTGTTTAATATTAATACTATTCAAAGATTTAGTATATTTTATCTAATTGATTGCATGGAGAAAATTGAGGTGTATTCTACAGCCCAATATGCGGGAGATGTGTAGTGCCCCTTGCTTAATTTGATACATTGCATAACTTGGCTCGATATAATATTTATTTATCTATTTTAAATAACAGCCCACTATGGATGAGATGTGTAACATCTGTGCTTATAAATCAGAAAAATAAAATTTTAAAAAGAATACCAAGCATTAATTAATACTTACACACTCACATTAGTCCAAAGGGTTAACAATTAGTTGTTTTCTCTTCGGAGGTCATCGCTTCAGATATCCCCAGGTTGTGCTTGTGGACGGTTCGCAGAGGCATCTTGGTTTCTGTTGATGACCATCTCCCTAGAGAGCGTTCCTCCATGAAGTTTCTCCCTTGATGGACCAACACATCTCTTACCGACTTGGAAGAAACTAAATTAGGCCATCAGAGAGGATATCTACATATTATACATTTAGGTCACTTAGACATACCCCTTGGTGAGTGTTGTCGCTAAGATGTCCTCCTACCTAGAGCATTTTTTGGAGATACATGATGGCCTCATTGTCCACCCCATTTATACTTGCAGAAACTGGACACACTCACCTAGGTTCCCACTAGGGCAACTTCGAGTTGCATCCCATCAACTTTGGGTGGAGACGGATCACCATATACCACGATCTGATAGGGTCTACCACTTGTGCCACGTACAGGAGTCGAAGATGGAGATGCACTTAATTTTTTCGGTGCCCCGTATACAAAGAGATTAGAGGACAATATCATTGCCTATATAGAGAGTCCAAAGGATTCCTCTCTAGCTTCTTTTGGTATCCTAACCCGAGATGCGTAGCCCTTTTCATCATTGAGATATTTAGACACAAATCTTAGATCTTACATAACCTGCCTCACTAGGGTACTATTCAAACGATCACACCATACTTTCAGGTCGACTCGACTAATCAGAGCAACAAATGGCGAGTTGAGTTCCAAGGTATTCCAGATAGTAGAGTAGTGAGACCTTAAGTCTTCCCTTAGTGCCCCCCCCGTTTGGGTGGCCAACCGGTACCATTGAGATAGTTACAAAGGTGTTGAACAACACATCAATTTACTAACTCTCAGAGCGTAAAGGGGTTTAGTACCAGACAATTCCTGAATATCCTGCCCCCCCTTGACGAGTTCCTTCCTAGTCTCAATGGAGCAACCAGAGACTTATCTAGAGCTTCTTCCTTTGGCCTGAGATGTTAGGAGTATCTTTTGCTCCTATATCTCCCCTAGGATCATGCATCCAGGCTCCTCGTTGGATCTAGGGGACTTCGATAGCGAGCCAGTTCCACTGTCGCCCCCCTTGCCATTGGTTATCAAACTCGGGCATTCTTGACATCGCCGACCTCCATCCCTGGACTTATTCACTTAGCCTTCTACATGAGCTAGTTATATAAATGTTAATGAGGCTATCCTATTATTGTACCATCTTTTACTTCATTTCATTCTATCCTAGATTTATCTTTGGCATTTTTCTAGGAGTTGCGTTTGCACTCCCACATTTTACTTGTAATGGTTGTAGCTTTCAATCCCATTGACCTATTTATGGTCAATCGTTGGACATTATCTTATCTTATCTCATAGGCATATGGCTAGGTTTGTGCCAGCGGGTGCCTATTTCAAATCCCATTGGGTGAGGCACAATGTTATTAGAACCAAACCATTGACCAAATTGGTAGACTCCCCAAACTAGGAGCTAGTCAGAATCAGACCGAAACTGGTAAAAGAACCAAACCGAAAAACTAATCAAGCAAAAATACATAAAATATTCAAATTTTAAAGAAAACCATATATGTGCATCCATATGAATCCAAAACATTTTTACACAGATATGCAAAAATACTCATTTATATAGCATGTAAGAGTTCATATAATTAAAATAACATAAATCCCTCTCTAAACCAAAAATACATCAATAAACAAGCTCTAGATGGCCTCTAGTATCTCAAAAAAAATCATGCTACAGCAAATACTGACATATCATCAAAATCATTGCCTATATTGGGATCTTTGTCATTATTATGATCCTCTAAGCATTAAAATAAAATAGAAAAAGCTTCAGATGTCAAGATTTTGTTCGAGTGATAGGTACGTTTTTACTAGGGTGATGACATAGGAGTTCAAAAATCAATACCACTAATGTCAGGTACATAGAGGGCTTGGTGCTTTTGATTAAATGCTAGTTTCATACCCTCGTACATGACAAAACCCAATGGAAACATTACAATCCCCCAATCTTGAAATCCAAAAAACTGTAAGTCCGCTGGATTTTTTAGTGGCATTTAAAATTTTACCTTCTCCATATGAAATCCAATGAGGTCAGAACGACTCTCAAAAATCCTGACTCCTGAGTCAATTGATGGTAATTTTAAAAATTTAAATAACATTTACTGTAAGAATTTAACATTACCATTATTTGCATAGCAATAGTATGGCCCTAGGCTTGAATATTAGGCTGCCCCACTCAATTTTTCTTTTAAATTGCTTTTGAAATGTCCTTGGTCATGAACCGGCCGGTTTAGTGAAAAAGGGCCAGTTTAATTCCGAACTGGCTGGTTTTGTTACAGAACTGGTTGGTTTGGTAGTGAACGGGCCATTTCTGGTTCCAGACTTCAAACTAGACTGGCTTGGGAGTCAAACCAGTTGGACTGGCAAGTTCCACCGGTTCCCGTCCAGTTCCAATAACATTGGTGAGGCACACTAATCTATGCCAACAGATTTACTAGGGGTGCTATCTACAAATGTTTGGAAGCGTCCTTTGGGTTTCCCCTGTTTTTCTGATAGGGTATACTTCCCATATCTGTGCTGTACTGGATATTTTTAAATACTATTTTGGTTGTATCTTACTGTACTTGTATCAATATTTGAATTTGGTAACTATGTTTGGAACAAATCTGTAGCATACTGAGCTGCACAGGTAAAAGTATACTCCAGATAAAATTCACACAGAAGAAAATAATTTGGGCCATTAAGCTACCACGTTAGGATGCACTATATTTTTTGGAGATAAAAGATGTAAAAAATAGGGTAAGTGTCCTTTCAATTTCATACTAGGTTTGTCTTAATTGCTGGTAACTGATGTAAACTTTAAAGTGATTGGCTGTGCTCGTAATGCTTAAAAAATGCAATATCTGGAACTTGCTTCGGAATACTGATGCTGAAGGATGATTTAATGAAAAAATGGATGGTTGGGAAAAACAAAGTGGAACCTGGGTCAACTGAGAAAGGTCGGACAGTCTGTCCCTTTGTGGGCCAGTGGCACACACATTGATTGGACATTTGTCACTTAAAGTAGTTAGAAGGACGATAATTTGATTTTATGGGTTGCCTAGGTGATTTGAGGTCTATGTTACTTATTTTTGTGTTAACTTTTTGAAACTGTCCTCCAGCACTGATTCTGGAATTATGTGTTGTAGGATCTTTCTTCAAATTGAAATCTTATTGCCAAAAGGTTTGTATGAACTTTCAAGTGACTTGTTTTAAGAATGGAGTTGTCTGATTGCTGGACGCATTCTAAAATAAAAGTAATTATTCTTGTTTTCACTTGTGTGTTTGGATAAGATCAGACATTGCTTACAATGGAATCGTGAACTTTATGTTAAATGATTTTAGTATGAACTTTTAAGTGACTTGTTTTAAGAGTAGAGTTGTCTGATTGCTGGATGCATTCTAAAATAACAGTAATTATTCTTGTTTTCACTTATGTGTTTGGATAAAGATCAGACATTGCTTACAGTGGAATTGTGAACTTTATGTTAAATGATTTTCTATACGATGTTATCAATATGCCTAAAATTGACACGAGGATCAGTTCTTGTTGGCTTGTGGACCTATGTTTAAATAAAATTATTTTCTGAACATATAAACAAGAATGAACTTTCATGTACAATGTACACAAGTTCGGCAGAGTGTGATGGACTTCAGTCTTATTCTGTTGCGTTACAATATATAAAGAACAGTATCTGGTATAATTTACATGATTGCATATTTTTTTTTTTATTAGTTTCACGATTATGCCGATTTGATGCGAAACCCTCTTGGAAGAGAACTGTTCCAGAAAATATTTTTCTTGTCCACAGATGATATTTGAGTGCTACTGAAACAAGTCTATTATGCCTACAGTTTTAAGCTAATTTATTTCCTCTTCTAGGCATAAGGATTTTCTTCGGAATGCAAGCAACATTCAAGACGGAATATACTTTTCATTTTAGTGTGTGTGATGACTGATGACTGAAAAACCTGTCAGAAGAAAATATTGCGTCTAAGGATATTGCAATAAGGAATTTAGTTGTTGCACAAAGTTGATGCATGCAGATTGTCAGCAATAAACTTCTGCTTTTAAAATGCAGGTAGATTTGTTCTTTGTTGTTTCTCTGACTTATCTAACCTTAATATTGTCACTCGATGATGGCTTGCTTGCAGGATTGTCAACAGCTAATGTGAATAATGAGATTGGATTTGGCTCTGACTTGACAAACAGCTCTGGTGGCATTGAATCAACAGTGGTGCGCTTTGACTTACCCCTTGACACTTGGTGAAAGTTAAATACAAAAAATAAAAAGGCAGAGTAAATTATTGGGTTTTACAGGCATTGTGAAAAATTAAGCGAAAAACTGGAGGACCATAGAAAAGGGGAAAGTTGTGTTCTTATTACTTAGTATCTTTATGCTTTGTGACCTATGTTGTGAATTTATTCCACTTTTATGTGAAACATATGGCTTCCTTTTAATATTATAGTTTATTCTTTTACTTTCATACGTTCTGTTGACGGAAAAATCTGTCTGGCCAACAACAGGGGATCTCCCCGGTAAAAAGTCCCAACTAGACTCTAAACCGTTTGGAATAGGGATCCCGTCCGGGGTGTGGGTCCGGCTACCACTTAATTCTCCTTTCCTTGCGTCTCAATAGGACTCAATGAACCTGCGGACACACGCTTATTCGGATGATACAAGACACATGATTGATGAATTAAATGAACATATAACACTATGCGTAGCAAGCTGAATAACAAAGCATGAGGCCAAAAGAAATGCTGTCAACAACATATCATTATGATCATGCTTGTACATTGTTCTAACCATAGAAGAAACAATTTTTTATGGCAGAACACCCTTCACTTCCTTAAATGGTTTTGGTGATAATATAAATGTCAGTAAACAAAGTTATTAACATTCATTGAGAAAGCGAAGTAAACTTAGCACCATTAACACATGTTTAAAAAACTATAATGCATAAATGATGTCATTGGAAACACAGTTTTATTAATCAAAAGATGTTAGAAACTGAAAACAGAATACTCATAGTGTTCACACATTTACCAACATCAAATCCAACAATGGAGTTAACAAATGCCTGTATTCATACTAAAAAATGTGTAGTCCCTCTATACAATGCTCTATAACTCTTTGAGTCCCAAACCAAAGATCCTTACATTCTTCCCGAAGGAAGTTTTTATAGACCAAAACTTGCCCTTTGGGCTTCCCGACTTTTCACCTTCCTAACTGTTGGGCTGCCTTGCGACTTGAATGGAGGATGCGACCTGCGACCCAGCTGGACAGTGCAACCTGCGACCCAGTGGAACAGTGCGACCTGCGACCTCCTGCAATCTGATCATGGGAGTGTGCACGTGATTGCGAGGTCAGGGGCATCAAATTGTTGCTCCTTGAGAAAATTCTGCCATGCGCGATAATCCGCAGCTACTAGGGAGATTAAGGGAACTTCTTCCCTTAATCGGTGTAGGCACTCCAAGGCATTGGGAATCAGAGTCTCTCTCTTGAGTGTGACCTGGTTGGCTAAAGAGGCCAGTTTAGTGTAGATCCAAACTGGTACAACGATGAATTTAACCAAGTTCTCTTGCGATGCGGCAAGATCATGAGTAGCAGCGGCTTGCCTGATAGGTGTTAGAAATGTTTGAATCTCCTGATTTACCTGTCCCCATGTCTTTTCCTCGCTCAATGCACCCAGAGATGGAATGTGGTGTAGTTCATGCATTGAGTCGATGCCACTGATCAAATGCTCGTATGCGGCCATCACCTTTTCTAGGTCTTTGGATAGCTTTTCCTTGGATTGCATCTTGATACGAATTTGGACCTTGGCATCCTGGGTGTGAATCCAGTCCTTCTTGGGAAAGTTTTCCGGAGCCTGTGGGTACTGACCTGTCCATTCTATCATTTTGTCCAAAGTGGCGGAGGCCTCTTTCAGTTGCTCACTCCTTTGTTTTGTCTCTAGTTGGGCTCTTAGTAAGGGGGCGACTGTTTGTTTTATAGTGAACATCTCCCCATAAACCTGCCTCATGGTGACCTCTAGTGTCGCCAACTCTCTTTGGATGGTGAGCGGTACTTCGTTAAAAGGAGTAATTTTGTCTCGAAGCTGTTGGATTTCCTCCTTTAATGCTGTCTTTTCTTGCTCTGCCCTTGCTTCCCTCTGTTCAGAGTCCTGTAACCTATTTTGTAGGGAAAGGATCTCTCTACTCATTCGGCTCACATTTTCTTTTGTCGTTGCGGCAAAAGCAGTGTCGGCCAATGCTATCATCACTGGGTTGGTCCTAGTATCTAGGACTATATCTTTCTCTGCCGTGGCTGTGATTGGGGTGGAAGGGTTCCGTGCTAGACATCTCCTTTTCTCCTGTCGGATTTTGAAAGAGAACTGATCATAAGTGAGCCTTGTAAGGTTAAACACCTCCTCTTCCTGTCCTTCAGAGGAGCCCGGCTCGGAGAGTGCCAAACGCGTATTGATTACAGGCACTTCGATGGGCTGCAACTCAGTTTGTAATTCTGTGACTGGAGGAGATGTCTCGATGTCCTTTGATCTTTGATCTTCCTCTTTTCTTTTTCGTTCTTCCTCTTCTTTCTGAAGCCGCTCTGCTTCTGCCTTGTCCTGTTCTGCTTTCTGCCTGCGCTCTGCTTCTGCCTTGTCCTGTTCTGCTTTCCGCCTGTGCTCTGCTTCTGCTTCTGCTTCCTGTTCTTCCTTTCTCTTGCGTTCAGCCTCCACCTGATCTAATTCTTTTTTGAGCTGCCGTTCTGCCTCAACCTTTGCTTCCTGTTCTTCCTTTCTTTTCCGGGCCTCTTCTGCCTGTTTCTTTCTTTGTTTTTCTTTCAGGTTCTTTCTATGCTTATCTTCATCTTCTTTTGCCTTCTTTTCAGCTTCCAGCTGAGCTTTTGCTTCTTGCTCTTTCTGTTGGGCGGTAGTGTTGTGACCCGTGCTGGTTCGAGGCTTCTTGGCCTGGGAAGAAGAGGCGCCTCCCAGCTCGCGGGCTCTTTCCTCCAAAGTATGATCATCGGGGTTTTCCTGATCGGACCATGCTCCCAAGGCAAGTTCTCTATCTGCGTTATACCAGTTCCTTTTCTCATCTTCATATGGGCGTTCAGTATGCTGGTAGCTCCATTTGAACTTGGCCCGTTTGCAGTGGTCAGGGACTATCCTCTCAGGATCATACGTCCGACGATCCAAAGGCCCTAGGTAGAAACCTTTCATTTGTTCCGCTTCCGCCTCTACTTCCCTGAAATCTTTAACTGTGTAAGCACCAATGGTGAGCGGCAGTGTAGGCCATGGCTTTTTCTTACCTTTAGTCAGGACCTTGGAGAAACCAGAAGTCATCTAATAACATACTTCTTGAAGAAGCATCTTGTCCATAACGAACCGGGACATAGCATGGGGAGTCTTGAATGAACCAAAGACTCGAATAAAAGTATAATCTGCGAGTGGGAACCAATGAGCCACCTTGACTAATGTCTCCATGGCTCGCCAGGACATGCATGGGGTATCTTGACCGAACAATTTCCTGTAGAGCGTAGGGATGAAACGTTGCGAGATTGGCTCTATATCTTGCCTGTACTTGGAATCCCAGAAGATCTGCATTTCTATGTGAACTGGGCGCGCCTGCTCCGGGTCCTAGTTGTGCGCCCATCCCTCAAAGTGGCACCGGGAACAAACAACATCCAATAGGTAGGAAGCCATGTAAAATTCAG
This sequence comes from Pinus albicaulis, assembly GCA_034641835.2. Classification (NCBI taxonomy): domain Eukaryota; kingdom Viridiplantae; phylum Streptophyta; class Pinopsida; order Pinales; family Pinaceae; genus Pinus; species Pinus albicaulis. The sequence continues at coordinate 745,544,627 of CM076583.1, forward strand.
ACAGATATCCCTCCTCTGGTGCTAGTGCCGAGGATATGTTTGTTTGGAGAGACGCCATTAGCATGCTTGCCCAATTGAAACGAGTGCCATGCATAGTGACATAGTTCATCAGGGATACCCAAGTGCCACTGAAAGTGGTGCAATCGGGACGACCGTATATCCTACAAAGCATTGCTGCCACTAGCTTATATACCTTTCTGAGGCCTGCCACTGGATACTCCTGATCTTTCTTGATTTTGAACTTTTCGGGTTCCTCCCACCACCCCGTTAGAGTATCTGCTATGGCGACTGCATGGGTGGTGGCCCATTCTTCTGTGAAGGTCTGTTCTCGTTCCGGCAGCGCGTAATAAAACTCAGCATCCGAGCCCTTTAGAGTTGCAAAAGCTTTGCCTTCATGGTCTCGAATTACCCACTTTTTGGGGTCGGTATTCTATATGATCCATTCAATGACTTCTGCGCATGGGAATATAGTAGGGTGGGCACCTGCATAGTGAAGCTTCGACCTTTTAACCTGTACATATATTTGCCGGTCGGGGAGGTCCTCTGGGAATTTTGGTCGTGCGAATTCCTGGTATACTTGATACCAACTCATGCTATCTCCTTTGGCAAATGTACATGCGGTATCCCTATAGATCGGGGGTGGAGACATTGGTATGTCCATTTCTATGTCTTCTATCTCTGGGCTCTTGTTTTTCTTGCGAACTACCGGAGGTCCCATGTCGCTCGAGTCTGAAGAGATGGAGACGTACTATAAGTCTGCTTCGAATTCACCTGGCATGTTCATAAAAGAATCCCAGGATAAGAAAGATGCCATAATGATAAAAGCCTAGGTACAACTTATTAACTTTACCCAACTGAAACCACAGGAAAGGGCGACTTAGCGACTTGCGACTGGGTCGCTAGGGTCGCGAGGTTTAAACTTTCAGAGGGTAGTGACCCTGCGACTAGGCGACCCTACGACAAGGTCGCGAGGTCGCTGGGTCGCAAAGGTTTGACAGTTCGTAAGGGTGCGATCCTGCGACTTGGCGACCGGGTCGCAAGGGCCGTAAACATCAATTTTGAATGCAACTGCGACCTAGCGACTCAGCGACCGGGGTCGCTGGGTCGCAAGGGTCGCGAAGTCGCACGAGTCGGAGGTCGCGTTAGGGCTGGCCGGGGGTTTTAAAAAGCGACGCGGTCCTTTGCCTCATGCTAACAAATTCCCTTTTAACTTAAACAATGCAAGGACTAAGTGGGCAACCCAAAACATGGAGGTGAAGTGGTTCTAGGAGAAAAACAAACACAAGGGAGGCTGGGTGACTTCTGATTACAAAACTGTGCAAGAAGGAGCAATGTTTAGATAATTTGGGCATCTCAGGTTCTAAAGGATCAGAAAAGAGGAAAGGTGGGTGGCTTTAAAGGGCTAAGGTAAAGGGAACAGGGCAACAAAAGGAAAAAACGGAAACATGAGGAGGAAACGGCAACTTACCCGAGAAAATCGCGCTCCAATTGGCTTGTCAGAAGCATTTTTTCGCTCTCCATCGCGTGAACAAAATGCGACCTAGCAACCCTCTTATTTATAAAAGGGTCGCGCATGCGAGCAATTAATGAGGTCGCTAGTTTGCAAATGTCCTGTGTAAAAGAGAGGCGCAACCTTGCGACCTCGCGACCTGGAGGGTCGCGGGGTCGCGATTTTGAAAGTTGAAAGAGATCCGCGACTTAGCGACCTAGCGACCTGAGAGGTCGCGGGGTCGCTAGGTCGTAGATTTGGGAAATAACCTATTCTGCGACTCAGCGACTCTTAACTTTTCCTGAAAAAGATTTAAACTATAGATTTTGACTGTCTTTTCGATGCTCAGGGGCTCCAAAAAAATTTAGTGGGTGAATTTTTTGGAGGGTGTTGTAGAGGCTACAACAAATGGCGATTCACTGGTAGGGTCCAGAATCTCTACTGATGATTTACCTTTGTGGGGGGAGGGAGTGGCCTTAGCAGGTTGTTCCTTTCATCCTTAGATTTCCATGATTTTTCCTTTCGTACCTTGCGAGGTTGCTTTGCCTGCTTGCCTATTTTAGGTGCTGGTTGACCGAGTTTTTACTTCTGGTTTTCGGACCGAAAGGGTTGGAGCACTTCAGGGATTTCCAGGATCCAGTATAATTATTTCATCCTCATTGTGTTGCTCCGCTGCCTGCGAACCTCGCGGTCCCGGCGGAGTCACTGGCTAAGAGTCACGGACGTTGCTCCGCTGCCAGTGAGCCTGGTCAGTACCCCGGCGGAGTCGTCACATCGCCTCTCTGCGCAGGAAGCCTTTCTCAATCCTTTACCCTTTATTGGTGTGCTACTGCACTTATTTTAAATGTGCCCGAGGCACTTATTTAGATGTGCTCATGGAACTTATTTGAGAGAGGCAATTTTGCCTGGGCAGATGAGGGATCCCGACTTATTTTACTTGAAAGAGGTTGCTCCTGGTCTGTATGAGGACTTTAGGTTTTCTCGGATATCCTTGCGTCACCCAAAGTTAGCCCTGTTCCCTTTCAGTCCAGTTGCCACTTTAACCAACTTTCTTCTCACAGACACCCTTTCAAGCTTGCTAGGTGAGCTACCTGCGCTTAGTTGCTCGGACTAGGTCATGCACTACCTTTGGGTGTCAATCACAGACAAGCTCCTACCACCCTTTGTGATTTTCAGGAAAGACTTCTCATCAGCACAGATCCTGGTGCAGTATGCCAATTGCATGACTTCTACAATGCCTTCTGCTTTATTGAAGTTCTTAGAAGGACGCCTACAAAAACGAAAACTAAACAGAAAACAACAAAATATGGTACAGGGGTGGGGACGGCCCTCCTAGGGCTGTTAAGTGAAGTAGTGCTTGAGGTCATGCCCATTTACCGGGAGGACCTCGATTCTTCCCTCTAGAGTTTGCAGTCTGAAAGTGTGGGAACCTAGCTTCTCTTTAATCTGGAATGGACCTGTCCAAAGGGCTTGGAATTTGGAATGTTTCCCTTTCTCTTCTTGAGCTTTATCCCATTTAAGAACAAGGTCTCCTACTTCGAAAATTTTACTCCCGGCAGACTTTTTATCAAACCATCTCTTAATCCGACTTTGGTGGATGGAGAATTTTTCTCGGGTTTTTTGCCTTTCCTCCTCCAGTTTCAATAATGTGTCGATTCGGGCCTGCAAGGTGGGGCATGGGGTGTCGTGGCTTTTTTGGGACAACTGGAGGGCAGGGAGAGATAGGTGGGTAGGAAGGATGGCCTCTTTTCCATATACAAGAAAGAATGGGGAGGTGCCGAGCGAAGATTTGGGTGTGACCCGGTCGGCCCAAAGGGCGTTATGGAGGGCGTTATGCCAGTTTCGCTGGTGGGACAACATGGTCTTTTTGATGATGCTGATAAGGTTCTTATTAGTCGACTCGGCTAACCCATTCCCTTGGGGATAATATTTTGCGGAGTGCTTGAGTACAATACCATTTTCCAAAGAAAAATCATACAACTTGAAAGACGAAAAATAAGTTGCATTGTCAAAAACAAGAGAGGTTGGGACGCCAAACCTGGTCATGATAGAATGAGTGACAAAATCTATTACCTCTTGATCGTTGATTTGGCGCAATGGTATCGCTTCAACCCACCTAGTGAAATAGTCGGTAGCGGTGAGGATATACCAGTGTTGCTTGGAGGAGTGTGGTAAGATTTCTCCAATCAAGTCCAACCCCCATTGTTGAAAAGGTTCCTCTACTGCCACTGACTGTAATGGAGCGGCTGGCCGTGTTTCCCGGTTGGCGAATTTCTGACATTGGACACACTTCTGGACATATGCGTGAACATCCTTGAAGAGGGTTGGCCAATAGTAGCCAGCGCGCATGATTTTGTGGGCAGTGGTATCGCCTGCAAAATGTCCTCCCGCTGGTCCATCGTGTAGTTCGGTCAGGACGCTTTGTGCTTCATCGTGTTCCAGGCAACGTAGTAGAACTCCATTGTAATGTTTCTTGAAAAGTTTTCCTTGTACTAATTGGTAGGATGCAGCCTTCAGCCTTATTGCGTGTTTCTGTCGAGCAGTCAAAACAGGATCCATTACACCATGGGCCAAATATTTCAAAATGTTGGAGTACCAAGAAAGGTCTCCCTGCTGAGGTGTGTGGTCAATCTGATACATGTCGATTTCTTGTTCCCAACATTCTTCTTCACCCCCACGTGAGTTTGCAGCCTCCGCGGCCATTTGGCAGAGTCCTTGCCCTTTGACAGTATGTGTCGGCTTGAACTCCAGGTCATACTCTTGGAGACATGTCATCCAGTTTCCTCGTCTCTTGCCCAGCTTTTGCTGCACGAAAAGTGAGTGAACAGCTGGGTGGGGGACGAACACTGTGACATGGTTCTTCAAGATGTATGGCCGAAAATGCTTGACCGCTTTGTATACTGCGTAAGCTTGCTTGTCAATCTCGGGGTAATTCAGTTCAGCGCCTTGCAACCCAGTACTCATGAATGATATGGGTCGTTCATCATTGTTAGAATCTTTCTGTGTGAGGACAACCGCGAGTGATGAATCCGAGGCAAAGGTATACAAGTTGAAACCTTTGCTGAAGTCTGGGCTTTGGAGAGATGGTGCTTCTGCAATGGCCGGCTTGATTTTATTGAAAGCTTCCTTCTCAGGTGGATTCCATTTGAAACTCACATTCTTTTTAATCATCCCTTGCAAAGGCCTAACTATTTGGGCAAAATCTGATATGAATTTCCGTAAAAAGTTGATTTTCCCGAGGAAGGATTGCATGGCCCTTTTGCTACTAGGAGGTGGAATCTAGGCGATGACCTTCACTCACTCGGGATCTACAACTATACCATTCCTGGTTATGATATGGCCCAGCAAATTCCCCTCTGACACAGCGAAGACACTTTTCTTTGGGTTGAGTGAGATCCCATACTTCCTGCATCTCTCAAAAATCTGCCTGAGGTGATGTAAGTGATCGCCTCTGTGTTTCGAAAGCACGGTGACGTCGTCCAAGTATACTACCACGCTTTGTCCTATTAAACCTCGAAAAGCTATGTCCATAGCCCGTTGGAAAGTTTCCCCAGCATTTATCAATCCGAAGGGCATGCGCCTGAAAGCGAAAGTTCCCCACTTAGTCCGGAACATAGTTTTTAATCTGTCGGGCTCAGCTACTAGCACTTGGTTATACCTAGAAAAACCATCCAACAAGGAGAACATCTCCGATCCGGATACGGCTTGCAATATCTGTTCCATAGATGGAACCAGGTAGTTATCTTTGTCTGAGGCCCTGTTTAGATTTCGGAAATCCACGCACAAACGGATCTCACTGGATTTTTTCCGTACCGGAACCAGATATTATACCCAAGTGGAGTGCCGAACTTTGAAGATTATGCGCGCATCCAAAAGCTTCTTAAGTTCTTTCTGAATCATTGGTTCCAGTGTAGGATGCACTTTTCTTAGCTTTTGCTGGAAAGGCTTCACTCCTTCCTTCATAGGGATCACATGCTGAATAATTCGAGTGTCATAAGTACGTAGTTCATCATACGTCCAAGCGAAAACGTCTTGGTATTTCCGGAATAGTTGGGTGAAAGCTTGCCTCTCCTGATCGGAACAATCCTTCCCGAGGTTGATGAACTTCGGGTCCTTATCTCGCAAGTTCATAGGAAATTTTACTTCAGGGAAGAAATCTGCATATAGGGCTCTGCAGTGAGACACAAATTTGGCAGGATTCTTTGCTTGGGTGTATTCATTAAGTCATACTATCCAAGTTATTGAATCAAGATTTCTGGTATGACACCTATTTGGTGGATTCATATTTTATATCTATGAACAGCCCTTGAAGTTATTTGTACTTATAGCTTCATAAAAATCATGAATAAGCAGAGGCAATGATGAATATTTCATGCATCAGATGAGATAAGATAATTTTATTAATGTTTGAAAAATTACCACAAAAGTACGTCAATGGAATTGAAGAGTACAACCAATATGAATACAATGTGGGAGTGCCAACGGGAGAACTAGAAAATGTGAAAAATAATATATTGAAAGAAACCTACATATATGTATAAATCCACTACGAAGGAAAGGTGGAAAACCAAACACCAGAACCTATGAAGAGAGAGAGAGAGAGAGAGAGGGAGATTAGATGATGAGGCCAATGATGTCAAGGTCTCTTGAGTTTGATGGCTAAGGGCGAGGGGGGTGAACTAGGCACTGGCTTGGTATCAGAGTCTTCTGGAACCATTGAGGAGCCTAGCTGCATACTCCTAACATCTGAGGTCGAAAGAAGGAAGCTCTGAATGGATCTCTGGTTGCTCCTTTGGATCTAGGAGGTAGTCCGATGGGTGGGCCGTGCTCTACTTTGGATTCATCTGGATCTGATTTTTCTAGTGCTCTTCGAATGTGTGGCCTGATGTATATTCTGGCACCTCTGAACTGGTCTCAATAAAATCAGGTGCTTTCCTAGAGGGGGAGGTCGAGGAGAAACTTGGGGTCTCAACACCCTGCTGTCTGGTGTTCTTTGGAACTCTGCTTATCGTTTGTTGCTCCAATTTGATGCATTCTTAGGGAAGTATGATGTAATTGATTTGGTCATCCCAGGGTGGGGCATGGCATGCAAGAACTGAGATATATTGATGAAAATCTCCCTAATGAAAAAGGCTAAGAAAGAAAGTAGAGAGAAAGCCTCGTGAGTCCCTATAGAGGTAGTGATAGCATCTTTTGATCTCATAGTATAGGGGACACCTAAAAATGATGTGTATCTCAGTCTCTGGTTGTCGAAGGTGGCACACCTAGAAAATCCTATCAGATCATGGTATATGGTGATCTGTCTCTATTTGGAGTCGATGGGAGCCGACCTGGAGCTGTCGCAAAGAGAAATTGAGTGAGTACATCCAATGTTTGCATGTATATGGGGGTTGGGAAATCATGCCATCACACATATCTATATGTACAATCAGTAGATATCCTCTTTGATAGTCTGGTTCAGTACTTGTCTAGCAGGCAAGAGATGGTATGGTGCATCAAGGGAGAATCCGAATGGGGGAAGGAACTCTGGGGTAATACTATTTGATTGAAGAAGCTCATACACCTTTGAGAACTAACCTTGCATTTGGCTTGGGGAAGGATTTGAGTTGAGAGCCTCTGAGGAGCAAAGTGTAAGGTAGGGTACCTCTCTCGCCTTGTGGAAAAGTCTTTGAGAGATTGGACTGTATGAAAGAAAGAAACTAGGCAGGAAATGACCTTGAGGAGGATGATGGATGCCAAACTCTGGTTGGGTGATGGATTGTGGAACTGTTTGCTTACATCAAATGGTGCGCTTAAGAAGCAAGATTTGTAGTCTCTCTAGTACAAATTGGGGCCCTGATAATTGCCTCCATGAGATAGAGTTTGGTTGAGATGTCCTAAAACTACCCATGGAAGCACTGTCTCTTGATGAGGGCCAGTGAACAATACCCTTTACTCAGTTGAGGCTGGAAGGCCTACCATAAACCAAAATGAGGCCCCATGAACTGTACTCCCAAATTTGTGTAAGCTGTGGTGATCTCAGTCTCTATCCCTTGGTAGTAGATCTGTAAATTTGTAAGAGAGTGCTTTGATGCATTAAAAATTAAAACCTTAGTTTTACCCAGGTTGATCGTCAGTTGTTGGAGGTCACAAAAAATGGTCAATGCCTTGATTTTTATTTGTAAACCCTCAAGAGTAGAGCCAACAAGACCAGGTTATCAACAAATAGGAGCAGGGAGATCAACACTTGATGTAGAAGACAGCCATCGCCCTAATAGATATGGTCATAAAGGAAAGTATCTATCTCATCAATATAGTTCCGAAAGAGGGTCAGTGAGAGGGGCACCCCTGTTTTATCCTAGTGGAATTTCACTAGTGGACAAAGGCTAGGCTTGAGATACCTAATTTTGATTGTGGATAACCATGGGCTTGGTTTGCTAGTTCCCACATCCAAGAAATCTATTGTCAAGTTTTCCTTGTTTTTTCTATTAACCTTGTATGTCTCTTCAAAGTTCACACTAGATGTAGAGAATTTATAAAATGCTCTATTTGCTTCAGTGCATATGATCCAGATTAGTTTTTGATCTAGCACCATATGAGAATCTAAATATCAAATTTTATCCACATTAAATCTCTTCCTGAAACTAAATTATTACCAATTGTAAACCGAGGAAAAAACAATAGTAACCAGGCACCGTTGTAACATCTCCTACTTTTTTATAACATATAGAAGATTAGTATTTTGCACTGAAACTTCAGTCAAATGCATTTTAGTATCAAAGTATGGAAGGCTAGATTTTTCTAGACTAATCAATCTTTCTGGAGAATAAATTAATGCCAAATGGTGATATTTGGGCAGACTCAAATGTGAGGGCCAAATTTTATACACAAGCAGCTTTTACTCCGAATAAAGTTGTGACATTTGAACTAGGGGACAATCAAAAGTGACATAGTATTAGGCTTTGTAAAATCCTATTTGGGACGAGAAAAATAAAAAATGACGTAGTATTAAGCTTTGTAAAATCCTCTATTTGTAGTAGCATATACAAGAGTTGAAATTTCATTCAAAGTTAAGTGGGTGTCAGAATATTGGACTTAAGCTTCTTCCAGAATAAGCCAATGCTTTTGGACAAGCGAAAAATTAAAAGCTATCTGGTAATATTGGTTTTTATTAAATTAAGCCAAGTGAATTCTCTTCATCATATTTTAATTATGAGGTATTATAGACACATTTCTTTTATAGATTTCCTGTGTTTCTATGTCAGTTGTGATAGCTGTTTATTATCATGAACCGAGCACACGAATCAGCTGAGTTTCTGAACATACCTGCAACTTCCTTGGGAACTGATGTTTTGAATTTATCAACAGGCCCCTTACATTAATGCTGCGTGTTCTCTAAGAGATGAATTAAGAGCTGCAGCAAAGGATGACCTATCTAAGGTAATCATTAGCATTTATCATGATGTAAACTACACAAACATAATTTATATATTTGTCTCTAAAGTCCTGTTTATGTTTATGTGAACTTCATTACTGGAGAAGTACATGAAATCTAAAACCAGTTTCTCTTCTTCTTAGAATCCAAGTGATAAATTCAGTGTTAATTTTGAATAGATCCAAGGTATCTAGATTGAATAAATTAGAAAGGAATTTTTACCAGCATAAATTTTTCAATAGATAGTTCAATTTTAGGCAAACTCTATAATTAACAACTCATTCTTGCAGGCAAAATTGATTTCTATCACAGATCATTTTCGTGATTATACAATGGTTGATTTAGGAGTCAGAGTAGAGGACTCCCCCTCAGGTTCTATATGGGAGCTTTGTGATTCAGGGGTTCTTCAGAGTGAGCGAGACGAGAAGTTTCGTAAAGCAAGGGAAGCCACAATCAAGTCTGTGCAGTCAAAAGTAGATAGAAAGGTATATTCCATCTCATAGATGAGTTTCCTGTTTGGTCAATGGTATCTCAGTAGGCTTACTGTTCTTGTTTGGTCAATGACATCTCGGTAGTCTGACTGTTCATGTATTTTCAGCTGTTTAGATTCATTTTTCAAATAAAATATTATATCCTCTAATGAAAATCAAAGAATGGCTTTTCTGAAAGCTTTAAATATAATATCACATATTCCATGAGATAATTTATAAAAGTTTTGTTCATCTTTGATTCAATGCATATAGATATATGGAGTTGTGTAGTCTTTCATGTGCTGAATTACAGCTTGCAGGGTGAAAGTGTGGCTATAATTTTCTGCTGATTAAACATTCTTCTGATATTAATAGCACATGCAATATTGTTAAGAAATTTGAAAATTCATGTTGCATTTTGTTCTGATTACTCCAGTTGAAAGAGATCGAAAAGTTTCAGCTAGCATCAGTTAATCCGAAGGAATATTTTCAAAAGCAGTCAACAAAATACAGTGTATTTAATGATCGAGGATTGCCAACTCATGATTATGAGGGAAAGGAATTGTCCAAAAAGGCTATGAAGGTGAAATTAAGTGGCTTCAGTTTTCTCTAGTTTGCTTGGCAGTTTCTGGTTAGATCTATTTCATGGTCAGCGTTATGGCTTACTACTTGCATAAATCCTTGCTTTTTTCATGCTGTATTTTGTACTAGTATGCATAAAGATTGATCATACTTTGGAGGACCAGGAGACGTTCTTGTTTATTGGAAAAATCTCAAGTTTTTCTTTCGTCTTAACTGTTTTAGTGCACTTCACAGGATGTCGAGAAAACAATGCAAAAGGCAGAAAAGGAGCATGAGAAATATAGAGAGAAATTGGCTGCAGAGCCTTATTTTATTGAGAATCTAAAATCTGAAGTGGAAGATCTACAAAAACAGTTGCAAGAATTAAAATCTTCCGATTAATCAAGTGCTGTCTCATTTCGTATGACAATATACCTTTAGTATAAGCCATTGTTTCTCATTGTACACATAGATGCAATTTTTTTCATGGTAAGTTGAATGCTTGCCATAATGAGAGGGACTGATGTAATACTGGTTTAGTGGAAAAGCAGATGCTATGTTGATATAGGATTCTCTCAAAAGTTCAAAGTTTACATATCATTACAATTTATTAAGATCGGGCTTTTGAATATTTAAATACTTCTGAACCTGCAATCAAGTCGGTGAGGCTTGCATTTATTTTTAATGTAACCAATTGCTTATTTGAGTAGACAACGTACTTAAAGTTATACCTACTATTGGGCATGGTACATGAAAAAACATTTTTTTCCCTCAAAATAAACCCTAAATTCTATTCAGAAGAACAGAAGTTACATTCTGCACATGTATATTGCATTTCAAAACCAAGCAAAAGCATGGTCTCCATAGCATATAATCTTAAAAGGGATCATCCTAAAATCCAATCTCCATATACAGCTCAAAAATACATATTCTTTCAGCTTTAAATCTGTGAACAACTGTCAAAAGTTCATAAACCAGATGCCCAGAAGTACCAGGACAATACATAAAGAGCCCTACAAAGCCATCAAATATCAAAAGTACAGAGGGAAGGCTGAGCTGATCTACCGACCATAGTCCAGTCCAACCAGAATAACATGACCATTGTGAAATAGAGACCCAGTAAGCCGTTAGACATGAAATGATAGGACAGATGCCAGTACTTGTCCATCCCTTGACTGCAGCGCAGACCAATGTCCAGCTTCCAGCAGACGACTATTGCATAGGGAGTCAGCGTCATTGTTGAGCTCTCTGTACAGAGGGAAGGCTGAGATGAGCTACTGCGCACACTCCAGTCCAACCAGAATAGCATGACCATCATGAAATAGAGACCCAACAAGGTGTTAGACGTTAGACGTGAAATGATAGGACAGATGCTAGCATTTGTCCATCCCTTGACTGCAGCGTGGACCAAGATACAGCTTCCAGCAGCAGACTATTGCATAGGGAGTCATCTAAATTGTTGAGCTCTCTGTACACATGGAAGAAGGAGTTGGCATTAAAAATAGCTTGAAGATGAATCACTTCCTCAAAAAGTGCCTTAAAAACAAGTTTATCATCCTGTATTCCATTTAATTATCACCATAGCATCACATAATATCTGGGTATTTGAAACACTCTTCTCTGCAGATAGGTTTAATAACAATTTCAGAGTAAGCAATTTCAGCATAATTATTTGAAAATAAGACATTTATTTTCAGTGAATTGAATATTTTCCTATTAACAAAGTGACCGATGATAACTTGCCCTTCAGTGAAAAAGTGAATGCTAGAATTTGCTTGCTTAGATTGATATCAAAATTTCTATCAAAATTTTGTTCTAGTGAAGCTGCGGGTGTGGAGCATGGAGACATTTATGCTACAATAATATTTCCATTATGTTTTTGGTAAATGGGTCACTAGTGTGTGTATTCCTTAAAAGATAAATTTAAAATGTCTAATAATAAGAATCATCATGAGTAATGAGGTTTGAACATTACAAATTGGAAGTCATTACTCATGGAATAAACTTAACAAAAAGTACTTTGCACAAAATTGAAAATAAAGAATTACTTTCTAAAATCATCAGCTGAGAAGATTATATGCCCGAGTCATGATCTAAAGAGGAGTGAAGCTCCTCATTATCTTCTTCAACCAATTCTCAAAGGTATAACACGTTCTTATGCTTGACATCATTAGGTGGTGGTGGATCATCATCTAAAAAATTGCTGACTACAATCATCAGCAGAGAAGGTTAGACACCTGAGTCTTGATCGAAAGAGTGAAGCTCCTCATCATCTTCATCAACCAATTCTCAAAGGAATAATTATGCTTGACTTCATTAGATGCCGGTGGATCATCATCTATGATCAATTCCAATAGACCCGTCCTTTATGGTCTCAATTCTAATATTTTCACAATCATATCCTACCTCTTATTAGAAGACTACCCTTTGTAGATTGGATTTCTTCGTCAGGACAGTTTAACGACTAGAATGAATGAATAGCACGGTCTCTCCTTTATTTGGGGTTAGTTGATATTTCATCACTATAGATGGAGTATATGCCATATTAGTTCATTCCTCATCACACTATAAATGGGACATGTTTCATGATAGTGTATCTCAATCCTAGAGGTCATGTACATCTCTATTCTTGCATCCTTGGATTAGAACTCACATTTTCCATGAATGGAAGAAATGCATTAAATGAATTTTCATTGGTTTTTTCCCCATTGAAACATCTTTACATACCACATGATACCATAAATCATCTTGACATTGTTGAATGGTCTTTTCTGTTTTTTCAACATCATACCACTTTTGAATCAATTAGCAAGCTGCACATCAGTTGTGTTGAGGTGTTTTCCCCATAATGTACAATCTCCTATAATTGTGGATAATTTGATGAATTCCTTCCATATGCTAGTATTTTTTTATCTCCTTGCACATTGACTCAATACTCTAATATACTTCTTCCTCAATGTTTGCACATGCATGGTGATTTACATCAACTGTGTGCTGAACATTGTTGAAGTCAATTTTCATTTCAGTACCAAAACTTGACATTTAGAATCAATTGCTTGACCACCTGACCACTGCTCTAAACTTGGTGTCCACTTAACCCACATATCATTAATGAATGTGGAACTCTTATTGCTGGATGTGCCTCAAACAATCTTAGTGGTAGAATACCTTAGGTTGCAGAGCATGTATTCCCTATTTATGTTAAACATGTCATAAATTTTATACCTTAGCATGGAAATAAATCTTGGTTGTCTATTACAAATATACATGTTTCTTTGCATTAGGCAATATAAGGATCGGTCTAATCAAATCTAGCATGCTCTTCAAGCCATTGTTTATGGCACAAACACAAGGAGTTTAATAGATGCACTTGTATTTTCTTCGTGTAACCATGCCTACAACGTTATGCACAGGGGCTACTTTGTAATCTTATTTGTTGAGATCACGAGTAGGTAGTGGTTCTACAATGAACTCATCACCAAATACTAATCTAGTCAAATGAAAATATGATAGAAATGTAACAATATTTTAATGATTTAAATGAGAGATACTATACTACTTGAGCACATGATCAATAGAGAAGGCCTATAATTTTTAATCAATAAGACCAATGGACATGCAAGAATGACGATGTGAATATTCCTAAATGACATTAAGAATGGTATACTTTGGATAAACAATTGATGGTTCAACATTTATAGACCCAATTGGAGGGAATGCAAACTTCAAGATTAAGTGAATATATGTCTTGTGAAAGTTGTGCCTAAAAGAACTAAAAGAAACCGATCAAAGTTGTCATGCTATAGTTTGATTCATGTTGTCCATTGAAAATGAAAAAAAAATAGCCTCTTCAAAGGGAAAGAGAGATTTTGGTTTAAACTGCTTAAACTAGGTCGATCTCTAGAATAATCTTGAATCAATTGTTACTAATACAACATTTCTTTTAGGCTTTTTATCAATGAATAGCTTAATGAATGATTTTAAAAATGAGGTGTTACAAACATGCTCGCCTCGTTTAGGGTTGGGGTGCTAGACTCAATAGGTTGATTAGGCTAGCTTTAACCAAACCATCCAAATAACATAGCAAGTAAAAGTATTGCATTAAGTACCCATATGTAGGCATAATAAAGCTTCAATACATCAAATAGGAGGGTATCATGTGACCTCAAGTTAAGATTATTTGTATACTCTCAACATGGCCCTCATGTTGAACACAGGGTGACAAGGAAGGCATTACAACCACAAAAGATATCCATAAACCATCATTGCGAATCATCACAATATTCCTCCATAATGTTGATTTTTGTGTCATAAAATGCCATATTGCTCTTAAAAAAAACCCTTAATGATCTTCATTGGGATTGATAATGCTCACAACAATGTTCAATGGAGAAAATTGGTATTCAGTTGGAAGAGTAGAAAGAGTTAGTGAAAAGAAAAGTTGAGATGGAAATGACTTGAAACGATGTACTAAAAGACTTGCAAAGAAATCAATAACATTGATAAGAGTTTCAATAGCTCACTTAGGTAGAGATGGGAACCATGTAGTAAAAGGATCATTGTATCTATAGTCAACAAACAGTGATGTAACTACATGAAGAGTATCATCTTGAAGTCGAGCATCACTAGAAGGAGAAGAATAACTAGCACATTTGGAGAGGGTTACCAATGGTGATGATCTCGTCTAATGAGGGAAGGTTGGAGGAAACATCGAGAGGAGAGGAGAGACTAGTAGATGTACTGGTCGCATTGGGCCCCTTGCATTGTTTAGTAACTAAAGAAGATGAACTTAGAGGAGTACATATAGCTAGACCAACATAAGAAAGAGATGAACTTGAGGAGTACTATAGCTAGACAAACATAAGATGGAGATGTGGATAGGTTCAATACAACTAACTAGGAGTCATTAATATGTAATCCTGCAAGAGAATAAGAGGCATGTTCGATGAATAGATGATGAGAATCATCACTGGAAAGCAATTATAAAAGAGATCTTGGTGGACCACGAGGAAAAGGACCATTGAAGATAGCATTACAATGCTTGGTGCCTTGGTGAGAGGTGGGGTCATAAAGATGATACCAGTTTTCATTGTAGCCAACTAGGGTCTTGCAAGGATTTTAATGGACAATTTATATATTACTCCTCTCATGTGTTGAGTGGACCTATGCTCTCGATCCAAAGATCTTGAAATGTGAGATAGAGAACTTATGCCCATGTAATTGTTGATGAGTCCCATCAATAGGTATATCTTGAAGATCATTATGTCATCATCCAACCTTAAAACTATTGTTTTCTCACATTAATTCACATTTTTTGTTATATTATGCTTAGTAAGAAGAGTAAAAGGTGTTTGTCATAGTATGTGGCCTAATTTGGTTTAATTGCAGGAAAATGAAGCAATTTTTAGGCATTTACTATGTAGGGGTTTGATGGAGATAACAAGGAGAGAATCTAGGGGTTTGTCCACCTCCTTAACTCCCTAACTTGACTTGGGATCATAACATCCTCTCTCATCAGTTTGAATTCATTGACAGTCGATTCATTCCCAGTGCGAGTGAAGTTGAAGAGGGACTAGATCCACTATTTTTGAGATCAAGGAGGAAATCACTTCTATTTTCAAGGGAGCTGCTATCAAATACCCTTTTGTATAAATAAACAAGATGAAAATCTCATTAGGATTCAAAGTTTTGATTCAACTAGGTGTAGCTATTGAGCTCAGAGCTTGACATTGTCATTTTGAACATTTTATGTGATGTATGAGACTTCTACATTTTGATAATGAGAAGTTGGTTATTAAGTTGCATCTGAGTTAGTATTAGAGGGTTGAGACGCTTGGGTTTGGGCCCAACGCAAAGGCTTAGGTCCCTCTTTTGTACTTGTGTTTTGTTCTTGGTTCCAAGAATTTTTAAGTTTTCTTTCATTTCAGTAGAGGTTAAGCTATAGAAACCTATGATTGGAAACTTCTGCATCACCTCTCTTATGGGAGAATGGTCAGAAGGATTCACAATCTCAGTGAAAAAATATTGTGTTTATGATTTCTTGGAAATAAATGAATGTTAGGTATCTTTCTTCATATTTTCTTTATGTAGCTTAAGAGTCAGTTCAGTGATCATAGTAGTGTTATGGCATAAATTAGATGTTATTCAAATTCAACTCATCTTTTCCCATCATAGTTTATATCACCTTGTTAAAGATCAATGGATGTATGCATGTGGTTGCTTGCAAGGCTATGTTGATCTGCAGGAAAGGGCACCTCTTTTACCTCCATTTGGGACTCCTCCATCTTCTATTTCCATCTCTCCATTCTGTCCCAAAACTCCGTTTCCATAGTCACTTTGCTTAGTAAATTTAGGACACTGTGGGCATTCATCTTGGTGCAAGACAAACCTCTGAGAGGCCCCGGGCTTGGCTTGGGGGCTTCCCCAACCTTCCTTTACTCTCTAAGCTCCACCCACCTCGTCATGCCTTCAAGACTTCATCTCCACCCTAAAAACACCCTCAGAACCCCTCCTATAGCAATACAAGACCTCCTATAGCAACCCCTGTAGCATGCTTGTAGCACCACTTTCCTTCACCTGCTTTGCTCCCCACATCAACCTTAGCTCAGTTAGGATGAATAATGACCCTAAGCTGTGATTTGATGATTAAGAGAAGCTCCTAGACCACTCCAACCATTTCTTTTCCTCACTGCAAAACATAGTAGAATTAGTCTTTTAATTACAAGCGAGATAGAAGTTAGATTTTTGATTTTCAAGCAAGTGTGAAGTAGATAGGTGATACATGCAATTATGCTAATAATTTGATGAATTATGCAAGGTACAATAATTTTCCTTCTGCAAGTAGTTTAGCTTTCTTTACCCTTCATGAATTGATAGTTAGCATCTACAAATTGAACAAATGACAATTTTACTTTACTAGTTAGAGTCAATTTTCAATTGTACTTTCATCAAAAAGTTTTCACTATAGATAATTAGGAGGAATGATGTCTGAACAACCTGATCTATTGTCATAGCTGAGGGTGTCATGAGTAGAATCTAATCTATTGTGCATATAGCACTGTCACCTCTAAGTTTGTATAAATCCTTGGGTTGCTAATCTGAGTTGAGGAGCCGTTGGGAGTTGCAACACTCTTGGTGCAATACCAAGGCTCACCACTTTTTGGCCCCTTTTCCGGGGAGGTGTCTAAGTAGATGATTGTTTCTACTTAAGAATTGTTTTCTATTTTTCATTATGTTTTAAGAAAGTGAAAAATGAAGAAAAAAATTCTTCTGTGCCTTGTAGGAGTAGGGATAATCAATGAAAACTCTTACCAAAAATCCCCACACCCTCAAGCCGTCAACCTTCACTCTTCTTCAGTGACTGCACTTCCCTGATTGCAAGGGAATTAGAAGACACTTTAGGTGAGCAACCTGAAATTTTTGAAGAACCTATTGGGGAAGAAGAAGAACCTACTTCACCTACCCAAGTTATTGCTGAAAATAGGAACATTGAGATTTTCCCCATCAAAGAAACCAATGGAGAGGCTAGAATGAAGAACATAAGCCTTGCTGCCCTTCCACACTTCCATGGCATAACCTATGAGGATCTCGACACCTTCATGCTTGAATTTGATGTTGCTTGTAGGACCTATGGCTATGCCTCTGATGAGCAGAAGATGAAGTTGTCACCCTCTACCCTTAAAGATGCAACCTTGCGTTGGTTTATGGGTTTTCCTTGGGGAAACATCACTACCTGTGCCCAAATGCAACAAGCCTTCAATAACAAGTACATGGATTACTATAGGTCTAAAGAAATCAAGGAATAAATCTTTAAAATGACTCTGGGACCTGATGAATCCTTAGAAGACTATGAGGAAAGATTTCAACTCAATTATAGGAGGGCCATTTGTACCCTTGATCCTGAGTCACTCAAGCTAGTTCTTCTCCGAGGGATTAGGGAGGAAGTGTTGGAAACCATCAACATGCTATCAGGAGGGGATATATATCAATTATCGTATGATGACATCAAAATTGTATTCAAGAATCACTCTAGGGTTGGTAGGAAAAATGGTAGGGCTAGTCAAGGCTTGGTCAGTTCCTCTCCCTCCACCACATCCATCAAGAATGAGATATGGAACATGTTGGAAGATTTCAAGATTGAAGTGTTACATGCCATTTCTTTGCAAATGGATACCATGCAAATCAAGAGAAAGCAAGAGGAAGTAGAGAGGGCTCTAGCTATTTTCTTCCCTAGATGCACTAAAAGACATCCTAGGAATGAATTCCCATTGAATGCATAGAAGTTTGCATAGTCTGTGAATAAAACCATACAATAGACAAATGTCCCTCTTCGCCCGACCTAAAAGCTGTATACCAAGGGGCAGAAGGTGGGTCAGAGTAACTTTGCTTCACCATTCTTTTCAGCCATATCCTCCCTAATCTTCTCAACAGGGAAACCCATCATAAGGGTGGATGCCTCAAGTCAACCAACCTCCTTCTTTACCGCCTCCATCCCAACCTCAACCACAACTCAATCATCCTACTCCACCTAAAAAATTTCCAATTCTTGCTCAACCCAATCCGAACCCGAACAACAAGCAAGCACAACAGGTTTATAGTGGAGAGACATCCTATCCTGCTTATGTTGTGGAAATCCAAGAGATCAACCTTCGTTGTGGTAGAGTGCTCTTGGGTAATCATCCACCTTCTCCACCTGAAGAGCTTGAAGAAGAGAAGGAAGGGAGTGATCCTCAAGTCAATCCACCTCCCTTTCCTAAAAGGTTGATCCACCCTAGCCAACACACCCCAGAAGAGTTTGAATTTATGGGAGAATTGAAGAATTTTTGTGTTAAGATACCCTTTCTCTAGGCTATTAAAGATGTTCCCATCTATAATAATCTTATTAAGGAAAAATGTTTCAAAAATCCTAGGAGAAGAAGAAGAGACACCCCTACCATCATTGTTGTTGGGCAGCTATATGATCTGATGTTGGGGAGGGTGATCTTCCCTAAATACCTAGACCCTAGAAGGCCAGTAGTGGATGTGCACATTGATGGCATTATAGTCCCTAATACCTTGATTTATCTTGGGGCTATAATCAATGTGATGACTAAGGATACCATGCTAAAGATAGATCTCCAAGGGGCTTTGAGGAAGACCACCACAGTGTTGCAGCTTGTAGACAAATCCGCAGTAGCTCCTGAGGGAATTATTGAAGATATTATCATTAGAGGAATTTTGAGGTCTAAAATGGGCCTCCTAGTAAAAATGTACAACCAAAATAAACTTTATAAGAACCAATAGGATTCAATATGATGATGTCAACCATGGGGGATGATTTACCATTTTTTAAGTATAAGGGTAAAAAGATTAAAAAATAATAAAATAATAAGACTACTTGTTCAACTCGTATTTTCAACTTATCTCCCAAATTTTTTACTCAAATTTCGAACGAGAGTACTTGTTGGATGAAAAATTTAATTCCTCATCCTAGGAGTACCCATGTTGCATATTTTCGATGGACCCTGCTACACGAAAAATGAGAATTACATGGAAAAACGTGATTGCAAACATGATTTTCATGTATTTCTCATTTTTTGTGTAGCAGAGTCAATCGAAAGTATTCAACATGGGTGCTCCTTAGATGAGGAATTAAATTTTGCATCCAACGAATACTCTCGCTCGAAATTTGAGTAAAAACTTTGCGAGATAAATTGAAAATACGAGTTGAAAAAATAGTTTTTTCTTTTTTCCCTCTAAAATTTGATGATGTAATCAAATTTTAATTTATTATTTCTATTATTATTTTATAATTTCCTTAGGAGGCCCATTTTAGACCTCAAAATTCCCCTAATTGTTCTCCATTAACTCTTGGTAGTATCTTATTGATTTCCTGGTTCTCCAGCGCAAAACCAAGTTTAATGACTATCCTCTTATCTTAGGAAGACCTTGGTTGACCACTGCTGATGCCTACATTAGTTGTAGGGCTAGGAACATGACTATTAAGAATGAACATTCATCAAAACAATTGGTATTGTATCTTTCTTCTCAACGTTCTATTGAACATCACTTACCCTTGTGGTTAGAAGATGAGGAAGACGATGAATTGTATTACACAATCCCCTACCCAATCTGCACTCTAGATACTATTGTAGGAGGGCGGAAACCTGATGAAGATGACCCCATTGACCATATCCTTCAGAACCAACCTCTCATTTCCATACCACTTGATGAACTGGTGAAAGAATGTGGGAGTAGTGCTTGGACTGAATTATGCTCGGTTGACTCAGGTCCTGAACATGTCAAGGTTGTAGAGTTTGTCCCATCTAGAACTTTAAATATCAACCCATCTCTCAGCGAAACAAGAAGAAAAATTGTGCAATATACTGAGGGAACACTTAGATCCTTTTGCTTGGGATTATAAGGAAATGAAAGGGCTACATCCCTTGGTTTGTACTCATCATATTTAAATCAAAGAGGGATGCAAACCTGTGTGCCAACCTGAGAGGAGGATGAACCCAAATCTAAAGGACATTTTGAAGGAAAAATTACAAAAGTTGTTGGATGCAGGGTTCATATGCCCCATCTCAAATAGTAAGTGGGTGCCCCCTCTAGTTTTAGTCCCAAAGAAGAATGGAAAGTGGAGGATCTGCGTTGACTATAGAGAGCTCAACAAGGCCAAAAATAAATACCATCTCCCTTTCCCTTCATTGACCAAGTCCTAGATGGTCTTGCAGGAAATAAATTCTTTTCCTTCTGGAATGAATTTAGTGGATACAATTAGATCCAGATCAGCCCTGAAGACCAAGACAATACCACATTTACATGCCCCTGGGGCACTTTTTCTTATAGAATTCTCCCATTCGGTCTATGCAATTTCTCTGCTACTTTTCAGAGGGCAGTTTTAAGTATTTTTGTTGAACTTGTTCATGACTATGTTGAGATATTCATGGATGATTTCACTCCTTATGGGTGTGACTTCCAGGAAGCTCTCTCTAATCTGTGTAAAGTATTGAAGAAATGTATTGAAATGAATCTCTCATTGAGCCCTAAGAAATGTGGATTCTTAATGAATGTAGGCACTGTCCATGGCCACTCCATATCCAAGGAAGGGATACAAGCTGACCCAAATAATATTTCCAACATCAAAAGGGTCCCTACCCCTTAGGAAGCAAAGAGATGTTAGGAGTTTCTTGGGATTAGCTAGGTATTATAGAAGGTTCATCAAAGAATTTAGTAAAGTGGCTTCACCATTGTTTGGATTATTGGCCAAGGATTCAGGTTTTTGTTGGACAAGCAATTGTCAAGAGACCATTGAAGTGTTGAAAGAAAATTTGACCACTGCACCCATCCTTAGGGGTCCCAATTGGCAATTGCCTTTCCATATCCATACTGATGCATCAAACAAAGTTGTGGGGGAAGCCTTGGGACAAGTAGAAGATAAAATTCCTCATGCTATCTATTTCATTAGTAAGAATCTGTTTAAAGTTGAGTTGAATTAGATTGTCACTGAAAAAGAACTCTTAGCTATAATACATTCTTTGAACAAATTCAGGCACTATATCACTGGATATCAAACTTTTATTCAGACTGCTCATGCAACCATTAAATATTTGATGAATAATCCTGATTTGAATGCCAGGATAATTAGACAGTTAATATTGTTACAACAATTTGATTTGACTATTATTGACAAATCAGGGAAAGAAAATGTGCTTGCAGATTTCTTGTTTAGACGAATCTTGCCTACAGGTAATGAGGAGATGGTGGATTATCAACTTCCAGATGAACACCTCTTTTCCATCTCAATGCTTTCTCCTTGGTTTGCTGACATAGCTAACTACTTGGTTGCTTGGAGGTTCCATCCTAATCTATGATCTAGAGAGAAAAACAAGATTGTAAGGAAAATCGCCCCTTTCACTTTGATTGGGGGCAATATTTTTAGATTGAGACTAGATCAAATCTTGAGGAGATGTGTAAGGGAAGAAGATGTCTTTGAAATCCTCTCAGCATGTCATGATGGACCATGTGGAGGTCATTTTTCTGCTAAGAGGACAACCTTTAAAGTTTTACAGGCTAGTTACTATTGAGCCACTTTTTATCAAGATGCAAGGAGATACACCTCCAGATGTGATCAATGCCAAAGGATGGGAAAACCTACACACAGGGATGAAATGACCCTATGACCTCAAGTGGCCTTAGAGCCATTTGACAAGTGGGACATGGATTTCATTGAGCCAATTGATCCACCATCAAGACAAAATAGGTACATCATTGTGTGCACTAATTACTTTATAAAGTGGGTTGAGACAAAGGCAGTCAAAGCATCAACTGAGCAGAAAGTGGTTGAGTTTTTAAGAAAAAACATCTTCTACAAGTTTGGGTTTCCAAGGGAGGTAGTCACCGATTAAAGAACAAAATTCACATCAAATATGATTGAGGATCTCATGAGAAAGCACCATATCAAACATAATACATTTGTTTCCTATCACCCTCAAGAAAATGGTCAAGTAGAAGTAAAAAATAGAGCATTGGAGAGCATCCTCACCAAGGTTGTTAGGAACAACATGAAATATTGGGCAAATAGACTAGTGGAGGCTACTTGGGCCTATAACACCACTTGGAAAACCACCTCTGTGTTCACTCCACATGAATTGGTTTATGTGAAGAAGGCTTTGCTTTCTATTGTGTTTGAATATAACACTTCGAGAATGGCAACTTAGTTGGACTTAGGATTCAATACAACACAACAAGAAAGGCTGCTCCAACTTAATGGCTTAGATGAGTTCAGGATGCAAGCTCTCCTACACACTGAGTTCATACAATTGCAAAGAAAGGTCTAGCATGACAAGCATATAAGGGAAATTACATTTCAAGGAGGAGATTGGCCCTGTTATATGATTCTAGGTTCAAAAATTTCAAAGGAAAGCTAATGACCAGATGGTTGGGTCCATATATAGTAGCAAAGTGTCATGAAAATGGATCTGTCCATAGCAGAACCATTGACGAGCAAGGTATTCCCTTACTTGTAAATGGTTATAGGTTGAAGCTATATAGAAGACCTCTGTCTAAGGAAGAATTTATTAGTTCAGTTAACAAAAAATTAAATGTGATTGGGAGTGTCATAGCTTCCAGTCCATAGTATTCCTAAAAAATTAAAATTAAAAAATAAAAATAATGAGGGGTGGACGAAAACCTCTATGAGGTATCTGAGACCAACTCCAGAGTTGAAAACCTCTCTGAGGCAGCCTAGGAGAAAAAAAGAAAAAAGGAAAAAATAAAGATCCCTAGGTGAAAACCTCCTCTGAGGCACTTAGGGCAGGCATGCAGGTTGAAAACCTCCACATAGGCAGTCTTCTTGTCTAAAAAAAAATGAAAAAAAAACAAAAAGAGAAAAGAGGAATACAAGGGGGAAGAACACACCATTTATGCTAACATTTTTCTTCTTTTGTAGGATTACATAAAGTTGGAAGATTTTATGGCTACAGGACAAACTCTACAAGTTCTCATCCATCCTCCCATCCATACACCTCATATCCATACTCTTCACTCATATAACCATCTCTCTCCACCCTCCAATCAACCAAAAATTTGAATTTCACCTCCTCACTGTGATGCTATAGGAGGAGCTTGTGCAACTACATGAGGGAGATCCAATGAGAAGAAAATCCCAAAAGGCCATGATGCATCTAGGAAATGATAAAGGGGGTCCTACAATGATTGACTCATCACCCATCCATCAACCATCCATTCCATTTCACCAAGACTTGCTCAAAATTTCCATTATGTCCTACCTCTAAAAAAAACGCAGAGGCCATTGTTTTGTATTTCACCAATATCTACACTACTTTTTCATGAATCCAACCCTGTCCACATGGCTTGTCATCATTTACCTGAACACCATCATGCAAACTGAAGACTTCAAGGGAGGGTTAAAAGACTGTTATAGGGAGACAAATCCTCCTATAGCAACTTGTGCAGTCACAACATAAATATTTGAGATATTTTTTTTCCACCAACATAAAGCATGATGGAGCCATGCCTGCACCT
Source organism: Pinus albicaulis (assembly GCA_034641835.2). Taxonomy (NCBI): domain Eukaryota; kingdom Viridiplantae; phylum Streptophyta; class Pinopsida; order Pinales; family Pinaceae; genus Pinus; species Pinus albicaulis. Next base: position 745,568,589 of record CM076583.1, read on the forward strand.
AGGAAGGGACACATCATCCTCAGGAAATTATTCCACCAACAACAAAAACCTATACACCAGAGGGACACCGACACGCACACAATAAAATTATCAGCCGAGGTATATTCAAGTTTTGAAGACATGAAAAAGTGTCAACTCCCTATGAGATGATGATATTATATGGCTCAACTCTAGCATGCAACCATCTACAACAATCAGATCCATAGGTAGGCTCAGGTATGGCAACACTGACCTCTTCCCTATGTATAAAATGCTCTGATACCAAAGATTGGACTCTGTAACTTACTTGAATTTTGAACCTTGCTGTCGCTAACCTCACACACACACCCTTGGTGAGAGATACGCGAAACGACTCCTCAGGTCCTTGACTCGCCTTACAATCTCCTTTTCGTGTTCTTGGCAAAACTGTCCTCAGACAGGCGGCCCAGAAGGCTTCAAATTAATTCAAGAAAACTGTTACACACCAGATTATGCCACAGAGCAGAGCTAAAAGAGCTTCTGAACTCTACACAGGCTATTACAATACAGACTCGCTCACACTCACACTCACACTGCGATACCCCTTTACAAACCAAACACAACTATATATACAAAAAACTGAGACTATTGAGGGTCCTTGTCAGGCATTCCTGGCCCAGACGGTGTCTACTCAATATTCTCGAGTACAATAATTGAGGCACTAAGAAATAAAGATACCTTACCATGATCCTTTTGGACTTCGATCATTATCCTCTTGTTCACCTGGTTCAAAATCACTGGGGTATTCCGTCGGCGATGACGAGGAATTTGTACTCCTTTTCCGATAAAGCCATTCCAAGTACTTAGATTCCCACTCACTCTCATCCTGTGCTTGAGCATTTTGATAGATGTCGACAAAAAGAGTACCTTGGTCTGTGGATTCCTTTGCTTTTCCTTTTTCTGTAGATGCCTTTACCGTAGCGACTCCTTTTCCTTTAGCTGCTTTTGAAGATTCTCCTTTAGATGAATGACCTGTATGCAACTTGACAAGATCTTTAGTGACAAAAATATTTTGTTGTGGAAATAGGTATTTGTCAGCTGATTTTGTCCATTTATTGACATAAGCCATTGGATCAACTTCAATCTCAAGAAAGGAATCTTTTATGCTTTTCCGAAAACTAGGATCTGATTGGACTGCCAACTCAACACCATCAAGTAATTCTAACTTGAAAATCTGGAACATATTTACAGAGTGTTCAATACAACATTGGATCCAGAATTTATAGAGATGATTTAACCCATGAATTTCTTGCCAACCCAAATCAAAGCTTACTGCTGAGCAAACATGATTAGACAGTAATAAACTGATGAGGCATACTACATCACTCGTCCAATTACCATGTTTGATATTAACAGTAATCAAGGCTTTCTGATTGATTATTAATTTGATGGCTTTAATATTACTCTGGAGATTTTCCAAAACTTTCATCAAACTAAGTTTTTCGTGAAGCTTGAGCTGATAAAATTATTTCAACCATAAAGAAATTTTCTTTACCTCTTCCATATTATCAGCTAGCATTGACTCATCAAATTTCTCTGGACCATAAATTTGTGCAAAGGGATTTGGCACTATTGGATTTCTTATTTCTATGCTTTGATAATCCCATGGAGTTGAAAACATTCTTAAATACTGGAGAGATCTTTCAATGCATTGCGTTGTTCTGACTTGGGGTCTTTTTCGGCAGAGACCATTGTGGATCTCCCAATCAGCAAAAGGTTCATATATCTCATACTGAGGGAAAGTATCTGTACTTGCAAAATATTCATTATTACTCTGGAGATAAGCTGCTTCCATTTCTTCAAATAAATCTGGGATTTGAAGAGATATGAGAAATTTTTCAACTTTGTCATGCATATTGATCTCATCAATATCAAGCATTTTTGCAGTGGTATAAATGGCAAAAGAAAAATCAACTGCACCAATCAACTGATAATAATTCAACCTTTTGAGAGTTTCTATCATCTCATCTGTAAACAATCGAGACCAATAATCATCCAGAGTTTTGAAATAGATTTTGACCTTCATATTAGGTAGAGGGTAAACCTTAACCAATTCTTCATCTAAACCCAAAATTACTCCAACATTCTTTGACTGCCAAGCTTGGCAACGTTGGATCCATTGATTTCTTCTCATGCGAAAACCAACGATCTTCTTGATTTGCTAAGCAACATCTTCAAGAACTAATTCTAGAATGTGAAATCGTTTAACAAAAGTTTGAAAATTATCATCTTCTGGTTTTTTACCTGGAAGCTCAAAAAGATCTGTCCTTCTGTTAGGTCCTGAGAAAGTATGCATCTTATTCATGTCTCTTGTGAGAGAATCTGCCAGATAATTTGAAATTCCGGGAATCCATTCAACATCAAATTCGTACATTTGGAACCATATCTGCCATGCCAACAATCTGCCTCTAGCTAACTGTCTAGAGATTTTAGCAGACAGAAAATGTGTAAAATTCATAGAATCTGTTCTGATTAAAAACCTTGCAGGAGCTAAATATACTTCAAATTTTTGGATTCCATTAAATATTGCAAGTGTTTCTTTTTCTGCTGCAAAATATCCTTTCTGATGTGGCAAAAACTCACCTGATGCATATGCACACAATTCTTCTTCACCTGATTCTTGCTTCTCAAATAATACTGCTGCCCAAAAAGAATCAGAAGCATCAGTCTGTAAAATTAGAAATCCATTGCCAGGAGGCTTAAGTTGTGGTAAATGCTTACATTCTTCCTTCAGCAATTTTACCGCATCTGTAGCCTCAGGGGACCATCCTGAATGCAAATGCTGCCTTATTGGGGCTGTTTTCTCTGATAACCGTGGAATGTATTTATGAATATAATTCAACACACCAAGAAACCGTTGAATCATTTTTGTGTCAGAGAGTTTATCTGGAAACTCAGACAATTTTGTCAATACATGGGGCTGCATTTGTATCTTTCCTTCAATCACATGAATGCCTAAAAAGTCAATACTATTCTGAAACAAAACCATCTTCTTTTCGGAGAGTACAATACCATGTTGTCGAACTTCATCTAAAAAGATATTTAGATGCTGGAGATGGCTTTCTATATCTGGACTATGAACTAAAATATCATCAATATATACACAAATGAAATCATGCTTTCCAAAAATAAAATCCATACGCCTTTGAAAAAATGCAGGTGCATTTTTCAAACCGAAAGGGACCACTTTCCATTGAAAAAATCCAGCAGGGCATGTAAAAGCAGTCTTATGTCTATCTTCAGCTCTTATCTGAATCTGATAGTAACAAGACTTCATATCAAATTTGCTAAAGATTTTACTGTTTTGAATCTTCTGCATTATTATCTCTTGTCTAGGTAATGGATAATTAAAGCTTTTAGTGATAGCATTGAGGGGCTTGTAATTAATTACCATTCTGGCTTTTCCTCGAATTATCTCAGAATGATTCCTTACTAGAAAAGCTGAGCAAGAGTAATGAGACTCACTTGGTTCAATTAACTGAAGTTGCAGAAGTTCATCTATCTGCTTTCTGATTTCTTTTTCATATGATGGGGTGCAAGGAATTAACTTACCTTTGACACCATTATCATGGAGAGTGATTATTTCCTGCTGTGGACTCTCAACTGACCAGAACACTTGGGGATTCTCAGAGCAATTCTTCAACAATTCATCATATATTTGTAACTGCTCTTGGGACCAATCAGGATTTACATGTGCCTTCTGCTTGGTTTTCTTTTGAGCTCTGTCTTCATATAATTGGAGAACCTCTATCCAATTATTAGAATCTTTTGCAGGTCTTCTAGTTCCAGCTTTCTTTTGGCTATTTTGTTTTTGTGCCTCTGAATTAGCCAAGGTAAGTCGTGGAACAGAAATGGCACTTTTCTTTATATTAAGAATCAATTTATCCTCACTGATTGTCACTAGAAGGACTGATGAAAGAAAAGGCATCCCTAATGATAAACTGGTTGAAGTATCATAATACTGAACGGCTGAAATTTTGACAATCTTCCCTCCAACTTTTAAAGAAATATTATCAACATAATGAGTCAAAGAGACAGAACCTCCAATAGTTTCTGAAACCAAAATATGATTAAGAGGTTTCCAAAGGCCTTTAAAAAGAGAAGGACGAGCCAAATTGTTAGAGCCACCAGTATCTATAAAGGCATGTACAGCAATCCAGTCTTGACGAACTTGAACTTCAACAGGGATATACAGAAGATTGTTTGTTTTAACAATCTTTTTCAAAAAAGACGATTCTTCGGGAGTAGAAATAGGACATGCGGATGATGGTGAAATATTTTTGGGATATGGACAAAACGAATTAAGTGTAGGAAAAGAAGAAGACTCTGGGAGACTGGGAGGCGGAATAGAGACAGAGTGAGTATCTACAACTGATGAGGGTGCAATAGAAATATCATCATCAAAATCAGAAGTTTCAGAAGTAGAATCATCTGCATATTCATCACTATAATGCAATTCATCTTCTTTAACACAGTCTGAATCATAGCAGCGATTCATCTTTTGAGACAGATCAGGACTGTCATCAACATCTGACAAAGAGGCATCTGTTAAAATATATACTTCAGAAACATCATCTTGTGAATCAACCATGGACCAATTATCAACAAATTCTTCAATATCCACACAAGCTTTGAGTTTGTTTGAGGAGCTCTTTGGACATTTCTTTGCAAAATGACCTTCCTGTTTACAGATAAAACAAGCATTACTTTTGGGCGATTGTCGACGTTTCTTCAGATATCTGTATTTTTTAAAAGGTCTTTTGGGATGAGCTACTCGTTTAGGTCTGTATTTGCCATATTTTCTTGATCTTCTTTTCTTGAACGGGGTCCAGGGCAAAACAGATCGACAAACATCTAAACCAGGGGAAAACTCAGAAGCTTTCTTTTGCCAACATAAATATTTGACCTTTTCAGAACATCTAAATAAAAGATCAATCCAATAGATTTGGTCAATACTTTTATTCTGGACTTCTAGATCTTTAAGAATTAGGTCACCTAAATTTCCTGGCAGCTTTGACAAAAATGACACTTTTTGAACTGAATCATTACTGAGGTTGGCTTTAAAGACTTTAGTCATATAGTCATTTCCAAACTGTTGGAGAAATTTGACATCCTTTAGCTCCATTCTAGCTAAATCGGTTATGAGTTGCTTTTTCTCATCAACAGGTTCTGGAACAAATTGCGTTTTCAACAGTAATTCTAAAGTGGCTAGACCAGCATTACAAACATTCATTCTTTCTTCAGCAGTTGGGGTCATCCACCAATCATAAACAATGCCAGCCATTCTTTTTTCAACAAGATAGAAAATAGCTTCATTGTTTAATTTCGAAATGACTTGCATTTGATATAATGCGCCAATCCAAATGCGAATTGATTCAGCAGGATTTGAGGATTTTTCTAAATCTAAAACATAACCAGTAGAACTGGTTGCAAATAGATCTTCTTCTACTCTGGGATACTTGGTTTGTTCTCTAAAAACATGGGCCTTTTGCAAAGAAGGCAGGATAAAAGATGGAAATTTTTTAGCTGCATCTTCAAGAGTAGCCAATTCACTTTTTGATTTATGAATTTTAATTGTCTGGGCGGACTCTAAAGCTTTTTCAGAGAAAATATTTTTAACAGGTGGAATTTCTTTACCCTTTTCGGCTGCTTGAGCACTTGATTCTATTCCACTGTCTTCAATTTCTTCAAATTCCCAGTAATTTGGATTATCCATAGAGAAACGTGGAATTCTAGATTCTCTTTTTCTCCTTTCTTTTTCTTTCTTTCTTCTAGCTTTTTCTTCTTTCCGTTGCTTATCTGCTTGCTGTTCTTCATGAATCAGTCTTAGATTAGCTAGAATTTCTTCTAATTGAGAACCTAAATCATCTAATACTTCTTCAGCATGTGAGCACCATGTAGTTAAATAGTTTCCCAATTGGTAAACTTCATCAAGATCTTTAGTGTTATTAACACTATGCGATCAGTTAAGGATGGCATAAACCCAGAACAACTTAAAGGAGTGTACAAGATTGTCTATTCATGCGGGAAGAGTTATATAGGTGAGATTGGGTGTTCACTTCAGAAAAGACTTAAGGAGCATGGAGCCGATATCAGGTATGAACGATCACGCACCTCAGCCCTTGCAGAACACTCCTCGAAAACCAAACATCAAATACGTCTGGAAGATGCAACAATCATTGTGAAAGAAGAGCACTATCAAAGAAGAAAAATAAGAGAGGCCCTTGAGATTATAAAGCATCCAGATAATCGTAATAGGGATGGTGGAGTTGAAATTAGTGACACGTGGAGACCCCTTCTTCGACAGATCTGCTCCTCCAAAAACACCCTCCATTGAGGTACAGTTTTCAGGTATATAACCCCAGGTATGTTCCTCCTCCTTTGATTCTAATTTAGTTTTAGTTTTAATGAACAAAAAATTCTAATAATTATCCCTATTAATTAGTTTTTATTTGGTTATAATAAAATTTAATTAATTAATCAATAATTATTAGGTTTTTATTCTATATTCCCTTATAGTATATTTTCCCTAACCTACTAATTTTTTTTCCCTAGCTTATTAAGTTTTTTAGTTTATTAAATTGAGCTTAGTTCTCTTATTAAAATAAACCTTTAAAGTTAAATTTATAATAAAATTAGATACATAATAAATTATAATGGTATATCTAATAAACTAGATATATCCTTTTAATTTAATTATGTATTTATATTTTATTTAGACCTTAATTAGGTTAACCAATAACAAATCACCTCTAGGTTTTTTAATCCTTAGTAAATTTTATCTTGTTTAGTAATTAATACTCTTATTAAAATAGATCTTTAATATTAAATTTTTTTAATAAAATTGGATATATAATAAATTAAAATGATATAGTAACTAAATATATCCTTTTAATTCAATTATATATTTATATTTTATTTAGTCCTTTGAAAAATTTACTATTAATAATTCACCTTCAATAATTTTTAAATTTTAGTAAATCTTTTATCATATTAAATATTTTCTAGGCTTAAAAATAAAAATTAGAAACTAAAATAGTTTATTTAGATCTTTAACCTTTTAGGAGTTCCTTTTCTAGATTAGTTATTATTTTATATATGAACCTTATAGAATAGATTATTAACCTTAATAAAATAAAATTTTTATTGAATTAGGATTATAATAAATATATAAAATAAATTAAAAATATATAAAAATTATAAACTTTGGCCGACTCTTTTCTAGAAAGCTTCTTCTACCTATATTATTGGTCTTAGTCTTTTTCTCAATTTCTTCATTCAAGAAAGTCCTGATGATGGATCCCCGTTGGGATTCGAAACGTCGACACTCGTTCTCTAGCACTGTGGATAATCTGGGAAGTTTTTTAAGAAATGATCACCACATGAGTTTAAAAACCAAAATTCTTCTTTGAGTTTGGATTCCTTCATCTAGATTTCCTATGACCTGTTCTTCCGAATGATATCTTTGAACAAACTTGATCTTGGAGGGAGTTTGTGAAGAATCATTTTGAGGTTTACTTTGAGGTTCTTCATTCTCCTCTTCTTTTTCAGATTCTTCTTCATCACCTTGTTCAAAGAAAGGCTCAACTTCATGATCTTCAATTCTTTTTTCTGGAAGGCCTTCATCAATATTTACATCAATGCTTTCCACTATTCTTCGTAGACGACTATTGTAACATTTGTAAGGTTTACTCCTAGTGGAGTATCCAAGAAATATTCCTTCGTCAGTTCTAGAATCAAATTTACCTGGTGAGTTATCATTTATTTTTATGAAACATTTGCTTCCAAAAATTCTGAAATATTTTACTGAAGCAGGTCTTCCTTTCCATAATTCATAAGGAGTCTTTTCATTATTTGGTCTCAGTTGAGTTCGATTTAAGGTATAAAATGCGGTGCCAACTGCTTCTCTCCAAAATTTTGGTTGCAAATCAGTTGCTAGTAGCATTGTCCTAGCCATTTCTTGAATGGTTCGGTTCCTTCTTTCAACTACTCCATTTTTCTGGGGTATCCTAGCAGTAGAGAGTTCTCTTTTGATTCCATGCTCTTGGCATAATTTATCAAATTCTTTTGAAGTGAATTGTCCTCCTCTATCAAATCTAAGACATTTAATCTTAGAATCCTTCTCGTTTTCAATGAGAGCTTTAAGGTTCTTAAAACACTCAAATGCTTCAGATTTATATTTTATGAAATATATCCACATCATCCTAGTATAATCATCAACAAATAGAGCAAAGTACCTTTCACCTTGAAGAGCTGGAGTTCTAGTTGGCCCACAAAAATATGCATGAATGATTTCCAGCAGTTTTGATGTTGAGTACTCCTTGATTTTGTGGCTAGTTCTGGTTTTCTTTCCATGTTGGCATGGGCCACACATAACTTGATTTGGTTTGCATATTTTTGGGATGTCCCTTACTGCATTATTCTTGCTGATCCTGACTAGGTTATCAAAACTAGTATGCCCCAATCGCTTGTGCCATAACCAACTTTCATCTGTTTGACTTAAGTAAAATTTATCTTCTTGGATTATACTGAGAAAGTAAACATTTTCTAGTGTTCTTACTCCTTTCGCCACAAGTTCTCCTGAGGACGAGTCTCTTATTTCACAATTTTTTGTACTAAAGACAACATTATGTCCTTGGTCACAAATTTGGCTAACACTTAAGAGATTGTGTTTGCCAGCAAGGTATTTTGAGCCTTCCCTAGTCCATTGACAAGGGTAGCAGTCCCTTTTCCAGTGATTTTAGCAGATCCACTTCCAAAGGATACATTACCATTTTTATTGTTCAATGAGATAAACTTCTTTTGGTCACCTGTCATATGTCTCGAGCATCCACTATCCACGAACCAATGATTTTCTTCACTATGAGCGCATAGAGCTAGGCCACATTTATCAGTTCTGAGACTTAAGTTTTTAGCTTTTTCCCTTTTGAGAGGGCAATTTTGTTCATTATGATCATAATCATCATATAATGGGCAAGACAGATCAAACTTAGCCAAAGGGTCAAAGGAATTGTAAGTTTTGATTTGTTCTTGCTCCTTAGGACCACACAATTGGTTTGGTTGATTATTCAATCTTGGTGCTTCATTCTTATAACCTTTACAATGCTTAGCTTGATGCCCAAAGTTTTTACAATTGTAACAATGCCCAAGAAAAATTGTTTGATACCTGTTGTAGTATCCATAGCTTGAATCAACATTCTTTCTTGGAGTTTCTCTTTCTTCAAATCTTGGTTTTGAGATGCGACCTTTTTCTTGAGATGACTTTTCTTCTTTTGGATGGTAAGAGAGTACATCAACATAACTTTTGGCATTGTTATTTGTACTTGATGATTCTCCTTTGAAACCAATTCCAGATTTGTCATGTTGAGGTCTTTGAGTATTAAGAATGTTGTCAAGAATTAGAGAGCTTTGCCAACTCCTTTTGACTTGCTCCAATTTCTTCCTTAGGGATACTATTTCAGCTTCACGTTTTTCATAGATATCATCCTTCTCTTTTAATTTGATGTTTAAGAAGTCTTCCCTTCTTTTTGCTTCCTCTCTTTCTATTTTGAGAGAAATTATCTTCCTTTGTAGATTCTCATTTTCTTCAATGGCACTTATTAGCAAACTATCTATGTTTCTTTCATCTTCTATTTCTGAGTCATCATCATTTGTAAAAGCCATGAAAAGTGTTCCTTTGCTTCCAACATAATTACTTTCCTCATCTGATTCATCATCGCTTTGATGCACATTTATAGTTGATTTCCTTTTTATGACTACGAATTCATCTTCATCAGATTCATCTTTTTTAGAGAAGAAATTCTTCTTATTAAACCCTTTCTTCTTGTACATTATTCTTTTAGAGTCCTTTTCATCATCAATATCATGTTTATGAGGACATTTTGCAGCATAATGACCTATTCTTCCACAATTTAAACAAATAAGAGGGTAATTACCTTTTATCTTGGATCCCCTCTTTAGTCTTCTTACGAATTGGGCTAACTCGTTTTCAGTATCAGATTCATCACTGTTGCAATTCCATCCTTTCCTTAGATATTGAGGCTTTGAAAGCCGCTTCTTTAAAATTTGGGATCCCTTTCCTCATCTCATAAGAAATAATAATTCCATGAAGTTCATCCATCTTGACAGTACATACGTCCTTCATTTCTTCTATGGCACTTACTTTGGAGTCGAATATGTCAGGAAGTGATCTCAGGATTTTTTGAACTATGGTGCTTTCTTCAATATTTTCCCCTAGTCCTTTAAGAGAGTTAACCACTTCAGCTACTCTGAGGAAGAATGACGCAATATCTTCTTCATCATCCATTTTCAGACTCTCGAATTGTCTTCTATAGGTTTGAAGCTTTGCCTTATTAACTTTGGAGTCCCCATCATATAACGAAACCAACTTATCCCATACTTCTTTGGCTGAGTCACAGTTCATAACTTTCGTAAATTCGGAATCTGTGATTCCACTAGTGATGGAATTTAAAGCTTTGGAATTAGGAATGTAGGCTTTTCTTTCATTTGGATCAGTTGGAAGACCATCAAGAGCTTTGTATCTGTCCAAAACAGAGTTCCATACTTCAGGGCCAAGAGACATTAGATAGTAGGACATCCTCTTTTTCCAGAAACTAATGTTTGTTCCATCAAAGATAGGTAGTTTCCCTGTTGTTTCCATGTTATTCATTGTGCCTAAGAATCCTTCTTCTAGCTGTTAGGCTGATAATGAAGAAGCTGGCTCTGATACCAATTGTTGGAAATACTGAGAGGGGGGTGAATCAGTATTTATTTTCAATTGTTAATTTTTGCCAGTTTAGATTCTTCACAATTAAAAAAAAATGAGAGATATATGTAATAATGATATTAAGGATTAAGAGAAATTCAATCCCCTTTTTTAATAATAGTATACAATAGATGAGAGAAGGGCACCAACCCTTTTAATGAAACATGCACCAACCTGTTTTCCAATCACCAACTTGGACTTTGATGAGGCTTCGACCTCTAGGGCTTCGACCCTATCTTCTCAAGGCACCAACCTTGTGTTTAGGAGCTCCTACTCCAAGGACACCAATCCTTCTTTGCTTGGTTTAATAGAGAATGTGAATAGTGCTTACTCGAATGTTCTTGACATATTCATCACTGTATTATTTCTTCAAAAGTTCTTCTCTGAATTCACTGTTCACTTGTCTTCATTACTGGGCTTCAATTAATTCATCAGCACTGTTGTCTTCATTGTCTAAAAACTATTCACTTCACTGTTCATAGATTATTTAACATTTCATGTCTCCAACTCATCACTTCTCAAGCCTTCAATTCTTCATAATTTCTTTACTGTCTAGAGATTATAAGTCACCACAGGTTTGAGCTTTATAAGCACAATCATAGGTTCAAGCCAAGTCACAGATCCGAATTATAAAAGGTGACAGTTCTTCTAAAGTCTAAGCTTCAAAGAGATAGGTGAAAGGTAAACAATTTGAGGTAATACTCCACAGGCATGAGACAATACACCACATGTCTGTGCTATAGCTGAGCTCCAATTTTGGCCCTAATTCAATGCACAGTTGTATGACCGTAGATGCAGAAGGTCCGAACTGTTGATGCCACTGATTTGTGACAAGTGATCAGGCTGACTGTCTAACTGTCCACCAAAAACGAGCTACTTAACCTTCAATCCAAGCTGAGTCTTTAGCTTCAGCAAATCTGATAACTATGGTAGGTTATACCTTAGTCATACTTCTTATCACCACCTTGAGACAGCTGCAGATCCGAGCTGTATAGTGGTATTGAAACAGATTTTAACCCATAACAGTATTTCAAATCTTCTTAGTGCTTTTAAGTTCGCGAGTTGTGAACTTGAGTTTCTGTGGTGTATATATGATGACCGAGTACTGTGCTTGATCTTCGAAATATTTTTTTTAAAAAATGAGTACGAATGTATATATATATATATATATATATATATATATATATATATATATAACCTTCTTATGACCTTGTTTGGAGGCTGACTAATATCCCTGAGCATAGGTTGGCTAAAAAATAGAGATATATCCTTTATCTGAAAAAATTCATTTTTCCCAAATGGCATGGAGTTCCGGGCCAAGTAATAGCTCGTTAGAAAGCTAAAAATATGCTCTAAAAGGTAGTGTAGGTGTCATAGTGAAATTTCGGCTTCAAGGTAGCAAAATTTATTTTTCTTTATAGCTGTTCTTGAATATTTATGTGCAGTAAGTAAAATTATGTCTCCAAGGTCATCTTCATTGTTAGGCTTATCTATCAAGAGTTATAGTCTGGCTTTTCCTTTATCAACCTGTTGCCATCTGTAATGTTCCAAAAGGGGAAAAAATAGGCTCAATGGGGAATATCTTGAGATATTCCTCTATGGATTCATAGAAATATGGAAACACACCACCTATTCTAAACCATAGATAGACTGAACGGGCTTTTACTGGATATGTCTCCTTCCAAAGAAGGGAGAGATCCAGAGGCTACCTGGCCCGTTTCAGACTCTGTCTATAGAAATAGGTGTAACACAGCAAAGGATAAGGTAATATACTCCAAATGGAGTTTACAGCCCTTGGGATCCTTAGATCTTTCGATCTAAAGAAGGGATCCAAAAGAGGAGAAAAAACCAAATAAGGAAGAAGCGGAAGATTTCTACTTCAGGAAATTCAGAAAGAGACCCAGTGAGAACGCTGTATAAGAAAATGGGTGCAAGAATAACGCAGATCAGGGCTTGGTTCCCCTAGCTTGGGCTGTGTGGGACTTGTATGATGAATTTTAGCTAAAAAAAATGAGTTTTAAACACTTAAATAGATCTCCCACGAAGTTGACTAGCTAAAAATCAACTAGTGAGAAGAGCTGCTGCAACAAGGAAACCCAGCAACCAGAATTGCGCAGTTTTACCCAATAATCACTGGAGACCAGCCATAAGGCTTATAATTTAGCTATAAAACATTAGATTAGCATTATGAAAGATTCTCCCATTGTCATACAGTAAATCACATGAACAATATAGTAGAAATTCTTTAGAAAAGACAACTTCGACATTTACTAAATTGCAGAAATGAATGGACTGCATTCCTCTAAGTATGATTCATCAGTTAAATAATGGAAATCAGATCTATGACTGATCTATGGCTGTAACATTAGATCCACACCAGATCTGGAAACTACTCAGCCTCTTTTACAAGTCCCCTTTGGGGTTTTAACCAAATAATGCACTAGAAATTGTAGATCTGACTCTTTATACATGGAACTCTAGAAACTTCCAGAAATAGCTGAAGATGATTTAAATTAAAATAAATATCAGATCTGAGCAATAGATATCAGCAAGCTACAATGTGAATCTTCAAGATGAGAGGCAAGCCTCAATCATCTGAGATCTATTACAAGAGAAAATCAAACAATATTTGCAGCAACACATGAAATAACGCAGTACCCAAAAGGGGCAACGCTGTAGCTTGAACCAAATATGAAAATATATGAAATGTATAGATATGAAATCAAATACAAGAGTGAGATCCTCTTCCGGGTGGTCACAAGACACCCTCCCTGAGAGAAATCTCCTCCAAAACAACTAGATCTTGCAGATCTAGTTCACCACTTGCTGCAACTCACAGCAGCTGCAAAACCCTCAACAGGATCAGTGCTGCTACTAGAGATAGAGCTTGGCCAACAATGCCGGATAGTGGAAAATGTAGTACAATACCCTCCAAGAACTTCTCAAGGAAGGGAGGAGAGTTCCTAAACAAGAAACTCTCTCTTTCTCTTGCTAAACAGCACAGAGAAAAGAGTTGCTCAAGCAACTCGAAATTCCAGATATGATCAACAACTTTTACAGGAGCCCTCTCCTCCTTTTTATAACTTGAAGGGGTGCACAAACCCTAAACCACTTTGATGACCTTAACCCCTTTCACATTGGATCCCTCTTCTAAAACTGCGCTGGTTCTCCAAGGTGGTCCAATTTTTGTTCACACACAAGTGGATTTGTTACAAAAGGCCCAGATTTATCCCTTTTCACATTGGGCATGTATTTATTCTTTGATCAAAGGAGTTTTTCTTTTCCTCCTTTACATTTTATTCATCAAAGCATAAAATTAAGACAAAATGAAATGTTCCAATTAGCTTTGGCTAATTAGGAACATTACAGTCCTCCCCTCCAAAAATTGTTGCTTACCCTCAAGCAACTGCAAGGTGAGTGCTGCAAAATATCCTCCTTGGTGACACCAACATAAGATAAGTTTCCTCCATAAGCCAAGTTCTCACCAATCCATCCATGTCTTGCTCCTCCAATGTTCTCATGAGATGCAATTAGCTCATCTCATAAGGATACAATAGATCATATGAAACAAGCATGGTTTGCCCCATGCTCTCTCTGGAATATGAGACATACAATACATGGAGAGTGGTCCTCTCATGAGGCATATGCCATCCTTAATTCTTGCTGCCCATGCCACATCATCATGGCTGAAAGTGTGATGCATGTTTGGTGCTTTGGGGCAGCACCCTTATCTTTGCAAAAATTCCCCCTTTTTCCTCTCAAGGGAGTGGCTCAAATCAGAATTTTTTGGAGCCCAAAATTGGCCAAGAGGCTCACATGATATATCATTTCTTCCTTGAAATATTTGGCCTGCAAAAAAAATGGTGTAAGAGTGCATGAAATCAGAAACAAAAACATGTGTGATATGATCATGTTATGCACCAATACTCTTCCTCCAACTAAGGGAGAGATGCATGGTTCCATTTCCTTCCTCAAGAAAAGGAAGAGTGGGCTGATTCAACCCTCCCAAAGAGTCATGTTGCTGATCCATCTCTACATGGCCCATGCCTCTTTGAAAATGCTGATGTAACCCTCTTTCAAAGCACTCCCCATGCTGCTCCAAACCATAGTACAATAGGTGGCCATCCCACCACCTTCTTGCTGCAACAAGCTTCTTCAAAGCTTGAGAATAGTGGAGGATAATGGGTGTTGGCTGAATGTGATTCAAACAACACATGTCATGCTCTAAATTATTCCATGTGAGGGACTTCCCTACATGACATAACTTCAATACATGGCCCTTTGTAAAAAGAAACAAGATACACAATGAAGCAACCATGCGGTATTATATCCTCCTCTTGAAGCATGAATTGATATGGAAGATTTTATTCATCTTGAACACATTCACCCAATGTGTCATCCCTCCTCTCATGCATGGGGCATCAATATCATGATAGGAACAACTCTCCTTATGCCAACCCATGAGAAGATTGCAATTTCTCCCAAGCCCAAGTACATACAATATTTTGAAATGCATCTTAAACAAAAACACTTACACATACATTGTAGGCAAAATTAAATGTATGGACATAGGATTCATCATGTGGTGTCCATACCTCTTCCTTGTCAAACCAAACACCCATGCCTTATTCTTATGCAGCCCTCTCTTGAAGTACAAGGCATGTGACAAGAAAATCAGAGATCTTGGGGAGTGTTTAAACTCACCCAACAAAGCCCAGCGCAGGTTGTCCCTTTCCCGCATCAAATTTGAATGTTGTAAGTGGTTCACAAGCCACTTACTTGCTGCTTCCTTCATCCCACCATGGCTGAAAGTGAAAATTATATTTGGTGCCTTGGGATAGCACCCATCATGGTGTAGAATCTCCCTTAGCCCATCAAGGGAGTGGCCATGTTTGAGAACAACCTTGGCCCATAGTTGGCCATGAAGCTTGTATGGTATAACACTCCTCTTGGGAGTCATGGCCTACATATACAAAGTAAAAGAATGCATGCAATCATAAAGGAAACTGTGATTCTCATTGGCATGCTTCTTACCCAAAGACTCCCATGTGGTGTTGGCCTCCCTGTTGAAAAGAGATGGCATTGATGCACAAGGTTGAGGGGAAACTTTTCTCTTTTTCTCATCATGAGAACTCCATGGTGGAATTCCCCCAAATAAGGAGATATCACGACATAGAGTGTATTGAGGATGTGGGTGGAAAAATTTGTCCTCTTCTTTGCTGCATAGGTGCTCTTGCCCTCTTTGCCCTTCCAACGCTTGAAATAGAGAAGGGTGTTTGCTCTTCTTCTTGAGATGCTCTGCCTCCTCTCTTCCTTCCTCTATCATCAAGATCTCATCATTTGACAATGATGGTACATGCTGCTCAAGAGCTCTATGTGTGAGATCTTGTGGAACTCCTTACAAGTGTGCAAGAGTTTCTTCTCTTGGAGCAAGTGCTCCAGCTTCATCTTCATGAGGTGTTTGAGGTGTTTTTGATGTGACTGCGTTATGGCCTCCTGTCTTCTCCTCCTCTCCAATAACTGAGATTGCCTCATCATCAACAAGAGACCTTAGATCTTGGTCATCTAGTGAAGGAGGAATCTGCATGCTTCCTTCTTGAGAAGAGTTCCCTTCATTCAAAGGAGATCTTGCCCTAGGAAAGGCATCAAACAAACTCACACCTTCTTTCTTCCTCTTTATGAAGAAATTACTGAAAGAACCTTGAAGCTTAGGTGATATGGCTGAGTGCACATATCCATAAGATGAGGATTCAGAATTTTCCTCATGTATAGATCTCGAAGATCTGATCTGAAGTTCTTCTCTTTCTTGAAACTCCTTGGGAGCTTCACTGTTTCTTCTTCCTTCTTCTTGAAAGGCCAAAGGGCCTCTTATTGTGACTGCGCTGTCACCCCCAACCTTTTCTTTAATGATGGGAAATGCCTCATCCTCAATGGGAGACATCAGATCTTGGTCTTCTATTGAAGGATTAATTCCCATGTCTTCTTCTTTCTCTTGAAACCTCTTAAAGGTTCCACTGTAGTCCTTTCTCCCTTGAAACCCTCTTGGAGTTTCACTGCATCTTTTTGCCTTCAACTGTTCAACCCCATGAGAGAGGTTCTCCTTAGATTTGAAGATTGATGAGAGTAATCTCATCCTCTCCATAATTTCTTCTTTCTGCTCTCTGCTTTCCATTTCTTCTTTCTGCTTCTCCTCAGCACTTCTCTGATAGCTTGATCTCACAGGCTGAGCCAGAGATCATGCTCCGATACCACTGTAATGTTCCAAAAGGGGAAAAAATAGGCTTAGTGGGGAATATCTTGAGATATTCCTCTATGGATTCATAGTAGTATGGAAACACACCAGATATTCTAAACCAGAGATAGACTGAAGGGGATTTTACTAGATATGTCTCCTTCCGAAGAAGGGAGAGATCCAGAGGTTACTTGGCCCGTTTCAGACTCTGTCTATAGAAATATGTGTAACACAGAAAAGGAGGAGGTAATATAATCCAAATGGAGTTTAAAACCCTTGGGATCCTTAGATATTCATATCTAAAGAAGGGATCCAAAAGAGGAGCAAAAACCAAATAAGGAAGGAGCGGAAGATTTCTACTTCAGGAAATTCAGCAAGAGACCCAGTGAGAACGCTGTATAAGAAAATGGGTGCAAGAATAACATAGATCATGGCTTGCTTCCCCTAGCTTGGGCTGTGTGGGACTTGTATGATGAATTTCAAAAAAAAAAAATGAGTTTTAAACACTTAAATATATCTCCCACGAAGTTGACTAGCTAAAAATCAGCTAGTGAGAAGAGCTGCTGCAACAAGGAAACCCAAAAACCAGAATTGCACAATTTTACCCAGTAATCACTGGAGACCAGCCATAAGGCTCAGAATTAATCTATAAAACATCAGATCAGAATTATGAAATATTCTCCCATTGTCATACAGTAAATCACATGAACAATATAGAAGAAATTCTTTAGAAAAGACAGCTCCGGCATTTACTAAATTGCAGAAATGAATGGACTGCGTCCCTATAAGTATGCTTCAGCAGTTAAATAATGGAAATCAGATCTATGACTGATCTATGGCTGTAACATCATATCCACACCAGATCTGGAAACTACTCAGCCTCTTTTACAAGTCCCCTTTGGGGTTTTAACCAAATAATGCACTAGAAATTGTAGATCTGATTCTTTATACATGGAACTGTAGAAAATTCTAGAAATAGCTGAAGATGATTTACATTAAAATACATATCAGATCTGAGCAATAGATATCAGCAAGCTACAATGTGAATCTTCAAGATGAGAGGCAAGCCTCAATCATCTGAGATCTATTACAAGAGAAAATCAAACAATACTTGCAGCAACATGAAATAATGTAGTACTCGAAAGGGGCAACGCTGTAGCTTGAACCAAATATGAAAATAGATGAAATGTATAGATCTGAAATCAAATACAAGAGTGATATCCTCTTCCGAGTGGTCACAAGACACCCTCCCTGAGAGAAATATCCTCCAAAACAACTAGATCTTGCAGATCTAGTTCACCACTTGCTGCAACTCACAGCAGCTACAAAACCCTCAACAGGATTAGCGCTGCTACTAGAGATAGAGCTTCAATGCCGGATAGTGGAAAATGTAGTGCAATACCCTCCAAGAGCTTCTCAAGGAAGGGAGGAGAGTTCCTAAACAGGAAACTCTCTCTTTCTCTTGCTAAAAAACGTAGAGAAAGGAGTTGCTCAAGCAACTCGAAATTCCAGATATGATCAACAAACTTTACATGAGCCCTCTCCTCCTTTTTATAACTTGAAGGGGTACACAAACCATAAACCACTTTAATGAACTTAACCCCTTTCACATTGGATCCCTCTTCTAAAACTGTGCTGGTTCTCCAAGGTGGTCCAATTTCTGTTCACACACAAGTGGATTTGTTACAAAAGGTCCAGATTTATCCCTTTTCACATTGGGCATGTATTTATTCTTTGATCAAAGGATTTTTTCTTGTCCTTTAAATTTTATTCATCAATGCATAAAATTAAGACAAAATGAAATGTTCCAATCAGCTTGGGCTAATTAGGAACTCTAAAAGGTAGTGTAGGTGTCATAGTGAAATTCTGCCTTCAAGGTAGCAAAATTTATTTTTCTTTATAGTTGTTCTTGAATATTTATGTGCAATAAGTAAAATTCTGTCTCCAAGGTCATCTTCATTGTTAGGCTTATCTATCAAGAGTTATAGTCTGGCTTTTCCTTTATTAACCTGTTGCCATCAATGACAACTTAGATTAACAAAACCAATAAAAAAATATTTATGAATTTGCAATTCACTTTTTGCACCACAATCCATGTAACCATAGTTAAATTCAATTCAAAAGTTGTACCAAAAAAAAATAATAAAAAAATTGTATTGAAGTGACTATGAATAAGAATGAGCTTTTCAAGAAAAAGTCATTATCATTGAACAAATAATGCATTTGTCCTTTGTACTTAAATAACTTAAAATAAAATATAAATATAAATTTATAAATTTTTAGTTATATTATATGCTATTAATTAAAATTTATCTTATTTAAATTGTATAATAACATGTAATTAATATACTATATAAAAATATTACAATACAATATAATATAATATAATAAATGTATAGGGATATGCATTGTTTCTTTCAAGAAATATGAATGAAAATAATATTATTTTATTCAAAAAGTGTGAAATGACATTTATTATGAGTACTATACTTTATGACTTTAAAAGTATGTAGAGCACTACCATGGTTAACCATGAGCTTTTATCCACTATTGGGAATGTGACAAGTAAGTACCTTTAACTCAAGAAATGCCACCTCAACCATTAGGGATGATGTCATCCCCTAAAATGTGATTGGTTCTCACAAAGTGAATTTTGATTGTACATTTTCCTTAGGAGGCCCATTTTAGACCTCAAAATTCCCCCAATGCATCACTTGACTAATCTAGTTCACCGCATAGCATATACCTGGTCTTGTACTAACTAAATACATGAACGAACCCACTAACTATTGATAGACAATAGCATCCACTACCTCTATAGATGTAGCATCCTCTTTCCTCCAGTTTCCTGGAAGAGGAGTATCCATGGGTTTGCAGCCTTCCATGTGAAACTTACCGAGTATCTCCCTTGCATACTTGCCTTGAGACACAAACAGTTCACCTTCTCATTGCCATATTTCCAATACAAGGGAATAGTGAAGGAGGCCCATATCCTTCATCTCGAACTCCTTTGCAAGGTCCTCCTTGCATGAGTGTATCGGTTGCTCATCACCAGTCAGTTTTAAATCATCAACATAAAGAACAATGATTAAAAGATTACCCTCCACCATAATATGGTATAGGTTTGCATCCGCCTCATTCTTGGTAAAGCCAAGTCCAGTGAAATAGTTGTTGATCTGAGTGTACCAAGCACAGGGTGCTTGCTTCAGTCCATACAATGCTCTTTTGAGTCTGCACACATGCGAATCGCTACTGAAGATCTCAAATCCTTCAGGCTGCTCAATGTACACTTCTTCCTCAATGATCCTATTAAGGAACGCAGTCTTCACATCCATTTGATGAATGTGCCAACCCATCTGTGTTGAGAGAGCAAGGATGGTCCTTATGGAAGAATACCGTGCGACAGGTGCAAAGGTTTCTTCATAATCAATTCCCTCGATCTGTGAGAAGCCTCGGGCCACAAATCTTGCCTTACACTTCTCAACACCCCCATCAGTATCTTGCTTTACCTTGTAGATCCATCTTGAACCTACCACTAATTTATCAACCGGCCTTGGAACAATTTCCCAAGCACTGTTTCTGACAATGGAGTCATACTCCTCCACCATTGCATCTACCCATGTGGGCTCCTGCACCACTTCCTGAAAGGAAGATGGCTCAGTCACAATACACTTTCTCATGAGAGAGATGTATCCAATGAATAGGTCAGGAGTGTCTCTGTCTATGCTATGAAGTAGGAACTCCTACATTCTGTGCCGCATCAAGCTTCAGCCTCTCAGCTTTTGTGGTACGCCTTTTGCTAGTTTTGATGTTTGGCTTTGCGTGAGTAGAATCCTCCACTCCATGAACCTTCTCCTGTGTCTGATCCACATCTACAGACTCATATTTGGGAACAATCAGTTCCTCCTCTGCATGCAAGTCTAGCTCCCTCTCAAGTGACAACTTCATGGCTTTCTCCTCATTGAATTTTATATCCCGTCGCACCACAGTCATTCGACTGTTTGGAAAATACACACGATAATTATGGGGTGTTTCTGTGCACCCCACAAATATCCCAACTTCAGCAGTTGGATCCAGCTTCTTCCTGATGTTCTTGGTCACATGCACATAAATAGATGAGCCAAAAATCTTAAAGTGAGAAACATTCGGTTTCTTGCCAATAAAAGCTTCTTTAGGTGTACTCATGCCAAGTACTCTATGAGGACAACAGTTTTTCACATAAACCGCAGTGTTGCATGCTTCCACCCACAAGTGCATTGGTAGGCCCTGATCATGCAACATAGCTCATGCAACACCCACGATCGTTATGTTCTTCCTCTCCGCGACCCCATTTTTCTATGGGTTATGAGGCGCTATGAGTTCTCTTCGAATTCCTTCTTTGCTACATAAGTCTTTGAATTCATTCGAGATATATTCACCACCATTATTGCTCCGCAGAGCCTTAACTTGCTTCCTCGACTCTTTCTCCACCAATGCTTTAAACTTACAGAACTTTGAGAATGTTTGATCCTTCTTCTACATAAAGAAGATCCAACATCTACGAGAATAGTCATAAAAAAAAATAACATAATACCTATGTTTGGCTATTGAAGCAACTGAGAATAGCCCACACACGTCTGTGCGAACTCTCTCCAGTATCATCGAAGCACGGTTTTCCTTTTCATGAAAGGTGGTCTTCACAAACTTACCCATAGTACATCCCTTGCACTGATCTAACTACGCAAGTGTACCCTTGGGAAGTCCAGTAGAAATCTGCTGCAAAATTTTCAGGGCGCCATGGTGAAGATGGCCCGATTGCCTGTGCCATAATTCGTCCTCATCCCGACTCACCACTTCTTCTTCTTTGTCCACCATTGCAGCGCAACCATATACCTCCAGCTTGTAGAGATTCTTAACTCGAATCCATATCCTCTTGGTTTGACCCATTGTTTTATGTTGCAAGAAAGCTTTTCCATCACTAAAAACAACGTCATAACCTCTGTCCTCCAACATCGAGACTGAGGCCACATTTTTCTTCAGACCTAGGACATGCATAACATATTTCAACAGAAATCGTTTAACTGACTCCATCTCAAAGGTAATGGTACCAATTCCGGTTGCACTGTATCGTCCATCGTCGCCAATCTCTATATGCATCTGGAGATCTTTCTCCTCCAAGTCACTAAAAAGCTCCTTATCTCCCGTCATGTGGAAGGAAGCACCACTATCAAGATACCACACCAATACCATTGTGCTTGAAACCAAGCATGCGATCAAAGAGAAATAAATTTCAAATTGCGAGGTAAGGGCCTCACCAGCTGCAGCTCCAGCAACCTTCTTGTTCTTCTTTTTCTGTGGGCAGTTAGTGGTGAGATGCCCATGTTCGTGATAGTGAAAAAAATTCACCTTGGACAAATCCAGCTTCTTTCCTTTAGCCTCAAATTTTGAATGGGATTTATTCCCCTTCCGTTTCCTTTCTTTGGCAGCCAAAGAATAATCCTCTTCATCATCATGCTTTGATGAAAAGCCATCTTTTGTGTTCCGCCTAAACTCCTCCTGCACTAGAGTTTTTCCAATCCAATTTTGTCTTGATAACTGTGCCAAATCTTAGGAATTCCCAAGAGAGCCAAACTAACAAAATAATCATCAACAACCGTGATTCCCACACTCCCCAGTTCATCCCGACATTGGACAAAATTTGTGAGATACTTAGGAATATCGTCGCCCTTTTCCATCTTGATCTTTCTGATTTTATCCTTCAGCGCCAATTTCCTATGGTCGCTGCTGCTTTGGAAAATATTTGTCAAAGCCTTCCACATTGCAAATGGAGTGGCTTTCCCATGAAGGCTTGAGACAATATGGTCTCGCACACCTTCCAACAGAATCCTTCTCGTCTTCGCTACTTTATTTTGCCAAGCATCAAGTAATGCAACATCCGTCGAATTGGGTTTAGGAACATCACTGTCGATGAATTCCTTCAATCCATTATCTTCAAGAACTACCTCCATCCTATCCTTCCATGCAATGTAGTTCAAGCTGCCCTCGAGTGCATACTCTAACCGCAGACCATTGAAATCCATTTCGATGTTTACTCAACTGTCGCACCAAGAAATTATTGCAGCAAATTCGAATTGTTTCCACCAATAAACTCAGCTACTGCTTCAAAATTTTAATCTTATTTGCTCTGATACCATGTAGAAATTTTTAATACAATTATGTATTTCTAGATTCTCTTGATCTAACAATTATATGCCACTGTTAAATAAATAATCCTTCTACTTAAATTCTTGCAGAAATTTAATCGCCAATTGCAAACACATGAAGAAATATCAATCACACATAACACAGATGTTTTTACTGGGAAAACATAAAGCTAAAAACCCCACTATCATATATTTTGTATATATCATGGATCATGACACAATCTCATACAAAATATACTCCAAGATCTCTCAGTGCAATATACAATCGTCTCACACTGTCATACAAAAATTGGCATAAGCATGCACCAATTTACTGCCTCCTGATAGCTTGCCTCCATTGCGCAATCCATGCTAATCACAATCTCTGAATGAATTCAATCTTTCCTTGCCTTGACTGCGCAATCCTCATTGGCATCTCCAATGTGTGTTTGGTTGCACTTGTGCACCCACTATAGTCACAACTGATAGTCAAACTGTCCCTTTCGCCTATCTCTCAACTGAGTCTCCACGATTCGACATGCATGTAGTTTAAAATATTAAATCTTGATTGCATGTGAGATCACTCCATGTGAATTAATTTAATATTTAATTCACGATCTCTCACTAGTGTATCTTTAGTTACAACTAGTTACAACTACAATAAGAGTTTAACTCACTTAACTAAGTTAAACTACTTTACAACTTACATAACTACATATCCAACTCTGTTACAACTTTGTATCACTCAGTTACAACGAATTCCACTAGCATGTCCCACCAACCAACCTTTGAACTCGAAATTCCTTCAGTTAACTAGTTTTCCACATTAGTTAACTGAAATCAAGTGCTTCAAGAGAATAGATTATTATTATTGTCTAATTATTGTTAAGGGCTAACAATAATCGACATGCATTCCACAAAACAACTTCACACATGCATTCCAAAAATATATGCCCATCCATGCATATAATTTTCTCAACCATCTATAAATAGATTACTGCTAAAAATAGAATTTGATCGAAATTCTAAAAATAGACATATCATCTGTTGTATCTTAAGAAAAATTCCTTGGCTGTGGTAAGGAATCAATGCTCAAAACATATATATATATATATGTCACAAAAATATTATATCATATAGTCTTTGCTTAATCGACTTCAGAAATTAATTATTAAAACCCTCAAGAATCTGATGTAATAAATGCTTCAAAATGCCATTATCTGTTGGTATTAATAGGAGTGACAGGAAGAACATGTAGGAAGCTCAAGGTGATATGTTGATGAAAAAGATCTATCACTTTAAACTTCAGAATAATTTTATGTGAGAGGAATAGTTAAAATGAAGGAGCGCCCATTAAGGATATTTAACTTTTATTCACATATGTAAAAAGAGACCTGCAACTACATTACTTCATTTTATTCATAGAAGGAAAAGACAAAATGGAAACTGGAAAACATATCAACAACAACAGATGCAAGAATATTGATCTTCATTCATTAATCATCAAAAAATTGAGTACAAAATTTGCAGTAGTGCAAAGGTCCAAAAATCAGAACCTTTTCCTTTCTTCTCTTTCTCTTTAAATACAATGTAAAGTAGTTTGTAACTGCTAAAACTACTCTTAACTGCTGAAAATATTTGAAGCTGCTTAAAATACCTATTACATATCATAAAAATATCTCATTACAATTGAACTCTCTTAATAGAGATAAAATAAAACTAAAACTCTAATCTATCTGCTGAATATGAATTTGCTCCGCTGCTGCTACATTTCCCTCATTATCTGACTTGTCCTTTTTATAAGATGAGGGATCATTAGGTAGAACAGCCATCCAAGTCTGCATTTCTTCCACACTTCGATGTTTTTCTTAGGAGAGTTGATCAGCTTGTGGTACTCCAGCCTAAAGGCAGTGATCCTGTTAAATGTTGGTCACTCTGTAAATAAAGTCTTCGCCATCCATAATTACTAAAAATTTCTCAGAAGAAAATTAATAAGTGTTGTTCCTTTCAGGATCTGAGTATTCTCATGAGTGTCGTCCACCTTAATTTTTGCCAATACCAATAATGGTTCATATGAATCCCATGATAAAATACTGCCTTTAAGGTCCCAACATGACGGCAATCCTGCCCTGGCTCTTTTGTCATACAGATTATCAGATCTGTTCACTGCTTCTTTAATCTCTGTCAACTTCTTTTCAGTGGTCTTCCTGCAAGTATTTTTAACAATCAACTTGTTAATCTCTACAACATATAGGATCTTATATTTAATCTCATTTTCTTCTAACTCTTGATCAGTATTTGAATCAATGAAATCAATAAACTTCTTTTCCCATATGGCTCTGTTAATGGTCTTCTGCTTATCTGCCATAACTTTCTCCTCAAAATATCTGACAATGCTTTTCTCTTCTGATACAATAGTCAAAGATCCCCAGGCTGCTTTCATCTCTCCAACGATTTCATTCCATATGATATATTTAGCCTGTATCAAAGTTATATTTCCCTTCAATTTCTCCTTCAGACTCTTGATTTCAGCATTAGTTGTTTGACAATCTATCCTGTACTTATCAATTTCTCCATCATTGGCCTGCATTATTTTGGTTACTGTTCCTAGATCATTTTGTGCCTTTTTGAGATCTTTCTTTGCCATTTTAAATTCAATGTTTAATTGAGATAACTGTGCTACTGCATCATCATTTCCAAATGGAAAAATGATGGTACATGAATGGGAACCAATCTAGTTTTGCAGCTTCAATATAGTTTCTTTCAACTTAGAAATTTCTTCTTCTTTCTGTAAAAACTGTCGAAGAAGGCTTTATTTTTCACTTTCCACTTCTGCCACCTCTGCTGCCATCGAATGCTCCCCTATGGGTAATTTCAACTTTTTCTTCAATACAGAAATCTGCAATTCTGCATTTTGTAGTAATTTCAGCACAACAGACCTATCATTTGGATCTACTCCAATCTTCACAATTATCTTCTTGAGTTCTTCATTTTTATTTGTTAACGCCCTGGAGTTGGATTTCTCCAATTTCAGTTTCTTGATCACCTTCCCTAGCATATTCTTTGCCTTAAGATCCATTCCATTAGTTTTGGTCAAATCATTCACTATTAATTGACCGGTTTGCATGTGTAAATTAACTTTATCAAGCAAAGGAATCTTTCTCACATCCACAGTTAAATTTACAGTATTGAAATTACTTGATGACCCTATAGTCATATCAGAAGGGTGGGAAAGAGAAATTTTAAACTGATATTTTTCTATATCCATGGCAGTCAACAATCTTGTCTGGTCCAGAGTTACTTGATATTCGGCCTGTGCCTCCATGCTAGCCTTCATCTTTTGATTTCTTTCAGAAATTTGAGCAAATCCTTGTTTAATCAAAGGTATTTGATCCTGAGCATCTCCATGTATTCTTGGTGAGGCTGGAACATTCTGATCATCTCCTAGTTGAAGTAAGAAACCAGGTTGAGCACCTGCTATGTCTTCATTGAATTTTGTTCTCTTTTCGACTCTTCGCTCCTCATCTTCAGAATCTATAACTGCCTCTTTACTCCTCTTGCTTGATTTCTCAGATATTATAGGAGTCTGTATATTAGAACTAGAAGAACCTGAAAAACCCATATTGGCTAACTTCTCTATATCAGGTCTATTATCATGAATAAATTCTGAGTAACCATTTTAAACTCTCCTGTTTGAAATTAATTTATGAGGATCATAAGCCCATTTATCTCCTAACAACAAGTGCACACCATCTAACATCTTATGAACCTCATCAGCTGCTTGTCTCATGTTGACTATGAATGGACCCACAGACATAGGTAATTTAAACATGTGACCCTTTTTCATTGGTACAAAATGAATTTGGTCTACATTCAAACTCTACCTAATGAATTCTAAGGCAATTAATCTCATAGGAACAAATGTGGGAAGCCTACATGGTTCTACCCCAGCCCCATAAAGTTTGATCTCTGAGTAATCTTCATACACATACCAATCTCCAAATTTACAATTTGAACCCAACTGAAGAAATTCTTGAGCCTTTGGAAAGAAGCATGGGGGATAAACCCCATTCAAAATATTATAGGCAGTAGACATGAAATGATTTGCAAAATCAAACAACCCCTCCTCATTTTGTTCCTGCCTTACTACATCATTCCAAAACACTACTGATTGTCTCTTTTTATTTATATCCATGATGTTTAACCCCAAATGCAATAATTCTTCCACATTTTGATATAAAAAGAGATAAATGATAAGAGAAGGGGACCTGAATGACCCAGTGAGTGAGAAACTCATGAGTTGAGTATTGACGACCTCCTGCTAGTAAGGAATATCTAGCACTACTCCCAGCTTCATTATCAACGCAAATAGTCCCAGAACTGTTTTTTCAATTAAGCCATCATCTTCCTTTCCTAGTATCTTTAATATACACCTCAGCACTGGCCGAACTTCTACATCAAAGAATTTTATGGAGAACTCTTTACTATCTGGTGCAAACCGCTTTGTGTCTGGCCTCAGGAAGAAGGCGAATTGGGTGAATTCTTATCCTGCAAGATTATTAAAATGCGTTGCCAATGATTTGTCAGTGAATTGAACATAAGATTCAAACTCTGGGTAACACAAGGCTTGATAAATTAACTAAGCCGAGACTTGTAGAACATTCTCTACTAGAAAATTCATCACAAAACATTTACCAGGATACATAACAGATACCAGCCAGTGCACAAGCTCAAGAAAAAGATGATTCCTAGGGATACAT
Organism: Pinus albicaulis; assembly: GCA_034641835.2. Taxonomy (NCBI): domain Eukaryota; kingdom Viridiplantae; phylum Streptophyta; class Pinopsida; order Pinales; family Pinaceae; genus Pinus; species Pinus albicaulis. Next base: position 745,596,525 of record CM076583.1, read on the forward strand.
GCAGACAGTATGCTTGACTTGGACATGGCAAAGAAAATAGGACATGCTTTGTCATTCAAACGGACTTGCTGATAAAACGGGAGGTGTTCTAGAGAAGAAATGGTATCTTTGATATCTCTCTCAGTGTCCATGAGAGGAATCTGACTGGATGAGCCAGAGAGGGTTGGAAGTTTAGCCATGATACTGCTTAGGGTGGCGAACAATGATGGAAGACACTGGTACAATTAGGGTTGAAAAATACAAGGAATAAAATTTATCTTTTGAAAATAAAAAAAAGGTTTAAATAGATGGCACGGGGTCTAGAAATTTAATGTTGATTTGACGCACAAGAGATCGTTAAATGATACCGTGACGTAGTTGAAAGCTGTCACCAACTAGCAGCTTACGTCATCGCGGGAGGCCTCTGGGGTACAAAGCGCTCATCTGAGCCTTGCCGCCGTAGTGAATCCAAATCGTCGATCAAGATCGATTGGTCAGTCAACAGGGTCATTTATGGAGGCACCCTCCCCATTAACCCGTGTGTTGAATGTGCCCGCGAGTTTTCACCTTTATCCTCTGACAATAAAATCCTCGGATCTTTCTCCCATACTTCCTCGATCGTTAACTGAAGCGTTAGGACCCACCTTCTCAAATCCTTTAAAGTATTGAACTTTAAATTTACAAAAACATTACAACTTTAGTTAAAGTACGAGGAATCTCTACTTTAACAACTATTTTATATATTTTTCAATTTTTTTGTATTTTCGAAAAATTACAATAAATGATATTGCAAATGAGCCACAACATCACCTAAAAATAGCCTGTTGGCCCCACCTAGTGTAGTTTCTTAATTTTCACTAGGATCATCATTTTGTTGAATCTCAACACTATGTACAATATATGATAGAGGGGTTTTGTGAAGGTGCTTTCCCCAAGAACATCTTGTGTTGTGTGATTTATAATTTCTTTATCTTATTTTCATGTCATTGAGCGATTGTGTTTTATATTCTTCAAATATAGTAGAAGGATTCAGTATCTTGATTTAGTACATTACATGATCAGATTGAATCAATTGATATAGAGTTTCTATACAATTTCTACATGGTATCAGAGTTGTGTATGATATTTTTTACATGGTATCAGAGCACCAGGAATCAAAATAGAAGAGAAGAAATTGATTTTGTCTTGAACAGGTTCAAATTTGAATATTTATTCTTCAGGATCCAACAACAAATCAAGATGTATTTCAATGGATTGAGACTCAAATATGCACTTGAGGGAAATTAAAATTATATTTCATGGAAGGAAAGGATGGACACAGTGTTGGAAGACAACAGGTTGAAGTAATTCATAGATTTTGATATTCCCAAGCCCACAACAGCAGATGCCCAACTTCTTGATGCATGGCAGAAGAAGGTAGCAAAGGTGAGAAGAATCTTGTTAGAGAGAGTTAGAGATCATATTGTATCGAGTCTCCATGGGAAGGTGACTTCATATGCTATGTGGAAGGCCTTGAAAGATATCTTTCAGAACAACAACGAACAAAGGAAGTTGGCACTGAAGGACAAGCTCAGAAAGATCAAGAAGGAGGAGGGTGATACGGTACCAACTTGGCAAAGTTCACTCAATGTCAAGATGAGCTTGGAAGTTTTGGTGTGACCGTAGCCGATGATGACTTAGTGAACCTAGCACTTCTAGGCCTTCCCAAGAGCTTGCATAGTTGCCAAGATTCTGTGAATGGGAGGGATAATTTACTAGATTGGGAGCGACTATGGTCGGATTTTGTAATAGAAGAGATAAGGCGGAGCACCAAAGACGGGACCTCCAACACCAACAAAGAAGAAGATTATGCATTAGTGGGAAAAGGAAAGAAGGCCAAGGGAAAGAAATCCCAAGGTGAAGAGGGCAAGTGAGACTTGTCCAAGATCAGATGTTTTCACTGTCACGAGCATGGGAACTATGCTTTGAATTGTCCAGATAAGAAGGCAAGCAAGAAGGAGCCTGCAGTTGTAGCGGGTGAAGCATTGGCTTCACAGTTCGAGCTTGATTTTACTCTTATTGCACGCATGACCAGCATTGTAATGGGATGCATGTGGTATCTAGATAGTGGTGCCTCGTTCCATATGACGGGGAATAGAGATCTCTTCAGTGACTTGGAGGAGAAGGACCTCCAACATAACATAGAGTTTGGAGATGATAGGACGTATAGTGTGACCAACATAGGTACAATTACCTTTTAGAGGGAGTCTGGCTTCCCTCTTAGGCTTGTAGATGTTTTGTATGTTCCAGGCCTAAGGAAGAATCTTGTATCCGTAACGGTTTTGGAATACCGTGTTTATGAAGTGATGTTTAGAAAAGGAAAGGCGTTCCTTAAGAACATAGCCATGGGACGGGTGAGGCAGATCGGTTCAAGAGTCAAGAACCTGTATGATCTCGAGGTTGAGGATGCATGCAAGGATTTGAGGAGAAAAGCAGTGGTTAATGACTTGGTGGTTGATAGGGAGTTATCTCTCAACATGCAGCCTCAGAAGCAGTCTCAGAAGGTTGTGGAGCAACCACAATTGGAGAAGCAGAGAGTAGACCAAGTGGAAGAGTCCACTCAAGAAAAGACCTCCATGAGGGGAAAATCTCGAGCCAGATGGGCAGAGGAGTACATGCAACTATACTTGCAGGTGTTAGGTGGGGCAATGTGCATATATGATCCCAAGAAGAAATTTGGGTAGGTTCCATTGATATGGTGCGTCTCATGGCTATGAGGAGCCCACAGTACAAAAGCAACAGGAAGGATTGGTTAGATTGATGCAGTCAGATGTTAGGAGGACATAAATCAGAGTGACAAATGTCAGATACTGGAACATAGATCAGAGTTGGTAGCAGTGTAGAGTGCATGGATGCAGATGTTAACAACACGGTAGAGAGTCCAGTAGACATGTGTAGTAGGATCCAATATTCAAAAGAATATGATGACAGATGCAATATACTGATTCAATTATTTGGAGGCTATTTAGTTTCAGGAGAGTTGCATGTGAAAAAAACACTAGAGAAGTGTTGCATGCAAGAATATTCCAAAGGTATCATATCGAGATAGATTGATTCATTTCTTACTTAGAGGGAGTCCTACAATTTGCAACAAAAAACAGTGAAATTGGCATCCACAAACAAAATCCAAAAAATGGCACCCAGAAATGTCTACCGTGTGAGGCTTTTGATTTAATTATCCCTTAATTAAATTGAAATTAAATTGTAATTTCATCTCATAACAACTTGTATCAGTTAACTAATTAAGATAGATTTAGTTATCTCAAGAAATTCAAGTTGAGGGTCAAAGGTGAGGCATGTAGAGTGATTCTATTATTTTCAGGGTCTAGTTGCAGTTGTAGCACTAGTGTGGTGTGAGTGTAATCAATTAAGTCAAATTAATTGAGTTAAAATTAGTTTGACTAGTTATAACTGAGTAATGAGCTAGTGAGAGGTCAAGTGAATACGATTAGATTTAATTCACAAGTAGTGATATGCCAAGTAACTGATGATTCACTATTAATAGCTGCATGCATGTCAATTATGATGACAACCTAGTTGAGACAGAGGTTAAAGGGAATTTAACTATCAGTTGTATTATTAACGAATTGTTCGAGTAGAATTATAAAGTAAGAGGAAGTATCCATAGGGATTGCATAGTCAAGGAAAGTTAATTATCCTATTTAATAGGGATTAACTACCTATGGATTGCGTGAGCAAGACTGGGCTTAGAAATGGATAAGAATTGGCTAAGTGTAATATTCCCAATTTTCCATTAGTTAATTGGAATATTAGAGTTCTTACATTCCTCAATTAATTAATTAAATAAAAGGGTGGAGGGACCCATAAACCTCATAGATGAATAAAATTCACTTTTTTGTGTGAATGTGTGTTAGAAGATATGAGATCAACATCATGGAGTAGTGGAGAAGCTCATTAATGAAGGAAGAGTGGAGATTATGGAGAGATAATGAGGAAGATGATGGAGATAGTGGAGGAATAAAATTAAGATCATAGAGCATTAATCATGCAGTGATGGAGGAAGTGGTGCATTAAATGCACACATGATGGACGGAGTGGAGATTAATTGCAAAGATCATGGAGATCATGGAGAGACAACACAGTCTTCATGGAGACTAGTGGCCACTTGTGCAGCGCAGTTATGAGGTGGGCCAAGACTAGGGAAGGCTCCCAAGCATATAAGGAAGACGAGGGAAGCAAAGAAAATCTGTATGGAATTTGATATTGTATTGTCGTTTGACATTCTTTGCATGCTTCAGCTGTTTAGCTAAGTATACTGTGTTATTTAGCACACGGGTGTTCCCAAGCGGGAATCCCACCCTTATCCATGGGGGACTTAGAGTGCCTACTCTGGGAAGGTTATTTTGAGCAGTTATTCATCATCTGGCATTGGTGCCACTTTCAGCGCCTCTCTTCTACATATATAGCTTCAGGAATTACGCATTCTTGTCTTAGGGTTTGAGAGGAGGAAGGTAGTTTCTAGCATTTCAGCTAGGAAACCTGTGGAGGGTTCATCCTTTCACCTTGTGCATTCATTTTAGTCTTCCAGAAGCAACATTGTGACATCTGGCATCAGGCCATCCTTTTAAACCTCCATGTAGCAGCAGTTCCATCAGGATTTATGCAGTCCAGCAGGGTAGATCCAATGGAGTAAGAAAGTTCCAAGTATTTCAGCTTGGAATTTTGTGAGGGACCATTCCCTCACTTTGGTGAGATTATTTATATTAGTTATGAGCTATATCTCATCATATAGTAGCAAGCTACAACTTCAGCCTCCTTAACAACGTAGTCCATTCTAGTAGTTGTGCAATTTGCAACTGCAATTTGGGACGAGGAAGGAGGAGCTAGATCTCAAGTTTATAGCATGAGGATCTAGAGAAGGGGTTAGCCCTTCATGTATTGAGTTGATTGGGTGCTATTGCAGCAGTTAGATCATCAGTTCAACCCCATCTCAGCAGTTACCCAGGATGAGTGCGTAATTCATCCAACAAGGGTGCAGTTGGCAACCCAAAAAGGGCTGAAAATCCAAAATGAAATCCTGGCCAAACCATTTCTAGGTTTTTATGGATTTTTTTAGTAGAGTCTGTGGTCAAAATTATGGATATTTCTGAGCACTCTAGTAGCCTCCCGCACATGGTTCTTTTTCATAGTAGCAACAGTTTCCAGCAGCAACTGCAATAGCAACACAACATTTCCAGTGCTATTTTTCATTTTTGTATTTCAACCACTTCTTGTTGGCTTGAGTGCATCTTCTTTGGAGCACTGTGTACTTTGTTTACAATGATATGACTCAACTATTTCTACGCATAGTTATAATGTCTTGATGTAATTTTAAGTTGCAGCATATTTCCGACATTTTCCAGATTTTAGCTATATTCTTGTTTTGCTTTATTTTGGAATGTTGTAGATGGTCTATATTCCCGTATTTTCCATTTTGGAATATTACAGTGGTATCAGAGCATGCTCTTTGGCTCAGCTTGTGGGCACTACATATTATGACATCAGAAGAAGAAGCAAAAAGTGGAGATCTATAATGGCGAAGGGAGTAAGTTTTTCCACACTTCTCTTTAGATCTATGCAGGATCTCTCCAAGGAGGTCAAATAAATGAGAAGAGAGAGGCAAAAATGAACCTCAAGAAGGTTTTAGAATGAGGAAGGTCCAAGCACTTCCTATTAGCAGCAGAAGAAAAAAACAATGCATAAAGCTCCACAACAATCTACTATGTCCACTTTCTTTGAAGAGGAAGGTGAATGTCATGGAGATGGAGGAAATTTTGAGCATGAGACTCTAAGTAAATATATTTTAGAGTACAAATCATAGTTTAGAGAATTCAAGGAGAATATAACTCTCCAACAGTTTTTAGAAACTCAAAGAAGAAAGGAGATCCCGTAACAAAAATAGAAGAAAAAGGCACAATAGATTCTTCTTGCCTACATTTGATGGATCATCCACAAGCACAACAAAGGCTTGGAGGAATAAGTAAGATGCATTCTTATTGCTACATCCAATAGCAGAAAGATAGGCTGTTGAGATTGCAACGCTGCACCTTGAGGGTGGAGCAAATGATTGGTGGTTCAACCATATAAATCATGCAAGAGTGACTGCTTATGCATACTTCACTCAAAGGCTGATTAAGAAGTTTGATAGAAGAAAACCGAAGGTACTTTCCATAGAGACATTTCCCAAAATTGATGAGATATCACATGAAGAACAAAGGGAGGATGTCAGCACTATCACTCCAGAAGAGGAGGAACTTCCACCACCACCAGCTGCAGAAATACTTGCATTAGATGAAGGAGCACTTGCATCTTTGCAAGGTGGTCTTTAGCATTAACATTGAGAGTCCCATTCATGATTTAGGAGATGCATGAGGAGGAGGAGGTAGATACCAATGCTAGTGCAATAGTAGAGGATCAGCCATCACCATCACCAGCAGTTGGAGAATCCATTACATCGGTTGGAAGAACTCTTGTAGCTTTGCAAGATGTTCCCAAGTTTTAGCTGATCCAAGGTTTGCAAACATTTTCATCCCATGTTATTTCAGCACCTCAGTTTGAGTTTTGTGGGATCATGCCATCAAGGCAATTGCATAACCAAGGGTTAGAGCACCTTGCTAATTTGGAGCAGCAAAATATCACTTCATAGAGGACCCTTGACTTGTTCAAGGAGGAGATGTATAGCCATCCCAGTTTCTTAGTATTGATCTTCACACAACACTTTGTGTTGAAGTGTGGAGTTTCAGAGGATGGGATGAGCATAGTCCTAATTAGTACAATGGCAGGTTATGAGTTCAGCATTGTGTATGGCCATGAGAAAACATATGCACCATCATGGAGATCAACAACAATGTCACTAAGGAGCAGTGATGAGTTGGGGTCCCAACTATCCTTGGAGCATTCGGATGACAGCTTCACTTATGAAGCATTGGATGGACAACTAATAGTTGGTAGACATCTTATGATGGATTGAATTTTCCATTATCAGGATGAAGCCTTCTTGATGAGAATGTCACAGCTCAAAGAGAAATTTCTACCTACAACATATTCAGAATCTTATGGATTCTACCAGGTCATCGATGAGAGGTTCTCATGGAGTAACCTCAAGGAGGATGCACTTCAACATATCATGGAGTGCAAATATCATCATATTGTGGAGGATGGTATTCTCCACTAGGTGGATACCAAGTTGGAGCATGATGTGAGTCATCACCCATAGTTGGATGGATGGGTGAGGATGATGAGAAAGTGGTTGGTGAGCTACCATTGTAGATATATGACACGGGGCAAAAAGAAGCATGGCTGCACTGGTTGCTTTTGGGTGAGTATGGTTACTACCCAACATCTCACATTTGTATGATCCATGCCTTGTATATTACTGGTGTGATGCAGCAACAGGAGGCATGGATGTGCTGGGTTGGCCATCACATGAAATATCCTATGTTAATGAATGTGTTATTGTTTGGGGCATTGCATGGCACTCACATGATGTGGCAGCAGAGACCTTGGTTATGTTGAGATGATGTGACATTCTACATGTCAATCAATATGTTGTTTCTCCATGGCTTGAATGATGATGTGAGGTGGCAGCGAGTGTCATTGTTTCTTTGGTTACTCTTGGGGGAGTTTGGGCTAACTTTCTCCCATACCTTGCATGATGAGGAGGGGGGATGACAACAGGAGGCCTTACTGCATTGGATTTTGTTAAGAGAGTATGGCCACCATACTTGGTATGATGATGGGGTGGTATGGCAGCAGGAGGCATTGTTGCAGTCGCTATTATTGATAGAGTATGGTTCGACATTTCACATTGCAACCCATATGTATATGTTTCCTATTTTGCACAATGTTGAGATGATGCTTAGAGCAAGCAGGGCCAACAGGGCCAATGATGGGAGCATGGAGAGGTACATCTTACTCCATGTAGCATGGGTTGGAGATATAGTTTATGAGTTTGGAATTTCCTCTGGGGGGAGGAACCACTTCACTTCATATGTGTCATGTAGAGAAGAGGCTCTGGAACAACAGATGGTTTCCACTTGGAGATTTAGTGATGAGGAGAGGCATCTAGCTATACAGTTGGAAGCCATTATAGACATTATAGAGAGGCAACTATGGGGCTGGGCATTCATTACACATTAGAGCAGATGGGGAGACCTTCCATATGAGGATGCCATTTGGAGGGAGGAGGATTGTTGTAGCATTCACTTTTATAGTTTCTTGAGGATAAGCAACATTTTGGCTGGGAGGACTGTAATATTCCCAATTTTCCATCAGTTAATTGGAATATTATAGTTCTTACTTTTCTCAATTAATTAATTAAATAAAAGGGTGGAAGGAACCATAAACCTCATAGATGAATAAAATCCACTTTTGTTGTGTGAATGTGGGTTAGTAGTTAGTAGATAAACATCATGGAGTAGTGGAGTAGCTCACTAATGAAGGAAGAGTGGAGATTATGGAGAGATAATTAGGAAGATGATGGAGATCGTGGAGGAATAAAAGTAAGATCATAGAATTAATGATGCAGTGATGGAGGAAGTGGTGCATTAAATGCACACATGATGGAGGGAGTGGAGATTAATTGCAGAGATCATGGTGATCGTGGAGATACAACGTAGTCTTCATGGAGACTAGTGGCCACATGTGCAGCGCAATTATGAGGTGGGCCAAGGCTAGGGAAGGCTCACAACCATATAAGGAATATGTGGGCAGCAAAGTGAATCAGTCTAGAATTTGATATTGTATTGTCGTTTGACATTATTTGCATGCTTTAGCTATTTAGCTAAGTCTGATATGCTGTTTAGCACACGGGTGTTCCTGAGCGGGAATCCCACCCTTAGCCATGGGGGCCTTCGAGTACCTACTATGGGAAGGTTATTTTGAGTAGTTATTCATCATCCGGCATTGGTTCCACTTTCAGCCCCTCACTTCTGCATATACAACTTCAGGAATTATGCATTCTTGTCTTAGGGTTTGAGAGGAGGAAGGTAGTTTCTAGCATTTCAGCTAGGAAACCTGTGGAGGGTTCATCCTTTCACCTTGTTCATTCATTTCAGTCTTCTAGGAGCAAAATTGTGACATATGAAATCAGGCCATCATTTTACACCTCCATGCAGTAGTATTTCCATCAGGAATTGCACATTCCAACAGGGTAAATCCAATGGAGGAAGGAAGTTCCAACTATTTCAGCTTGGAATCCTATGAGGGACCATTCCCTCACTTTGGTGAGATTATTTGTATCAGCTGTGAGCTATATATCATCATCCAGCAATAGGCTACAACTTCAGCCTCCTTGACAGCGCAGTCCATTCCAGCAGGTGTCCAGTTTGCAGCCGCAACTTGAGCCAAGGAAGGAGGAGTTAGATCTCAAGTTTATAGCTTGAGAATCTAGAGAAGGGGCCAACCCTTCATGTATTGAATTGTTTGTGTGCTATTGTAGCATTTAGATCATCAGTTCAGCCCTATCTCAGCAGTTACCTAGGAGGAGTGCGTAAGTCAACTAGCAGGGGTGCTATTGGCAACCCAAAATGGGCCAAAAATCCAAAGTTAAAATCTGGCTAAACCATTTCTGGGTTTTTATGGCTTTTTTGAGTAGATTCTGTGGTTAAAATCATGAATCTTTATGAGCACTCCAGCAACCTCTCACACATGGTTCTTTTTCACAGTAGCAATAGTTTCCAGGAGCAGCAGCAGTAGCAACACAACATTTCCAGTGCTACTTTTCATTAGTATATTTCAGCCACTTCTTATTGGCTTGAGTGCATCTTCTTTGGAGCAATGTGTACTTTGTTTATAATGATATGACTCAGTTGTTTATACTCAGTTATAATGTCTTTATGTAATTTTAAGTTGCAACATATTTCCGGCATTTTCCAGATTTTAGCTATATTCATGTTTTGTGTTATTTTGGAATGTTGTAGATGTTCTATATTCTTGTCTTTTCCATTTTTGAATATTACACTAAGTTTTGGTCAATTTTGCCTAAGAATTGCTAGTGAGTTTTGAGTAGGATCAGGGTGAGACGATTGGTAGAGTGCATGATTTTCTCAGTGTGAGAAAGCATTGTATTGTGTCATGATTCTTTGACTATGTAAAATATATGATAGAGGGGTTTTGAGCAGGTGCTTTCCCCATGAACACCTTGTGTTGTGTGATTGGTAATTTCATTCTCTTACTTGCATGTGATTGAGCAGTCGTGTTTTATATTCCGCAAATATAGTAGAAGGATTCAATATCTTGTTTTAGTACATTACATGATCGGATTGAATCCATTGATATAGATTTTATATATAATTTATACATGGTATTAGAGCTGTGTTAGAGATTTTTTACATGGTATAAGAGTGCCAGGAATCACAATAGAAGAGAAGAAATTGGGTTTGTCTTTAATATGTTCAAATTTGCAGATTTATTCTTCAGGATCTAGTAGCAGATCAAGATTTATTTCAATGGCTTGAGAATCGAATATTCACTCTATGGAAATTCAAACTATATTGCATGGAAGGACACAATGGAGGCAGTGTTGGAGGACAAAAAATTGAAGGAATTCATATATTTTGATATTCCCAAGCCCGTAGCAGCAGATGCCCAACTTCTTGATGCATGGCAGAAGAAGGTAGAAAAAGAGAGAAGGATATTGTTAGAGGGAGTTTGAGATCATATTGTCTCGAGTTTCCATGGGAAGGCGACTCCATATGCTATGTGGAAGGCCTTGATAGATCTGTTTCAGAACATCAACAACCAGAGGAAGTTGGCACTGAAGGAAAAGTAGAGAAAGATCAAGAAGGAGGAGGGCAAGACGGTACCAACATACTTGGAAAAGTTCACTCAATGTCGAGATGAGCTTGGAAGTGTTGGTGTGACCATAACCGATGATGACTTGGTGAGCCTAGCACTTCTAGGCCTTCCCAAGAGCTGGCATAGTTACCAGGACTCTGTGAATGGGAGGGAGAAGTTACTAGATTGGGAGTGACTATGGTCGGATTTGGTAATAGAAGAGATAAGGCAGAGCACCAGAGACGGGACCTCCAACACCAAAAAAGAAGAAGATTGTGCAGTAGTGGGAAAAGGAAAGAAGGCCAAGGGAAATAAATCCCAAGGACAATAGGGCAAGAGAGACTTGTCCAAGATCATATGTTTTCATTGTCACAAGCATGGGCACTATGATTTGAATTGTCCATGGAAGAAGGCAAGCAAGAAGGAGCTTGCAGTTGCAGCGGGTGAAGCATTGGCTTCACAATTCGAGCTTGATTTTACTCTCATTTCATGCATGGTCAACACTGTAATCTGATGCATGTGGTATCTAGACAAAAATGCCTCGTTCCATATGTCGGAGAATTGATATCTCTTCAGTGACTTGGAGGAGAAGGACCTCCAAGAGAACATAGAGTTTGGAGATGACGGGCAGTATAGTGCGACTGGCATAGGTACATATAGCTTTCAAAGGGAGTATTGCTACTCTCTTAGACTTTCATATTTTTTGTATTTTCTAGGCCTAAGGAAGAATCCTTTCTCCATGGTGGTATTGGAAGACCGTGGTTATGAAGTGATGTTTAGAAAAGGAAAGGTATTCCTTAAGCTCATAGCCACAGGACAAGTGAAGCAGATCGGTTCAAGAGTCAAGAATCTGTATGCTCTCGAGGTTGAGGATACATGCAAGGCTTTGAGGAGAAAATAAGTGGTTAATGACTTGGTGGTTGAGAGGGAGAAATTATCTCTAAACATGCAGCCTCAAAAGCAGTCTCAGAAGGTTGTGGAGCAACCATAATTGGAGAAGCAGAGAGGAGATCGAGTGGAAGAGTCCACTCAAGAAGAGACCTCCAGGAGGGGGGAATTTCAAGCGAGATAGGTAGAGGGAGTACATTCAACTATACTTGCAGGTGTGAGGTTGGGCGATGTGCAGATATGATCCCAAGAATAAATTTGGGCAGGGTCCATTGAGATGGTGTGTCTCATGGATCGAACCTGGCTATGAGGTGTTAGCCACCTATAAAATTTGTTATATCAAAAGGTGGCTAAATCATTTTTGGAGCCTTCAAGAAACAATTTTATTGCTAAAAATGTTATCTCTTGAAGACTCATGAAGACATCATGAACTTTTTTCAAATCTTCACTGCTGTTTCCATTTTGAACTCTGAAATTCTGCTGATTTCATGAGGATAAGACTACTACAAAACACCATTTTCCCCTTCCTTTCACATCATAACTAACCTTCATTTTTCCTCCCATTTTTTCTCATAAGCTTCCTCTATTTTTCATTTTTCCCATTCCCCCCTTCATAAAATCCACATTAAAAAGTTTAAAACTCCTTTTTTAACTCTGCTGAAACCCCCAAATCCATCAGAAAACTCTGAAAATTTCATAAAAAATACATTTTTGTATTGCAGGCTTAAGCCCCTTTGGGCTAAGTCCTAACCAATTCCCCACCACATGCCCTGGCACTAAGAACCAAGCGCTAAGCCCTTTCGGCGCTTATTGCATCGGAAAAAAATGAGCGCGCAAGTATTTTTGTTAAGTGGAGAGCTCCGATGCGATTGGCCCTTTATTACATAACCCCCGATCTTATTATCGCCTCATATAACCCTTGTGCCCACAATCGGGAGCTAAAACATTGTATATTTCCATCTCCAACGCATATTTCCCTTTTGTTAATTCATAAAACCCATTTTCCTAAGTTTTGGTCTAAAACCCACCAGAGCAATGTTTTTAATGTAAATGGGTAGATTAAAAAGCCCCACATCAAAATTTGGATGTGATTAAGCCCCATTTGTGTAAAATCCCAACCTCTGATTTACTCCATATAACTTGCACCTAGGACCAAGATTCAAAAGTCCCGAAGCACTAATCGCATCAAAAAATTCTAAATGGGTAGATTGAAAGACCAATCCCGACCTTTCGATCCCGATTGGCCCTCATACATATAAGCCCCGGGCCTATTATCTTTCATACAAACCACGGGCCCCACAGTCGAGCGCCAGACTATTTCATATATATATATATCCCCCCCCGATACATAAAACCTTTGTTTTTATTAAATTTTTGGTTTTTCATGTGTTATATAGGGTTTCCGCCGGTACCATACTTGAGATAATCTCCGTCATAGATCTTAAGCCGATCAAACGGCCCGCGCAGCATCACATCGCAAGTTTTCGCTGGGTGCATTGGTTCCCCCTTCCAATTAACTACCCCCAATCGATTGTTCGCCATTGGATCCATCCGCCATAAATCTGATCCGATGGCCCTCATTTGCTCCGATCGCAAACCTTTCCTCCGCCTTCAAACCCCTTCGATTTATTTCCCACCATCGATCTAATCTGTAAATTGATGTCCAACGCTCAATCGCATCGACGTCATTCATTTTATTCCCCCCTGCCGATCGCGTGCCTCCGATTGTATCTGGACCGTCCACGTGTCCAGATCGGATGGTCCAGATTACATTTCCCAACTTTGGTTTAAAAACATGCAGCCCTGCTCATAATGTTTCTCAGCCAATCGTAGCCGTTGATCTCTGTAGATCAACGGTCCTTATTAACCCCTTCTCCGCCTTTGTATCATTTTCTTTTGATCCCCAGAATGCAATCTCCACCGTTGATTCTTAGATCCAATGGCTCATATTTAAACTGCCCTCCCACTATCTGCGCTCATTCTCCACCGTCCAATCTGAGACCCTAGATCTAATGGCCTATGTTCCATGTCGCGTAACTTTCAGCGCGAAGGATAATTTCCTAAAGGCCGCATGATATAAGATGTTTTCCGAGGCCACGTGTCAGGCGGGAACACATATCGCGTTCAAAAAGGCAAAACCGCCTCCCCACCCTTTAGCCACGCGAAAACAACTACTTTACCTCCCGAAACTGCTTTCCCTCTTTTCCATTGTGATTCATTGCACGCCTCCCCAGCCGTTGATCCTTATGAGCTAATCTCATCCGACAGCTCATATTCCTCCCGAAACCCATTTTTATTTTTAATTAATTTCTTCCTCTGCCAAAGGTTTTTAACCTTCTCTCTTTATATTTCCGCCATTTCTCCATAAATATGACCTTCTGCATTATGTTTCCTCCCGATTAATCTTAACCGTCGATCTCTGCAGATCGACGGATCTGACTTATTTTCTCCCACCGCTTCCCTTTGACCTTCGCACGCAAGATCTCCATCGTTGGATGCTGCCATCCAATGGCCACGCTTCTCCCCATGGCCTCCTAAGTATTTTACCCAATAACACAGGATTTCATGACATTTGTTTGTATTTTATAGGTTTCAAAGGGTTTTCCCATTATAATGAAGGGAAATGAAAGCCGAGGGTGACAATCCTCCAGACTTTCGTTTATCAAAGGAAGATTACTGCAGAGGGTTCTAGGCCACGTTTCATCGATGCTTCATGGGAATTTATGCCATATGAGCCCTTTACGGTACCTGCACATCAACAAGACACAGACAATTAAATCAAACAAAAGAGTATCAATGTTGAAGACCTACCACAACAGAACTGAAGATTGAAGATGGATTCCATAGTTTAATGGATTACGGCTAAGATCGATTATCAAAAGTCTAATCCATTGGATTAAACACAATTAAAAGAAAAATTAAGGGATTTATCAGTCATGAAGAGCCTCCATCGCCACATTAGAGGCCAATTGATTCCTCTCAGCTACCACAGTGCCACCTGTTGCCTCAAAGCATTCAAAAAAGGCTGAATTATTATCAGAACATCAGATATTTGCCTCAACGCAGCCAAATAATCAATTCTACTGAAGGAAATTAATGCAAAAAATATCAGCAGAGTTATTATATCATGAAACAGAGCCTTAAAGTCAACAAAAGCTCCCACCAAGCTTTAATCTTAAATGTAAAACAATTAATACAGACAAACATCTGTAAACTTCTCCATTGAGCCCCTCAAAGGCTGTGAAGTATTAAGTCTATATTAATTGACCTGGGAGATCTTTTATCCCCTCCCACCTCCTCATTCCTTCTATAAATACTCCTATAGAAGATGAGAAAATGTTGGTTGCAGAACTTTGAAATATACTTGAGCTTGAAAACTTCTACTTGTAAATAGTGTTCACTAGCTCTTGAAGCTCTGCTTGTAGTCAAATAAGTTAGGTTGAGAAGTGAAGATGATTGCTGAACTGAAACACTGGACTTAAAGCTGTAACTGGTTTGAAGCATCAATACAAGCTGATTTATGGGATCCTGGTCTATGTCGACGGTGATGTTATTTCTTATTGTAAATTGTTATTTTATTTCTATTTTCACTTTGTCCATATTCTCTGATAAAAAACAACAAGCATAGAGTTAGGTTTTACTGTATCAGTACCCTTCTCTGACTGATAAGCTTTATCTACATTTTTTCTTCCAAATTGTGTTGTTTAGGAATGATTTAATTCTACTTAAGCAGTTAGGAATGCTAGCGTTCCCTCGTCCTACTGTCTGATCTGAATGTTGTTCTTGAATGTTATTTTCAGTTTATGTTAAGTAGAGATGAACTAAGGAAGTTATGGTGAGCCCTGTCCTATTTTTATCCCAAAAGAATATCTGAAAGTTTACCTAAGAGTGTGTTGAAAGCTGGCTAGTTTCAAAGTACTTACCAGATCTTAGACCATTTTTTGTTGTTATATGTGTTTTCCCTCTGTGTTTTATATGTTTTTCTATTGAAAGTGCATCAAAATCTGGTTAGTTTCGAAGTACTTACCAGATCTTAGATTACTTTTATGTCTTTCTTAAGTGTATGTCAAAAGATGGATAGTTTCAAATTACTTACCAGATCTTAGGCTGCTCTTTGTTCTTCATTTGTTTAATTCCCCTTCTTGTTGTATCATTACATTCCATAAAATCAACTTTAAAGAGATCCTTAGACATAGATGACTTGCCCCATGGACCACTCTTGCTCCTTGTTGTTATAATTAAACCCTATTATGACTCCATAGCCCAATGGACTAAAACCAGTGATTATCTATATTTTTGGCCAAAGCTTGTTCTGATTGCTTGCAACTTCACACCTTTGAAACTATTTCCATTTAGGACTTTCCCTCAAATAATAATCATGCTCAACCATCCAAAAACAAAACAAAACCCTTGGCCTTCATAACTAGCCTAATATCATACCCAAAGCCTTAAAGATAAATCCAATCTTTGCACTTATTGGAGAGATCCCTCTCCGGATTCAGGAGGGCTAGATCCTAGAATGCCAAAGTGGTTGAAATAGTGTTCTCCCCGCAGTTGGACTTTTCCAATCTTGCTAATTATAGGGTGCTAACATGAGGATCCCACAGTACAACAATAGCAAAAAGGATCGATTAGATTGATGCAGTCAGATGTAAGGAGGACACAAATCATAGTGATAGATGTCAGATACTGAGCATAGATCAGAGTTGGTAGTAGTGCAGAGTGCATGGATGCAGATGTCAACAAAAATGCAAAGAGTCTAGTATACATGTGCAGTAGGATCCAGTAGTCAAAAGAATCTGGTGACAAATGCATTATACCGATTCCGTTGTTTGGAGGTTATTCAGTTTCAGGAGAGTTTCGTGTGCAAACAACACTAGTGAAGTGTTGCATGCAAGAACATTCCAAATGTACCGGACCGGGACAGATTGATTCCTTTCTTGTTGAGAGGGAGTGTTGAAATTTGCAACAAGAAACAGTGAAATTGAAATCCATAAACAAAATCCAGAAAATGGCACCCATAAATGGCTACCATGTGAGTCTTTTGATTTAATTATCCCTTAATTAAATTGAAATTAAATTGTAATTTCATCTCAGAACAAGTTGTATTAGTTAACTAAGTGAGATAGACTTAGTTAGCTCAATAATTTTGAGTTGAGGGTCAAAGGTGAGGCATGTAGAGTGATTCTATTATTTTCAGGGTCCAGTTGCAGTTGTAGCACTAGTGTGGTGTGAATGTAATCGATTAACTCAAATTAATTGAGTTAAAATGAGTTTAACGAGTTCTTACTGAGTGATGAGCTAGTGAAAGTTAAAGTGAATTAAATTAGATTTAATTCACAAGTAGTGATATACAAAGTATCTGATGATTCACTATTAATATCTGCATGCATGTCAATTCTAATGATAACCCAGTTGAGACAGAGGTTAAAGGGAAGTTAACTATCAGTTGTATTGTTAATGAATTTCCCGGGTGAAATTATAAAGTCAGAGGAAGAATCCATAGGGATTGCGTAGTCAAGGAAGGTTGATTATCCTATTTAATAGGGATTAATTTCTATGGATTTTGTGAGCAAGGATGGGCTAAGCAGGGGCTGAGAATTGGCCAAGTGTTGGTCAATTTTTCCTAAGAATTGCTAGTCAGTTTTGAGCAGGATCAGGGTGAGACGATCGGTAGAGTGCATGATTTTGTTGGTGTGAGAAAACATTGCATTTTTCATGATTCTTTTACTATGTACAATGTATGATAGATGGGTTTTGAGCAGGTGCTTTCCCTAAGAACATCTTGTGTTGTGTGATTGATAATTTATTTCTCTTACTTGCATGTGATTGAGCGATCATGTTTTATCTTCCAAAAATATAATAGAAGGATTCAGTATCTTGTTTTAGTACATTACATGATCAGATTGAATCCATTGATATAGAGTCTCTATGTAATTTCTACAAGGACGAGGAGCATGATCCGAAGGATGCATCCGCAAAGATCGAAGAAGATGAGTATTCCATGAATGCCCACACATCTCCAGTAGGAAAATCGAGCAATATTGAATTGTAAGTTCACAAGAACTTCAGTTGGACATGATCCTTGAGGAGTCCACCTCTTGGATCACGACCTTGCTATGGGAGCCAAAGATCAATAGTAACAAGTTGGAGGAGTTTCATTTGGTGCAAAGGAATGTTAGAGTAACAAATGCAGTAGTTAACAATGCCTTAATATGATCAATGCAGTGCAGAGAGGTGCATCACAAAGTAGCGACAACGCAGTGCTTTAGAGGGACATTGTGGGACTAGTAGTAGTCATAATTTTAGCATAGAGATGCATCCTGAAAACTTGTTCATATTTTTGGATGTTTTTCAGTTTCTTATATCAACAATTGAGTTGCAGTGCAGAGTTAGCAGTGGCAGTGCTAGAAACAGATGCAACATTTGAGAGAGAGTTTCAGTACAGATGTAGAGTTGATCATGGCAGGGTCAAAAGTATTACAGTTGCAACAACAACATATTGGTTGGTGGAAAACATGTCAGACATCAAAAGTGCAGAGGGAGATGCTTCAGAGTCTGAGCAGTGTGCAACAAGGAATATTTTCTAGAGCACATTCCTCGCTAAGAGGGAGTGTTAATTTGGGGTAGAATCGGATGTGCTATATGTATCAAACTTTGTGGAGAGGCTTAGACAAATGTATTCTAGATAACCAAGAAATTGTTTAGTGAAATTCCACCCGGATTGTATTTTATTGAGAAAATTAATTATTTTAAAGTGACCCTAAGTCTAAGCTTAGGAAATTAAAATAATTAAAGTGAATTAATAGAATATGGGTGTGAATGTTTTATAAAAAGTAGATCGAGTCAAATTTTAATCTTAGCCATTGATTGGAGATCTAATCTCAGCCATTGAAGTCTCAACGAGAAGAATATAAAGAAGACTTGAGGGTCATTTGGAAAAACACACCAAGAGATTAAGAGATCGAATTTTCTGAAGTGAGCAGTGCTCAGAGGAAAAATTTGAACGAGATATTCTCACGTAGTTGAGTGGCAGAGAAAATTTTGGTTGGAGGATCTTCTCTAGGGCCAAGAATACTCAACAAAGAGGCAGAGAAAGATGCATAGGAGGCATCACAATCCCTAGAGAGGGTGAAAAAACACCCAGAGATTGTGACACAACACCCAGAGAGGGTGACACAGGGCCACGAAGGCCACACGCAGAGGCAACACAGTCTTCCTGAGAAATAGTCTAATATTTAGCTAGAATATCGATATTCTGAGTTGGAAGGGATGAAATTAAGTTTCTTGAGAGCAGATCGATCGTCCACAGCTCCCCAGGAAAGCCCACGTAATTACTGCACATAGGCAGTGCAAAGGGTGCTAGGGGTTCGTCATTTCAGCTACTGGATTAGCCGAGACTTTCCGATTGAGGCAATCTCACTATTTTTCTCTGTCAAGTGATATTATATGTATTGGATTGCTAGCAAGGCATCCAAAGATTGTATTTAGAAATAACCGTTGCTTAATAATAAAATCCTCAGATTTGTTGCACCGATTTTCTCGCATTGGGTTTTTCCAGGGACGTTTGTCCAAAAAAAATGGTGTCCTGTGTGATATTCTTTTCTTTTGCTCAGTTTCTTGTTTCAACATATTAGTTTAATTAAGTGAATGTTTCTTCAATAATTTTCTTTAGTATTTACAGAAGAAATCTGTAAATAAATTTTTAATGTAATTTACAAGTAGGTGAAGTAAATTAAGTTGGCTGCAATAGGAATCCAGACTTGGAATTTTCACATCTTAGAAGTCAGTTCAATGATCAAAGTAGTGTATGGCATAAAATAGATGTTATTCAAATTATATTCATATTTTCCCATAATATTTTATATCACCGTGTTAAAGATCAATGGATGCATGCATGTGGTTAGTTGCAAAGTTGTGTTGATCTACAGGAAAGGGAACCTCTTTCACCTCCATTCTGTAATCCTCCATCTTCTCTTTCCATCTCTCCATTCTGTCCCAGAACCCTGTTTCCATAGTCACTCTTCCTAGTAAATTTAGGACACCTTGGGCATTCATCATGTTGCAAGACAAACCTATGAGAGGCACTAGGATTTGATAGGAGGCTTCCGCAGCCTTCCTTCACTCTCTCTAACCTCCACCCACCTCTTCATGCCTTCAAGACTACATCTCCACCCTAAAAACACCCTCGAAACCCCTCCCGTAACATTACAAATCCTCCTCTAGCATTATAGGACCTCCTGTAGCAGCCCCTGTAGCATGCCTGTAGCACTGCTTTCCTTCACCTAATTTTCTCCCCACTTCAACCTTGGCTTAGTTAGGATGAATAGTGAGCTCAAAATATTATTTGATTATCAAGATAAGCTCCTAGACCACTCCAACCATTCCTTTTCCTCACTACAAAACATAGTATAATTAGTCTTTTAATTACAAGCAAGATACAAGTTAGATTTTTTATTTTCAAGCAAGTGTGAGGTAGATAGATGATACATGAAATTAGGCTAATAATTTGATGAATTATACAAGGTAGAGTAGTTTTCCTTCTGCAAATAGTTTAGATTTCTTTCCCTTTCACGAAATGATAGTTAAGATATACAAATTGAATAAATGGAAGTTTTACTTTCGTAGTGAGAGTCAGTTTTCAATTGTACTTACATCATCAAGTTTTCACTGTAGATAATTAGGAGGAATGGTATCTGAACAACCTTATCTAATATTATATTTGAGGGTGGAATGAATAGAATCCAATCTACTATGCATATAAGACTGTCACCTCTAAGTTTGTATGAACCCCTCGGTTGATCATTTGAGTCAAGGATCCCTTGGGAGTTGCAACACTCTTGGTGTAATACCAGGGTTCACCAATTGCTGATAAGAATTCATATTAGTAATTGCAAAATTAGGTGTGTGATTGATAATAAATATTGCACTAACCATTTCCTCCTTGAAAAGACAGCTTCACGCTTTGAGTGAAGTATACAATGGGACATTTCCATGATAGCCCTATTCTTAGGCTCAACAATACCATTTCATTTAGGGGTACAAGGAACAATTTTTTGCTAATAAATGTCCTGACATTGAAGAAAATGGCATAAAAATAACTAATGTACTTGCTCTCCCATTAGGAAAAAGATTCTTGATCTTTAATTTGTGTTGTGCTTCTGCAAGGGACTTGAATTATTAGAATTTTATAAGTACCTCATCCTTGTATTTATTGATGTATATGCAAAGGAGTCAAGAATAGTCATTAATAAAGGTGTGGAATTATTACTTGGCTTCCCTAGGCAGAAATGTATTCACAAGGCTACAAATGTCATCATGAATCGATGCAAGTGTCTTCGAAGCATGCCTTGATTTATCATTCAAAAGGGATTATATGATTTTTGAATATCATACAACCGTTGTAAGCACCACTAGGAGGGATGATCTAGAAAATACCAGTAGCAAGGGAAATATGAATCTTTTATCATAAATATTGATAATTGGCATGACCTACGAGATAATTCCATTGCAAAATATCATTGTTTACATTGGTAATCATTGCAATTCTTTTTTTTTTTGAAGGGAGGTGAGAAAATCTTGCCGAAATTGTACATATTTTCAGATTCATCACAATATATCAAGGTAACCACTTTGAACTAATATCTTTCAAAACATATTAGTTTGGTGAAAAATTTACCCTTTTTTAATGTGTGTCATGAGATAGATAGATAAGAAATTTTATTTGTCCCCAAAAATATGGAAAACACCCCCAAACTTAGCTTGTGAACCACAACTAGAAAGTAGGAGAGTTGTGTCATCACTAATGGCTACCTTATCACCTCTACACTGATCACTATAGCTAGAGAGATGATGCTTGTGTTTAATCATGTGTCCATTAGTACCATAATTTTGGATTCAATATTGTGAACAATTTGAGGGCCACAAAGTGGAGGGTAAAATAATATGTGAAAAAGTAGTAGTAGACCTGTATTAAAAAATCTCATCATTTCCAATTGTTTGCTTTGCAATATCTTCAATATTTTGAATACAAATGGGGACATGTTTTGAAGGAATGTTTTTCCTTATTTAAATTAGAGCACATCATCTTCCTTGGAGGATTGGTGAAGCTCCTCTATAGACTAATGCATGCATGAGGACGAGGTAGCCTTGGAATAGGCTTGATCACAAGGAAAGTAGTTCTCTTAAATTTCACAAGGTGTCTCAATGTTGGATAAGGTTTGAAAAAATATCCTCTAAGGAGGGAGATGTAGGTGCATTTATAAAGAGAAGAATGCTATATAAAATGGCATAATTCTTTTTGAAATCATGAGAAATATTATTCATAGCAATACTCACATATTATGAAACTAAATTTTTTATCCCTTCGAATGGGATAATATCAATGTTTAAGTCCTTAAACATTGTAATGAAATCCTTGAAACTAGCAAGGTCAACCATCTTGAGTTTGGAGAACTTAGTTTCAAGTCATTTGACTTGAGCAGTGTTCAAACTATCCTAAATTTGCATGGAATATTTGTTATTATTAGTGTGATGAACTAGATTCAATTATACATAGAGAGTAATAAATGCAAGGGTTTCATCCATTTTCAAGAAAACAAGGTCATAAATTTCATTATCAAGGGTAGGAAAGGTTTCTCCAAATAAATCTATAAACCCTTTATGAAAAGAAGGGTTGTCATATGATCAATCCAAGTATGATGGCTGGCCTCACCAAGATAGGAAACTAATCATTTTCCATCCATATATGTTCAAGGTACCAATGTTGTCTTAAAAAAGTTATAGAATTTTTATTGATAAGGAAGATAAAGGACCAGAATTCCCTAGAAAAGGGTAAAAATAAATGATAACTACACTTAATTCTGTTTAAATGACAAAAAATTCCTAGAGGTGAGAAAAGAGAATAAACCATAGAAAAAAAGTAGATGGAAAATATACATTGAACTCTCTAATTTACCCTAATCCAACCAAGTAAAAAATACAACATAAATGTATTCACACTTTAATGAGGAACATAAGATATAGTTTTGGCTTAAGGGGTCCTGAACCAGGTTCAAAGTGTTATGCACAACCAACAAAACCCTCCAACTACTGGCCCTTTCAGCAGTGAATTACTTGCGCAGACCAAAGTCTCACCCAAAGAAATACGGGGGGAGGGATGTACTGGAACCAGGTTTCCGCACCCTGAGGGAGCGTATGATGTGGTCCTTAACCCTACTTCTCAGATCTAAAGATTATCATTCTGCACGAGACTTCATAGAAACCTAGATCTAATTGCAGATAAAACCCTTAACAGATATGCGTAAAACAATTTATTATACTTCTGTCAGATCTCGCTTATCAGAGTGGAAATAACACTTGTACAATCAGATAGAGAGTTCTTATGTAAAGTTTTTCACACAGATGAAAACCTTGTGAAAATATAGAGATATTTAACATAAACTTAACTCAGATAATTGTGCATTCAATTAGGAACACAAATAGATGTATAACTTGCAATAAGCAACAGATAATTAAATGAACATGTTCATGCATACACATAGAAATCACAATGGAACAGAGTTTGAAAAATCTTCTTCTTTATTAATAGATCTACAATTAAGTACAATCCTCTCCGCCTACACACACAACAACAGGTTCCTTGCACAAAACTCATGACAAGGTCTTCGCGCATACAACCAGTAGAAGCGTTTCTACCCAGACCGAACAAAAATTGCCTAAAACTATATAAAAAAATTCATCATTAAATAAACAACTATTGATTTATATCCTTACTCGACTCAACCCTTACATATTTATATGAATCGAATGCACACATACCATGGTCTCAAACCATGGTTTGAGATTCATGGTTCTCCTTTTCACCCATTACAATTATTAAGGAGCTCTAACCCACCCTAAAGACCCTTGACTTCTTCACGCAATGCGTATTGACAAAATATACCCAAAATATTGACCCTAGTGGACCCTATCCCAACATGACCCCAACAGAATCTAGTGACTCATCCTAAATCACTTTGGTGTAGGTTCCTGCATCTTGTCTCTCAATGCTTGAATGGAAGATTTACATGGATGAATGGCATCTGTACTTTGCGCTACGACGCTCTACGCTTCTTGGACTAGTTTCTTTGTCATTGGCCCTTCGACTGCTATGATGATGCTTCTCTGGGTCTACTATAGGCCTTTGAGCGCACCAATGATGCTTTGGGAAATATTCAAGGCCTCCTCAGCCTAAGGATACATTATGTTTTCGAGAAACTGCTATTGTCAGTGAAGTGAATTGATTTCTTCCTGAATGGTTTGAATTTCCTGCAGTTGAGCTAATCTTTGGGCCGACACCGGGGTTGGCATAGCGACCCGAATCTCATTGAACTGCTGATCCTTAGCCCATAGATCTGTCTTCAATTATTGTACGAAAGGGTAATTCTAGATGGAGGTCCAAATTCCCATGCCCTCCTCCAACAATTTTCTGCAAGCATCCATAACAAAAATTATGCTAAAAATTATTTCCTTAACGTCGGTGGTGCGCTGCGCGTGAAATTCTGGAGGCGTCTCGAGATTTAAATTTGTCTGCAGGTCTACTATATTCTACTCGAGCTCAACACACACTATTTCTACTTCTGACATTGACACTTTAAGTGTGGCTATCGAACTTTTCAATTTGACGATGGGCGCTGTAGCAGTTGGCACGGTGATTTCGGGGAGGCCAGAGCACAGCTGATCGACCATGGATTCCAAATTGGTGCACTGGATTTCAACGGTGTGACATGTGTCCTCAACTATCTTCTGTCCCTTATGCATTATTTTGGCTTGCTGTTGAGCTTCCGTGGTGGTTTGAAACACCTTGTACTCCCTGTATTGTAGCTCATCCGTGCTCATCGTATGCATAGCATGCAACTTACCGCTGGGAAAGATAGCCAAGTCAACTCCCACCTCCTGCTGAGCCTGTATGCATGTGTGCAAGGTCAGATCTTCAAGATGAAGTGTAGGTCCTGGGATTTGGAACATTTTGTGGTCCGAGGGAGATACCTAGATAGTGGAGAGTGGTAGCGCACTCGCTTTTCCCACTCTCGCTTGCTTCATGCTCATGTTTTTCACGCTCACTTGCACTCTGAGTTGCTAGAGTCCTTGATGCACATCATTAAGGACCAATTTATACTGCTACGCTACTTTTCCCTAGACATCTTCAGTCACTGCCTGGACTGTGTCACCAATCTTGTCAAAATATTTGTCTGTTAATGTTATTGGGTCAGTCCCAGTCTTCTTAGATGCTTTCCTTTTTATGCGCAAACCCATTGGTGTCTAAGGCCTTATGTTGGTCCCTCATCGCCTGTCTAGCTGTGTAGAAGGTGCATCAAAACTGTCTCCATCCTTTTCTTCCATATCATCGTCGCTGCATAGGTCAATTATCTCCGTCCTTGCCTTACATATCATCATTGTTGGATAGGTCAACTTTCTCTGCCGTAGTGGTTAGCTCTTAGTCCTTCTGTGCATCCTTTGGTTGCTATGTCAGCGTTTACGTCTTCGTAGGAGTCTTAGGCGGTGCTGATGATGATGCACCACCAATTGTACTTTATTATAACCAAAAGGGGGGCCACTTTGTCATAGTGTGTGCAAGGTCATCCTCCGTAACCAAATATGGCAGCTCATACCAGACACCTGCCATGTCCCTCTTTCCACAGACATGCACATTGTGAAAGGTGGCCTTGAAATTTGCAATGTGTTTATACTTCTCATACAATGTAGGTGACAATCATGGCTTGGAATACACTGCTTGAAATACCTTTGTATCAAATAGAACCCAGAATATCTTATTTTATGTTATCCTGGATGGAAGCTTTGAGTTCCACAATGTTGCATATTTTTTGGCTTCACAGATATTTGGCTCAATCTCTGGCAACTGGGATTGCATCGGTGGTATCCAACCAATTAGCACGACCAATCGGAGCAACCAAGCATAATAAAAATTCTTACCATCCTCTTGCACTTTGCGAGTATTCTTCAAAAACTCATTGGAGAGGTACTTTTCCCAATTGTATTGCACCCCTTTCATGCACTGCCCAACTAATTTAGTCATGGGCACATGTACTTATTTTTTGTGAGACTTCCTCATCATTTTGCATGCGAGGAGGAGGATAGAAAACTTAACCATCAAAGAATTAATATATTGGATTGCATAGACTCTGGTATTCATGTTCACCCCATATGTCTTCTTAACATATTCGACGATATTTTTCTCCTGTCCCTTCCCTCTGAAGGTGCCCCTGGATCCTCTCCTTGGTAAGGCGACTTAGTGATCCAATGAATTAGCATGTCATCAATTGGTATGGGATCTCCCAGCCATAGATAATTATCATGAAATAGGGCAAGCAACTGGTGCAGAAAAATATTATTTATTGTCCTGCGCCCAAAGTGCGGAACGTTCAGAAGATTCATCAGCACAGGTTTCTATAATATTAATTCCTAGGTCCTTGGTTCAACCTTGATGACTCCTCCTTCATAGGGAACCTGCTCCAAGTATTCCAATGGCACAAGCTCAAGGGAACTTCATGTGGTCAGCCAGGTCCTAATCTTCCAACTTCAGCAATGGTACTTTTGCAAACATGTCCCCTTCAAAAGGCACATTCTCTGGGAGCAGTGGTGTGTTGTTATGCGACTTGACCTTATCCAGGTCCTTATTTACTTCAATATATGCCTTGCGGGCTTCCATGTACTTAGGCATCCACGACATTGGGTCTATTTCCTCAACAATATCTTCCTCTATTATCACTTCTGGTTCCTCGGCCATTGGTCTCTTCTCCTGTTATGCTTGGGTTGACTTAGGATTCGAGGTTTTCTTGCATGAAGACTTTCATCTCCGAAGTATATACTTTATTTTCTTTTTGAGGTTGAGGTTCCGACGTAGGTGTTTCACCAGCGTGCGTCATAGAGGGGGTAGGATCTGTAGCAGTCATACTCGCATGGGATCAAATGATGTAACCCTATTTGGCACAACATCTTGAAGAAGGTTTCCGAGTGCCCAAACATAAAATCAATCAACAACAACGACAACAATGGGCACATATATCTTGGAAAGCAAAGGGAACTAATGCAACCCTTCCTTTCATATTTATAATGATGGCGCGGCCTAAACGGCCTGATGTCCATTGATGCAGCCTCATAAATGCTAAAATGGCTCCAAATATAGAATAATCTCCTCCATAAATGGAGGTTACCCACTCCTCCAAACGGTAATAAAGTTGTCTTATCTAGATTAACTGTTACAACAGCTAGATTCTGGTGCATCTGGGACTATTTCAACCTCCTGGTGCAACCTCTGCACTATTGTCACAGATACCTACACTTCCTTAATCTTCGTCACACAGATACACTGCTCTAATGCTTGAAAGACTTCTTTATGGTTCGGTGCCCTCTCACAACTGTTTGGGGTGCTAAGACACTTCTCTAGCCATATAGTCATTTTTTGCATGCAAGGATGGGATCATCCCTATATGGTTTCAACTGAATTCCATTCACATACCTAGGAATGACTTTGCCACTTAAGGTAGCCAAACTTACCACATCTCCTTCTATGATTTCCTTGACAATATAAGGCCCAAGCCAATGCATTTTGAACTTTCCTGGGTGGCATGAAAACTTGCTATCATATAGCAAAAACAAATCATCCTCCTTGAAAATATTCTGCCTGATGTGCCTATCATGCCAAGCCTTTTCACACTCTTTTTTCACCTTCTGATGGAAACTAGGAATGAATATGTCCTCCTCCAGCTCAACTAGCTGTGTTAGTCTCTCTTCCATAATATCTTGATTAGCCATGTTAGTTATCGTTGCGATGTGTAGACTAGGGACAATATACTCCATCGTCATAAAAACCTCCTGTCCATATACCAACCTAAAATGAGTATGTCTTATCAATTTCTTGCATGTAGTCTTGTATGCCCACAAAACCGCAGGTACACACACATCCCAATCGTTAGGATTAGCAATGAAAATATCTATGAGCGCATTTTCCAAAATCTTATTAAAGGCTTCTACCCTACCCTTTTCTTGTGGATGATACTGTGTACACTTCTAATGGTGTATCTTGAACTCCATTTTCAAGGTTTAAATGGTCTCATTCAAAAAATGTGTACCCTGGTCACTCATCAAAATCTTAGGACACCCAAACCTTGTCAAGATATTCTCAAAAATGAAGTGAGCAGCCAATTTTGTGCTACAATCCTTCATAGGCTTAGCCTCTTCCCATCGGTTCAAATAGTCCATTGCAGTGATGATATATCATGCACTAGTCTTCTTCCCTGAAGGTTTGATTGGTACTACCAAATCAATGGCCCATTTGTAAAAATCCTACAAAGTCACTTGTGGTTGTAGTGGAATTTCATCTCTGCGCGAGTGTCTTCCTGTTCTCTGACACACATCACAAGTGCCAATATTCTGTTGCATCACTGTGCACTATAGGCCACTACAAACCAACCCTTAAAATATTCTGCGCAGTTGGTTTACCCACATAGTGACCTCATGCAACCCCTGGATATGCTTTTGTTAATATGCTCTTCCTTTCAAACTCCGACACATATCACCTCAATACCTCATTAGCTCGCATATTATATAACTGGCCAACAATCAAAGTAAAGTATGTTGCACATAAGACCAACTCTTTCCTTTTCTTAACTGTATAATCTGTAGGCATACTTCCAATGGTCATTGTTAACACTGGAAAATCATACAGTAGAAGACGACATCAATTAATGTTGAGCCCAAGGATTTACAGGACAGGAATACATTATGGAATCAAGAAGTATTTAAAATCTCTAAGGTTTTGAGAAAATCAAATTTGAACTAGTCATAAATTCTCAAATGCACGCTTTTTCCTTCGAGAAGAGCACCTTATGCATGCCATTTTTCCCGAAAAGCACGCAGTCCTGGAAATGGAAAAAAGTCACTTTCCGGGACCAATACAAGCAAAGGACAGTTAATCCTTATGTGAAATCCACCTAAGGATAGCCACCAACGCCTCCTTAGACATTATGTGAGCACACAAAAGAATATTTGAGCACACAATGGAATCACACCTCTCCCTTGGGTCACCATCCATCATGTACCAAGGGAGGGAAGGAGGATTTGAAGCTCACCTATATAAACCCACCAAGAGATGAACAAAGGGTGATCACAAGGTTATGCTGGACAAATTTTCCCAAGCAACACCAACATTGTGTGTGACCCAAGGAACTGGAGCTAAAGAGGACTTGATAGTTGGCCACCCAACATCTTAGTCCACCACAGTAGAGAGAGAGAGTTAGACTGCATCAGAAGGCAGAACTTGAAAGACAAACATCCTTGCATCGGGACCTAGAGCCATTTCCTAGGGGCCCTTTGGCAATTGGGTAAGATTTTCTTTTATTCCAAGCATTCAATAAGAAGAGGCCATCGAGCCATCATTTGCATTATTACTGTTTGGAACTCTCTATATAGCTTCTTTTGTGTTTTTAGTTTTAGTTTTTTAACCAGAGAATACTTCAGCATATTATTTCATTTAAGTTTTATGCTTTTGAGCTCCCCCCACATACTACCTGTTACCAATAGTTTAGAGAGTAGACCACACTCTCTAAGCTCTTGCGATTTCATACACCCGTGTGTTGAATCCACCACAACAGGATTGGCGACTCCATTGACGTGTTTCAAGTTTATGTGGTTGTGCCATCTTTTGCAGGAGACCCTTAGTCTATGCTGGAGTGGATCTGACAGTCCTCTGACCCATCTTGCAGTCCCTAGATTCACTGAGGTGACAGACTGAAGAAGGAAACTCCTAATATTTTACTTGCAGGTCTTTTGTGCGCAGTTTTTTCACACAGAAGCGCATTGCACACGTTAAGGAGTGACCTGTGCGCAGGAAAACGCACCTGTCAAGGGTTTTTGTGCGCAAATTGCAGAGAGATTTTTTCTCCCTATTTTCTACATTTTTTCTGCTTGTAAGTGTGTTGGGCAGCCCCTAATGTATCTGCCAACACCTGTGTTGATACCCCACATCTTCTGAGAACTGGTTTTTTGCTGCTTTTTGTAGGAATTTAGTTAGTTTTCATTTAAGTTGGTTTTTGAAAAAAGTGTTCACATAGCTTAAGTAGGGGGCGAATTAACCATTGCTTTCCGAACAATTTATGTTTTTTGCAAATTCTGGTATGCACACTTAGTTTAACTAGTCCAAGTAAGTGTCTCATGCCCACACATGCATAAGCTAGTGTAGAAATTGTTTAGTTTAAATTCAATTTTTGCATTTAGGAAATTGCGGGACTAGGATTGAATCACCAATTAAAGCAAGTAATCTCTGCTGTCTTTGCACCATTTGATGACCCTAGAAAAGCATATGAACACTCTACATTTGTGATTCACCATCTCCCTTTAGTCACTCACATAGACTAACTAGGAGGTTTTGGAAGCGGCCCATTATCCGCGAATGCTTTCTATTTGAGCAAGGAACAACGTCACATAGTTTAACTAGGGGACTTTTGTAAAGGATCACCGATATCCATATGTTCAAATTATGAGATTGTTCACCATACGCTCACACACATTCACCCACTAAGGAAAGAAAGCTACCTAAAAATAACTTAAATCAACTCACTAAATTCTCCCCACAGGGGCCATAAGAGAAATTATAGATTAAGTTAGGATCAAGGGGGTAGGCATCCAATAAGCTGCCTTGATCACGCTTCACATATGAAACATAGAAGTTTCATTTTTAGGGAGCTTTAAAATCCACCTATCAGCCCACGGAAAAGAAAACCCGAGCACGACAGAGACCTGATTCAGAGGGGGTTAGGCTTAGGCGCAGTGTGTGCGGTATCAGTTGGGGCTACCTGACCTGGCTGATACTCGGTACTGTTAGCTGACTACCAAGAAGCCCAAGACTCGAACGCTCACGTGGGACAGTGGTTCTTAGTGGCCAAAACTAGGGCATCCTTTACCCTATAGGTGACGGTGTAGGAAAGCGCCAGACCCTCTACCCTTACCTTGGTTGATTCTCTTCGGCTGATTGGGGGCGTCACCAGCTCTTTTAGGACGTTGTGCCAGCACTCGCAAGAAATCCTCTCAAGGCCCAGTTAATTTTTAGTGTTTGAGGACGTATTAAGTCTTCTAGGATTTTGAGTATCACACGCAAACAAACAAAACCATTTTTTTCTTGATTGATCACATAGATTAAGTTAAAGGAAAATTCATTTCATTTTCACTTTGTTTAATGTATGTGGCCATAAATTTTTCATGATCAAAGACTCGATCCCCTCAAAATTTTTTTCCAAAACCTAACTTGGTCGACACTCAAACGGTTCCAATGGAACCTCGTCGGTCCAGGCGTCTTTTGGACCTCCCCCCTTTACCGAGAGGGGTTCTAGGTCTTTCGTCATTTAGGCATCAAAGACAGAACGCTGCCACAGTGGTTGGTTTCACCTTTCTTGGAGCAACCTTAGTTGGGAACCCTAGTCAGTATCCCAACACCACACCGCACACCACTCTCCCCTTGTCCCCTGGGGGGCAGAGGAGAGCATCCCATACGGGAAGCTAGCTGAATTCACAACAGGGTACGTCACAGACTCACCCTCGTTCTAACCAGAACTTCGTGTCTTCACACGTTGCGATGGTGTCAACCTCCCAGTCACCCTTCTTAGTGGCATTAAATCTACCAGATTTGACCAAGCTCACCAATGACCCCATCGCACATGACCCCAATTGGCCTCCCATGCCCACGAAGCTCCCTTCAGACATACCAAATTTTGAAGGCAAGCAAGCAGAAGACCCAGGAAATCATATAATGACTTTTCACTTGTGGTGCTCATCGAATAGCATCATCGACGATACTATTTGGTTGAGGCTATTACAACGCACTCTCATAGGAGTGGCCGTGAAATGGTACGTGGAGCAACCTCCTGCTTCACATAGAGCCTTTAGCGCCCTCGTTACCGCATTCCTCACATAATTTCAGTTACCCATTCACCACGATTCGGGAATGGAGTTACTGACTCATTTCAGACAATTCCCCTCTACCCATATTTCAGAACATCTCCATGAGTGGAGACAGCGTTGCAGTTTATGCAAAGCACAACTCGATGACCGAGTCCTTTTAGATTTATTCTTGAAAACTCTGACGGTGGAGATTTCAAAGGATGTGGCGCAACGTAACCCCACATCCGAAGAGGATGCAATCAGTAAATCCCAATAGCTTGAACTGATCTACACGCAATCAGGATACATATACAATATCCTGCCCAATGCCCCGCGCCTGCAATCTTACCAAGAATTTCCAGGCGCGTCAAACTCTGCAGACGGACTTATTGGGTCAATGACCCAAGGGTACCTAGGCAACAACAGTTAGAATCCCGGTTACACACATGGGTCTACCAAGAACATGTCTCAACCCAAATTTCAAAGTCATCATATACAACAGCAAAATTTGACTAATAGGGTGCCATCGTATCACCAAGGAGGACCTTACCCTCTAGCTGAGGGGACCCAATACGCAGGAAGAAAAGTTGATGGAAGAACTCCCCCCCAACGGCCAGGTGTAAACATGGGACAACAGTATGCTCAGTCCCAAGCACATAACCCACCGACGCAAAACAATGCACAGGTGAACTTTGTGCAGCCGTCCCAAAATCAACCACTCCAGTATGATCGGGAGAACTACCCTCCTAACGTGGTTAGAATAAAGGTAAAAAAAAAGCCTAAAGGGAACCCTAGACAGGGGGGCAGCGACCAATAGTGCCCACCATGATCCCAGGCTGGAGGTAACTCCAACCGGAATCAGAACCAAGAGCCAAGCAATGCCCAAAAGCAAGGCAAAAGGCCACCTCTACGAACAAATCATTCTTGTTCAATATGTGGTGAGTACGGGCACTATACTCACCACTGTCTCAAACTCCCTGAATTTAAAAATCTTCAGAGTAACTGAGGACAAGGAGGATCTTCCCAGACAACTGTGGTTATGCAAGAACCCTTTCCCCATCAAGGAACGGTCAGCACTCAGTAGCAAAACCCCGACGATTCCAGGAAAAACAACCATGAAATTTACATGGTTGGGGAAGAAATTTTTTTTCAAACTCGAAATCATAGATATGACACCCCACCAGACACCAGTACGTCAGGGGCTAGTACGAGTGTGCCGACTACACCTTTAACCATTCCAAAGATTCCTTTGGAACCATTGCCAAAAATGGTAAAAGGGCCTAATAGGCGAGTAGGTAACTACTCCAAAGCAGCCCAAAATTACAACATCGTAGACGATTTAGCCCAGTCACCTTCTGCTATGTCTGCTTTGGAGGTACTGCAGTCATGCCCAAAGCAACAGAAAGCCCTACTTTCTGCATTAGGCGTGATCGACCCTGCCGACACGTGCATGATGGCTTTTGACTTAGACAAAGCCAATCCTAGGCTTCCCTCCATGGTCACCTTCTAGATACCAGTATCGGTACATAATATCACCATTCACCGATGTCTCATTGACGAGGGTGCATCCACATGCATCATGTCGAAGAATATATGGCAGAAGTTAGGAGCCCCCGAACTCAAACCTTCCGTCATCACACTCAGAGCATACGACGGTTGCCCCTCGACCCCCATCGGTCTCTTCCAAAATGTAATGGTCTGCTTAGCCGGAAAAACGGTCCACATAGACATCGAAGTCTTGGATTCTCACTTGGATTACAATATACTCCTTGGGCAGAGTTACATGTATGCCATGTCTGCCATAGCATCCTCCATTTTCTACATTATGATGTTCCCTCACGAGGATCGAATCATCACAGTAGACCAGCTGACGCACACGAAAAAGCGTCCCTTGAACAACACAGATATAGTTCTACCCTATGTAGATACAACCACAGATGGTCTTTTACAGTATCAAGAATATGGCCTTGGCCAATTCAAACCGTCTTCCATCCTAGGGTCATTCCTAGGAGATCCTCCTATTATCCCTGAGGTATCACCCGATGCCATAGGGGCCCCGATATGCATGATGTCCACATCAATCACCGAGGTTAGTCAGGACATGAAATCAAGTAGTAACGACACCGAGGCATTAGCTACTGCAGCCTCCCTAGTCTATGCTGCCTCCCAAACTCCTTTCCTCTACCCACCTTCTGGCTTCACCTCCTAGCAGGTCTTGGCAACATTGGTATTACCCAATATATCATTGGCATTCCCAGTGTGGTATCTCGTTCCCCCTCCAGGAACACCATCTACCAACATTACTGCGTTTTTGTTAAAGTCCCCTGGTCCCGAGGAGCCCCAACCTACCCAAGTAGTAGTCAAAACCGCCCCCATAAGGGAAATTCCCACTGTGAAATCGGTGACCACGATAAATAAAATCTCCAAGAAAGGAAAGAAAGTGGTGACCCCCACCATGCAGAGGGAGTCATCAGCCTGCGCTATATATGATGTCACAGGACACCCTACTCACATTTTCCCGGAGTTGGACGAGTTAAAACCACTCCTCGGCTGTGAGGCAGGCATCTCAAAACGACATTCCCATAAAAAGGAACTTGCCACCAAAAGTACAGGCAAACCGCTGCGTACCAATCACGCATGCACCCTCTATGACACCTATGGGCATTATACCCACCATTTTCCAGAAATACCACGGTATAGGGATGCCTTACACGCGATCTAGCGATCCTATCAAGAAGATCCCTCCACCCAGTCTATCAATGACAAGCCGCGTACCATCCTATACTTACAAGAGGAGCACCGATACATAGAGCGCCCCCCAGTGATGCCCATTATATGTTGCACACTATGTGATGAACGTGGCCACTACCTCGAAGTGTGTGCCACATTGGAACTCATCCATAGATGGTATCCAATCGAAAGAGTTTACTACATGGGGCTACAGGGAGCCCAGTTCACATGCCCGTTATGTGCCAACAATCACTTATTGGAGGATTGTCACTACATACCTCGCTTTTGGCTAGCCCTTGCTAGCCTCCGCTCAGCCATAGTTTGTCTTTCCCAAGAAGACGATATGGATGTCGAATCCATCGACAGATCCATGACCCAAGCGGAGGAGATGAGTGGGTCTATCATGTTCTTGTCAGCCAAAGAACAGACTAGCAGGGAACCCATAGTTACCCCTATAGGCACTTCACAAAACCCACTCGCATGCACATTATGCAAGCAGACAGACCATATACTAGTCCACTGCGCTGACTTATCAGCATTGCGACGATGGTACCCCGCCCGTCCCCAGACCACGCATAATGGGACCCCCATATCACAGACATTTTTCCTGATATGTCAGGGTGATCATTATGACCGAAATTTTACTTATGTCTCACGGATCTGTCCCACTATTGACATGATTAATGCCGTAGAAAATAGGACGAGCGATCTCCAAGAATGGCATAAAAGATACATCGTCGACCTAACGTCCCCACCACCGCAATGGTGTGTCAAGACTGATAAGACCATACACCAAGCACGTAGACCCTAGACCAAGCCTAAGATAACATGTGGCCTATGTGATCTAAACGATCACTGGATCAACCAATGCAGAGAACTCAAACCCCTTGCAAAGAGTCTCTGCATAATCTTGCCTCTCCCTCAAAAACTTCTCTCTAATCAAGAGAAGATCACACGCACTTACTGCCGAATTTTCTCACACTTTCATCATACATTTAAGTGCACACATCTCCCCAAGATGAGAGTAGCTAGAGCGGCATTAAGTCAACCACCCACCAAAAAGAGAGGCAAGTTTCAACCTACGATGCAAAAATGGAAACAAAATACGACCTGGTCGGCAACCAACCCTTTCCAAGTGTCCACATCTGGAACATCGAGTAGTGTAGATTCTCACACTATCTACTCTACCAGCGCTGTGATACCTTGCACCATTTACACCAGTCATAATCACGTGCTGGAGGAATGCCCGCTGCTACAAGCATTCAGGCACCTCTGTGACAAAAAAAACTTCCACCTACTAGGAATTGACTATCCTAGCGGGAAAGCCAACCATCAGCTCACGCAGGACTCCATTTCGGAGATCCTTCCCGTGCCGCATGCCAGCGACAAAATTCATCACATACGACTTGTGTCATCGCATGCCCAAAACAGGATTTCAATAACCTCCCCGTCACAGGAATTTTGGTTTATTCCTGTCACAAAAGACCAAGTCTCCTTACGCCTTTGCATAGATTTCCGTGAAATCCCAAACTTGCATACTGCCATCGAACTCCTTGATGACACCCAGCCTCTAGAACAATACCTAGTACAACTAGAGCTAGTTTATGAAAACATGCAATAATCGCTGCAACATAATGAGGCCCATAAGAAAAGGGTAAAAGCATCATTCGATCGCCACATCACCCCTCGCTCATTTGCTAAAGGAGAGCTAGTCCTTCGCTATGATGTCACAAAAGAAGCCTTAGGGCCAGGAAATTTAAAACCCTGTGGAAAGGGCCCTATATCATCAAACATTGCCTCCGGCAGGGGGCATACATCTTGACGGAAATGGACGGTACCTACCTCAATAACCTCGTTAACGACCTTTACCTCAAGAAGTTCTACCCATAAGGGCCCCTATAGCCCTTACCCCCTAGAGTTAGAGTACACAAAGATTCCAATACCAAAATATTTTTGACCCAAAAAACCTAAACACGCTCAAAATATCACCATGGATCACCAACTTGAACCCTATTTTGGATTTGCTGATGGAGCATCGTGATGGTCTCAAAACTTAGTTGTAGCCGCCTGGGTCATTTACTACCCTGACCAATCACCACTGTGTTCAAACGGCGTGTGCATCAGATCATCAACCAACAATCAGGCATAATATGATGCAGTTATCGGACTTATGTGTGAGGCCCTCCATTAGGGCATACACCATATGCATGTCTACCTAGATTCCCAGTTAGTGGTATCGCAGTTAAACCAAACATTTGAAACTAGAGACACAAACCTATTTAGAAAATATTTGTGTGCTAGAAGATTAAGCAGACAATTTGATTATATTACATTCTCACATGTATCATGAATCAAAACCAAACATCTGATCACATAACTAACAATATCCTAGACTGGAATGCATCGCAAACAAACCACCATACATAGAAAACCAAAAAAATTTATATCCATCAGCATAACACAAAATGCATAAACCGAAATAGACACCACACCATGTAGAGCTGCAAAAAGATCTCTCATTCATATATATATATATATATATATATATATATATATATATATATCTGTGTGTGTGTGTGTGTGTGTATCAGAGTACAAAAATAATATCACTGGCCCATTGGCCAGCCCAAAAATACAACGGTCTTCAAAAATAAGGGAAGCATCCTCATAACGGGTGCTTTCCCCGTGTACAACTACTCGTGTTGCCACCACGATAGCTACCCGTCGTAGAGTAGGTTGGTAGTCCCTCTCATGGGCCATCACTATATCTATCCATGCATCCTCAAAGTCATCCATGAAACCTCAGGTAGGTATCCCGTGGTTCAAACGGTCCACTCGACCCCAGAAATCCTCTAGAGCCTCCACCTGAGCCGTAAGTACTACGATGCATGCCTCGGTCGCATCCGAACGAGATCTCTGAGCTGCTACCTCAGCGGCAGCTGAGCTACTGCCCTCACCAGAAGGTCCAGCACCATCCCTGCCAGGTCCACCGACACCCCGGCCCGGTCCACCTACGGCACCTCCTCCCCGACCACCCGACGGTCATGGTAGAGGATCATGACCCACTAGTTGGGCCACTGGGCTTCCCACCTCCCCAACATCTGCACGAGTAACCAAAATAATGTCAGTTTCAATAAAAAACACTCAAGTACACTAAAAAATAAAAAAATGTAGAAATATAGCATGTACCTGCAGGACCCCAAACATAACCGAAAGGGAGACCAATATCTGGATCACCCTGAAAGTCCATCCCCGCATAAGGGTATGGAAAAAACATCTGTGGATTGGCCTCAAACTAGGCCTCCGTCGTGTTGTTCCATTAACAACCCACCATGCCACCACTGCCGTGTGGCATCACAGGAGCCCACCTCCTCATGCACGGCTCCCTCGACCCCCCAATAGGCACAGCCACCACGGGCCTCAGTAGCACGACCCTCTTGTACATTATGCTACACAAAATTCTAGCGTACACAAAGGATTTGGATCCATGTTGGACCCTATTCAGCTGTGACACCATACCATCAAAGCAGAAGTGGGAAAAATCGAAAAAATGCCCATTCCTCAAATGGAATAAAACCCCCACCTGTGGGCCTAGTGCTCGATGAGGCGCAAACGACCCCGCCAGTCGAAAAATAATGGCCAGAGCACACCGCTCGGCCATGTCTGTCACTGAGGCAATATTGATGCACCCCTCAGTAAGAGGCACACCACCGCAATGCCTCCTCCAGAACCTGTCCAGGTTCACTCGTCCAGCAGGAAGTGGATACCTCAACGCCTCGCCCTGAGGCAGTAATCCAGTCACAAAGTAAATATCCATCTCTGGATGGATAATCAAGTTCGTCCCCCTTAGGAAAAACATGTTACGCCTCTTGTGCCAATGATGTATGATATAACATAACAATCGGTCCTGTAACTGAAGGAACTTGTTTTCAGAAAATTTCAGGAGGCCCCATGCGGCCAACTAACGACGTGCCCCAGCATCGGCAGCCGGAGCGGTCTGGATCTCGGGCCAATATCGTTCTCTCCACACCAACCTGCCAAGCAACAAGCACCCATCAGTACAGAGGAGAAACATCATAAGGGACAACAAAAAACCCAAGTTTAAAAAAAAAAACTGCGCTTGCGTGCAAAAAGGAAGGAACAACACGCCTTTGTGCTGCTGTACCTCGAAAATGGGCGCAAGGGGGGCGCCTCTTTACCTAGATCACCCGCACAATCTAGGGGAAAAATCCCCTTTGAGGCCGTACAAACCTAATTTGTATGGCCCCCGGCGTCACCAAACTGAAAAAATTGAAATGCAGGATGTCATGGAAGTTACCTCGGCATAATATCGCTAATCCCTAGTACACAGGCTGACCGCAGCGGCAGGAAAGGCTCTGCTATCACCTCTGATCTCCCAAAACTCAGCAAGTACAAATGAATAGGATTAGGGCCATAATCCCATATTTATCACCCTTTTCTAGAACTTCGGACGTCCATAACAGAAGATCAGAAGGTCCGTTCTGCAAACCGTAAGTTGCACCATCATTAGTATACCATGACGAGCGAAAGCGATGCCCCACATTCGCTTTTCGAAGAAATATTTTTTCAAGCGCCGGAAAGTATGCACCCTCCCATATTCCTTTACAAAATTCATGTTTTTAAATAATATTGGATGAAAATAAGATGCTTTCACTTGAGGTAGTTGTTTTTTGCAGAAAAAACCTGCAAACCATTCACAGCACCACCCACTGAAAGTTCTGGAGCAGGTATCATTGTACCCTCAGCGTGATAGAGTCCTAGAAAAATTTGCATATCCTGACATCATTTATCCATCAGAAATAAACCATAGGGTCCTCATACCCGACCACGTTTATCATCACCTCACCCTACATATGATAAACGTTCGCCATGGTCGGTAGAGCTTCCCCTCCATGGTGATCGTCATCCAAAAGTAGACCATACATCACCCCACAAGTGATGCCATGGCCATACCATTTTAGTCTGGGAAGCACCTCATGCCCATCCATACATCATGCATAAGGTTAAGTTCACCATTTAAACTCAACCCCCTTCCCGGACGATCGGGTTGTACAAGCAGAATGAAAGCGCACCTCCGCGCACCGCATTTGGCCCACCATACCTCCATCAGCATACTCCCATCTGTGACATCTTCCGCTTCATCAACCCTGCACATGAGACCAACCAATGGGACCCCTACCCCTAGCAAAACATCGGGCCTCACACCTTCAGTGAGCAACCCTCTTTCATGTTTTGGGGTAACCATCTCTATGTTTTGTACAAACCAAACCCCATTATTTTATTCTTTTGGTAAGTGTACAAAGACCACAAATGATGCCCTTCGCCACTTCGCCCTCATATTTCACCTTTTCTCCCATGGCAGCAGTCCCCCATCTCCCTTGGTCAAAGTATGTCATCTCCCCCATGCACGCACCATTACGACAATCATAGCCAGTTCATACCCGCCCTGGAGGTCCTACCAACTCCAGGGACTTTTCGTTTCAGAAATACCTATGACTGCCACCAAGATGCTCAAGTATACTTTGACCTCGGGCCATTGAATCCCCATCATTCATTTTCAGCTATCGCTCACCAACATGCCTATGTTAAACCCATTATGGTTCGGTTAAGGCTTCCTTTTTGTCGACATCAACACCTCTTTTCCAAAAAGGAAGTGGTACCTTGGATGACCCCTCCCCATGCAAAGGGGTATCCTCGGGTGGCACTATGGGAGACATCATTGTCCATATTTGTCATCGATCCTCTTGACATTCGACGACAACAAAAGCTTTCATGTCACGATGGTATCATACCTTACAACCATTGAACTTTGATCAAGATCCGTCGAAGACTCATGCCTTTATAAGCATCTCTGACAACCATGCTTACACGGGAAGGTCCCAGCCAGTACATGTGCGTACTTGGCACAGTGATATGCCATACCAGGATTACGCATATGGGTACCACATTCCTCCTATCGTCAAAAAAAAAACACCCTTGAGGGCGTCAACAATCGTCATCAACAACCACCAGCAGCACTACCAAAGTAGTGACATAGATAACACATGTATCTGTCAATTTTGGTTAACTAGCCATAGCATCATGAGCATGGGACATGCCTGCCTCGTTGAAATTTTGAAAATATGTTGTACATTTTTTCTGCTTGCAGGGGTTCCCTTAGGTCGTGGTTATCTTGGAAATGGTGCAAGGTGTTGTCTATTCCAAAAATACACGTAGGCCTCTCTCTCTCTCTCTCTCTCTCTCTCTCTCTCTCTCTACGTACAATACAGAAAAGAAACTATAATGTATTTTGGCTATACAGTTCTTCCTAGACCTCACACATTAGGGGGAAACTGTTAACACTGGAAAATCATACAGCAGAAGACAAAGTCAATTAATGTCGAGCCCAAGGATTTATAGGACAGGAATACATTATGGAATCAAGAAGTATTTAAAATCTCTAAGGTTTTGAGAAAATCAAATTTGAACTAGTCATAAATGCTCAAATGCACGCTTTTTTCTTCGAGAAGAGTGCCTTCTGCTCGCCCTTTTTCCCGAAAAGCGCGCATTCCTGGAAATGGAAAAAAGTCACTTTCTGGGACCACTACAAGTAAAGGACAGTTTATCCTTATGTGAAAGCCACCTAAGGACAACCACCAGTGCCTCCTTAGACATTATGTGAGCACACAAAAGAATATTTGAGCACACAATGGAATCACACCTCTCCCTTGGGTCACCATCCATCATGTACCAAGGGAGGGAGGGAGGATTTGAAGCTCACCTATATAAACCCACCAAGAGATGAACAAAGGGTGATCACAAGGTTATGCTGGCCAAAGTTGCCCAAGCAACACTAACATTGTGTGTGACCCAAGGAGCTGGAGCTAAAGAGGACTCGATAGTTGGTCACCCAATATCTTAGTCCACCACAACAGAGAGAGAGAGTTAGACTGCGTCAAAAGGTAGAACTTGAAAGACAAACATCCTTGCATCGGGACCTAGAGCCATTTCCTAGGGGCCCTTTGGCAAGTGGGTAAGATTTTCTTTTATTCCAAGAATTCATTAAGAAGAGGCCATCGAGCCATCGTTTGCATTATTACTGTTTGGAACTCTCTGTATAGCTTCTTTTGTGTTTTTAGTTTTATTTTTTTAACCAGAGCATACTTCAGCATATTATTTCATTTAAGTTTTATGCTTTTGAGCTCCCCCCACATACTTCCTGTTACCAATAGTTTAGAGAGTAGACCACACTCTCTAAGCTTGTGAGATTTCGTACACCCGTGTGTCGAATCCACCACAACAGTCATGAAGTGGATGATATATGTGAAGTGGTCATCAAATAATTTAATGATAAACAACTCCGCGTCTGGGAATCCTTCCTACAAATTAGTTGGCTCATCTCCACTTTCAATGCGCGACAAATGGTTTGGACCTGCATTAAATATTACTTGCTTTACAATCACCTCAAAATCATATTCTTCAAACAATAGGAGCCATATATAGATATTCCCCCCCAACACAGGCTTG
Organism: Pinus albicaulis; assembly: GCA_034641835.2. Lineage (NCBI taxonomy): Eukaryota > Viridiplantae > Streptophyta > Pinopsida > Pinales > Pinaceae > Pinus > Pinus albicaulis. Next base: position 745,638,399 of record CM076583.1, read on the forward strand.
TTGACCAGGTACTTGAAAGCAGAGTGATCAATGAACATATTAAAATTGCCTTCCAGTAAATAGTGATGAAACTTCTACAGTGTATAGACCATAGCTAATCCTTCTCTCTCCATTTTCATGTAATTTCACTCAACACTTGAAAATTTTCTACTTGCAAATTCATTTGGGTGATTAATATGTCCAGTTCCTGGTTGCGTTAATACAATTCCTAATGTGATACAAGAAGCATCAATGTGCACATGGAATTCCTTTGTCTAGTCTGGAAATACCAATATAGGCACAGTCACCATTTTCTCCTTAAGCATCTATAAATTCTTCTGGAAATCCTCATCCTAGCAAAAGGAGGCATCCTTCTTTAGCAACTTCTCCATCGGCGAAATAATCAACGGGTACCATTGAATAAATTTTTTGTAATAACGGGTATGCCCCATAATTGAGCGCAATTGCTTGACATTCGTTGGAGCCTCCAGGTTAACAATAACAACAATATTAGCTGGATCGACCATCAATCCATATTGACAGATAATATTACCCAAAAAAATCCCTAAAGGGACACAAAATATACACTTCTTCAGATTCAACGAGATCTGATACTTCCGAAAAGTATTTAGCATCAAGCGCATGCTTGAAACATGCTTCTTCAATAAACCATATACAATCCAGTCATCAAAATATACTTCTAAGAACTTATGTATATAATCCTTAAAAGAATCTACCACCATGCATGAGAATGTAGTTGTCGCATTCTTCAAGCCGAATGGCATTACTGTGTATTGGAATAATCCCCATTCTGTTGCAAAGGTCATCTTACTTCTGTCTTCAGGCGCGATTCTTATCTGGTGATATCCAAAAAATCCATCGGTAAATGAGTAGGCCTCTTTCCCGCCCACATTTTCCAATACTTCATTAGAGAATGGAGTTGGAAAAGGTTCATGCATGCATGCATCATTCAACTTGCGCAGATCCACACAGATCCTGATTTCTCCTTTGGTCTTCTTTTCCTAGACCACCATGGGGCTTACCTAGTCTGATTCTTCTACCGGTTCAATGATCCCTGTAGCAACCATTTTTCTCCAGCTGATCCTTGAATTTATACTTATATTTTGGATTCAAACTGTAAGGGCATTTCTTGACAGGCCCCACATCTATTTTCATAATGATCTTCATCAAGGCCAAGGTCCCCGATAATCTCTTTTAACTCCGAAAAAATTGTGGGAAACAAGTCCTGATATTCAGTGAGCAGCTCTGCAACCTTAGCCAATGTATCTTCATCCCAATAATCCCCTATTTTGGAAATCTTAGGGATGTGCATTGACCTTCAGAATCAAGGATATTGATGTTTCTTGGGTCCTCCTCATTATCTTCAATTGTCACATTCTGACATTCAACTATATCCTTCATATGCGCATCCCATATTGGTAAGGCTCGTTCTTCTTATTTCTATGGCATGTCAAAGAACACATATTGAATCACGTGTAATGAAATATTGATGCATTGGAATCCACTCTCAAAACTAAAATTTAAAAAGAAACTTTCCATTAGCACAACCCATTCTGTCGTGCCACGTCACATCTCAATCTCCAGATACCAGTTCATGGGTATCCTACTTAAAGTATGAATGAATGTATGCACCCATCCTAGTTTCAGCTCTTCTCCCCAAGCTGTATTCCACCTGGCTAAATGAATGCACAGATCCTCTTCACTTATATAGGCTCCTTCCAACTGGGTATTGTGCTGTCTGAATCACAGTCATGTCATGTGGGTACATTCTTCCCAATCAAAAAAATTGTCCTTGTGTGTTTCCCACCAGCGCGCGAGAGTTGAGTGAAAAAACAGATCAAGCACATGGAACCGTTGTGCCTCTGGAATAGCATTTTCAAATTATTCTAAAAGGAAATTGATACTGCCTAAACCATCATAGTAGGGTTATTCATGAACCTCAGAGGATATACATCGTAGAGATCTGGTTACTCGGTTGCAGTGCAGTGTAGATACTTCATGCAAACGGTTATGCCAATTCTCCAACTCCTCATCTAAGTTTGAGTGGAATGAATTATCCCTCTCCTAGCTAAGCCTACCATCTGCTGTAGGATTGATCCAATCCTTATCCCTCGTAGTTGCTTGTAGATATTATCAAAATCCTCTTTTGCGTGCACCAGTTATGTGTATCTTTCTCCTTCTCTAGGGTCCAGAGGGACCACAAACCTGGTTCCATTTTTTTAAAACACCATACTTCTGTGCTTGAGGTTGATGATAGCATCCATTTCAATAGCCCAATCTAGACCAAACAACACAGGGTATGTATTTGTATCATCAACAATTTGAATAACTTCAAAGTCAGCTAGTGCCTTAACTCCATCAATGTCAACTGCCACCCAGAGAGTCTACCCATTTGGATAATATTCTATTGATTTTCCATGCACAATTGAATATTGGACCACTCAAGATTAGGTTCTCCCATTATCTGCCAAGTATGATTTAGTAATACATTTGCATCGGAGCCCAAATCCGAAATAACCTGATCCATTTCGAACTCACCTATCTGAGAAGTTAAGCACATCTCTGAGTGAGTTCTTCGTTTGTTCCTGTAAATTTTATTGACAACCTTTTGCTCCATCTGAGGTTGTTCTTTCTCGGTTCAACTATAAATCAGAGCTTGAATATTCTCAAATTCCTTCTTATTGTGCATAAGCTTGATACAGGGCTACAAAAATGGTTTCATCTCAGCAGGCTTGGCCCCTTCAACGGTATCCATGGCAGGCTTTCTTGGTACTTTAGAGGGTATGTGCCAAGATCCGTGAAGTCCTTCTTTGCTTTGAAAAAGGTTTCCTTTTCCCTTTGTAAGTTAAACCCCTCCTTTTTCTCACGATATTTCTAGACCCAAACATAGGTAGTAGGTATCTTACCTTCTGCTTTATCTTCATTAGTTGCTACACCGCTTCTGGTCACAATATTCACGCTAGGTTATTCATTAGTTTCTACAATGCATCTAGTCACAATATTCACGCTAGGTTCTTCACCATGCGGTTCTACTCTCATCATTTGAACGTTCTGTGTGGGTGTATACATTTTCTTTTCCTGATTTTTTGCAAACAACATAGTGTAATATTCAAGAACATGATCAAACTGTCTATAATACCTACAATATTGTTGTGTCAGGTTTGGGAAATCGTGCGCATAATGGCCAACATCACCACAATTATAGAAAATATTTTGGCCTCCTCCCCAACCAGCTCCTCCTCCTTTTTATCGTCCTCTGCCTTGAAATCCACCACACCTAGATGGAGATGCAGGTGAATCGGACCCTCGACCCTCAGCCTGCATCCTATAGGAAGAAAATTGCTCAATCATTAGATCAAAGCTACGATAATTATTCTCGTCATGTCCCATAGATCGAAAAAATGTGTAGTAAGGTTTCTTGAGCTCCGAGATATATTTACCAATCCTAGGGCAGAAGTTTGTCGTGTGCGGTCCATTTTCTTGACAATCGTGCACCATAGTGTGGGAAATTCACTAGGACCTACCCCACTCTTAATCAGACTTGGTCCTCCAAATACTAGATAGTTATTATATACATGACACTGATCCTTGTGATTCCATTCAACTTTACAACGTGTGCACCATACTCCTGTGCACACATCCTTTCATTTCTCTTGTCGCAAAAATTTTATCTCTAAGTGTAATGTAGCTAGCTGGATTTGGATTTACTAAGCCCCAACCTATGTAGCTGGTACATGTGAGGCTTCTAACTTCATGGTGATCTCCATAGCTTCAGCTCATGTCACAATCCTCTACTAGTTTAAGGATTGGTGCAAATGCGACAACAACATGGCAATGAACCATTCCTTGCGCTCCGTGTCATCGATATTAAATCATCCATCCTTGATGGTGTGCTTCAACCATTGATTTTCCTCCCATACAGATTCATTCACTTATTGGTGGATCTCCTTTAATTCAGTCACACATTGAGCATATGATTTTGGCTTTTTGAACTGCTCCTTTAATGTGGCTTTAAGCACATCAATTTTTGCATTAGGGTTTGTTTCCATATACCTTGTACCAATCAAATTCAAGTTCTTGAAATGCAGTAGCAAGCTGCGCTTTCTTAAAATTATCATTATTGATCTACTGCACTGTCCACACAACATCTGTGACGAACCACAATTGGTAAACATATTTATTTCCGACACCCCTGTAATTCTGCAGCTTTATGGAAGTAGCCATATTGAATTCTAGTGGTGGAGGTGGAGGTGGAGTGGATGACTTGTTAGTGTGAGATGAATTTGGAAGTGGAGTGGATGGGATCTGAAATATGATCAAGTTCTCTTCTTCCGAGTGCACAGATTCACCAGAGCTACTTGTTTTAGACTCCTCGTCACTGGCAGATTTAACTTTGTGGGGGTTGTAGATAAAATATTCTTCTAGGTCTACTCTGTAAGTTCTCCCGCTGTGTGTAGTACTACCAGAACCGCTGTGCATGGAACTAGATGGTATTCTTGCCAAATATTATTCTTTATTAATAGATCTTCAATTTAGTACAATCCTCTCCGCCCGCGCATGCATCAGCAGGGTCCTTGCACAGAACTTGGGACAAGGTCTGTGCACACACAACCAACATGAGCCTTTCTACCTAGATTGAACATAACTTGCCCAAAAATTAGATCAAAACATTCATCATTAAAGAAATAATTATTGATGTATATCCTTACTCGACTCAACCCTTACATATTTATATGACTAAGACGGGCACATAGCATGGTCTCAAACCATGATTTCCGACTCATGGTTTCCCTTTTCACCCATTACAGTTATTAAGGAGGTTTGTTTCACCCCAAATCCCCTTGAATTTTGCACGCAACGTGTATTGACAAAATTTACCCAAAATCTTGACCTTAGGGGACCCTATCCCAACAACAACAGAAGCACGCCATATGCAAATATCCCTTAGACCTTATATAAGCGAATAGCTTGAGTGAATGATTTACAAATGATGACTCTATTATATATAACCTTTAGCGTTGGGATGTTAGTGCCAAGAGGTTGATTAAGTAAACATTAACCAAAATAGCCAAATAATATAAAAAATACAAGTAGTGGGTTAAGGTCCTTTATGTAGGCTTAATAAATCCCCCAATGCATCAAATAGAAGGTCAACACATGGAATCAAGTGAATATTAACCACATAATATCAACAATGGTGATAAAGAATGGATCACTCTATAAATTTTCATATATCTTGGTATCTTGGAAGAATTGGCTTTGAGATTTAGTGGCATGTTCCATGTTGAAAATTTTGGGTCTACAAGCTTTTAGAGCTATTTTGAGGAATCAAATGACAATTGTTTTCATCGAAACTTTGTGAGAATAGGTCCCATAGTCTAACTATTGTTCTACAAATTGAGATAGTTCTGACGGTGAAAATTTACATATGAGCATAACTCCCATCCCCTCAATGATATTCTACACATTGAGATTATTTCAACTATGAAAAATTCACCTTAATTGGAGCTAGTAAGATTGAAGTTATACCTCTCACAAGTTGACCTACCTTGTGGACCACCAAGGTAAAAAGTGCATGTTGGATTGAGGGGTTTTGACCCAGGTTCCAAGTTATCGTGCAACCAACAAAACCCTCCAAGTACTGGCCCTTTCAGTAGTGATCTTCTTGCGCAGATCAAAGTCTCACTGCGAAGCAGTATTGGGGGGTGCTGGAACAAGGTTTCTGCACCTTGAGGAATATTTTGATGTGGTGTTGATCCAAATTTATGCAAGAACGCAACATAATATGCCTATAACCATAAATACAAAGATGAAGCGGAAATACCACTTCATTTCATTAATATAAAAGAACTGAAATTTGTTTACAAACATAATGGAAATAAACTAGCTAGGGCACTGGTAGCATATCTCTGATAAGATATGTGGAGGCTACAAGCCTCTGAACTATCTTACAATGAGGCTCGAGGGCCTATTTATTATTGAGAAATAATGGAAAACCATAAAAATCCAAAAACCTAACCCTAGGAGATGAAGCGCCAATACTATGGGCCCTGTTTGGGTAAATTGGTACATCAACTTCTTGGGGATGCAACTTTGGCATACGATTTCCATTTGATGCACACAATACCTCGTTAGGAAGATATACCCGAAAAATACAAATTTTGAGGGAGCAACATTGAAATCATTTAAAGACCCATTTTTTTCCTAGTTTTCCCAACAAACTTCGTTTAGGGCCTCAAAACGTCTCTAGAAGTTCAAGACTCGAAAAACTTCTAAAAATAGTAAACTGTGCTACAATCAAGGAAACTGAAAAATTGAAAGAAACAATGGTGGGGCCCCAAGTGGAATAGGAAGGTGGCCACCAATATCCACTTGGATCATTCCTCCCCCCTTAGGAAGCAATGGCCCCCATTGCATTGAGTTCCTCCATGAGATGAGAAAACTTCTATTGAACTTGGTCCTTGGTGAACGACTTGCCTTGGTGTAGGAGTTGTCCAGATTTGACAACCTGATACAGTTGGATATTCTATTGGTGAATGGTCTTGATTTTCATTTCCATGATACGAGCTGTGGTGGCCTATTCCATGCAATCCAGGTTTAACTCTGTTGTTGTGAGTTGTTCTGCAATGTCGGAGGTGTCCAGTAGAGGTGGAAAGTAGGGCTGAAGGCGATCCACATTGAAAGTTGGGTGTAGAGAAAGGAATGGTGGAATACTGAGCTTGAAGGCATTGGCCCCTATAGCCTTGGTAATGGTGTATGACCCATATTGGAGTGGGAAAATCTTGCAATGGGGTCCAGCGAGGCGCTCCTTTTGCAAATGTAGCCACACTTAGTCGCCCACCTGGAAGTTGTGTGGCACCTGATGTTGATCATGTCATTGCTTGTAATTAGCATTGGATCTATCCAATATGTCATGAACCTATTGGAAGATGTGTTGAATGAACTCAATGAAGCTGTTCACTTTGTCAGCTTCAGACTGCACATTAGCCAAATCGGCTTGAGTAGCCATAAATGGCATAACTACGTCAATGGGACATAGTGGCTAGAATCCTAAGCCCACCTAAAATGGGATGTGGCTATTTGAGCTATGGAGGGCTCAATTCTAACTGTGTTGTACATAGGGAATGCTCTCATCCCATGTGCGTGGATGCATTGAATTTTACATGCGCAGAATGTGTACGATCATCCTGTTGACGACCTCTGTCTGGCCATCATTTTGGGGATGGAAAGCTGTGGACTTGGTGAGCTTGGTGTCGAGCATTGACCAGAGGCTGGACAAAAATGTGCTGAGGAACCTACTGCCCCGATCTAAGATGATAGACTGTGGGATCCCAAAGTGCACCCACACTCGTTTAATGAAGAGTTTAACAATGGCTTCTACTGTGATATTCTTCTTGTAGGCTGCCATAATGACCATCTTTGAGAATCTGTCGACGAACATAAAAATACAGTTGTTTCCATGCTTAGTAGAAGGAAGACCCGACATGTAATCCATGGAGATGGATTCCCAAGGTCGACTAGGTGTAAGTAGTGGAGTATAGATGCCTTGCTTCTTGATAGTCAGTTTGGAAATGGCGCAAGCAGTGTAGGATCTGATGTACTTCTCGAAATCATGTCGAAGGTTCACACTATAGAAATACTTCTATAGTATTGCCATTTTTTTCTTGACCCTGAAATTCCCAATGACCTGACTGTAGTGCGCTTCCCAAATCATCTTGGCACGCTCGCTTGAAGGAACACAAAGGTGTCCCAGGTGACATAACAGTGCATCCAGGAGGTGAAAATTTGGAACTTTCATACCCTCCAAAAGTGTCTTCTATGTGTGGACGAATTCTGGATCGATCTTGTAGAGAGGCAGCCAATCAAAAGTCTCATGCACACAAGATTTGACAATGGTGGTTAGTGCCACGATCGATGGTCGGTTGTTGTAGTTTGCAACATTATTCGTGCTTCCCTTCTTGTACTTGATGTTCAAATGAAATTGTTTCATATATGTGGACCACTTCTGATGGTGATCGTTTTGCAACTTCCCTTGTGTCTGTATGAACTGTAGGGGTCGATGGTCTATGTGGATGATTGTTTCCTTCCCCAAAATGTAATGCTTAGATTGTCGGCAAGCCTGCACAATGGAATATATTTCTTTGTCATAAGTGGGATACTTTCGGACTGTGTCAGACAATGTATCACTATGATATGCCATTGGATGCCCCTATTGAGTAATAAATACCCCAATAACATAGTCAAAGACATTTGTCTTGATCTCAAATGGTTTTTCCAAGTCTGGTAATGTGAGCACTAGGGCAGAGCAGAGGCAATGTTTCAATTCTATGAATGCCTTCTGTTGAGAGTCCGACCAAAAGAATTTTTCTTTCGCTCCTCCCTTGGTGACTTGACTCAAGGGCCAAGTAATATGAGAGAATCCCAACATGAACCTGCAGTAGAAATTACTAAGACGCAGAAAGCTGGGAAGCTCTGTTAGAGTGGTTGGGGCTCGCCAATCCCGAATGACTTGGATCTTGATTGGATCCACATGAACCCCCTGCTCATCAATAATTTATCCCAGATACTAAACTTGGGTCATGAAAAAAGTGCAGTTCTCCAAATTGGCACACAACTTGTGTTTCCGCAGTGTTTGGAGGACCAGTCAGATATGGTGGAGGTGCTCTTTCGAGGTCTGGCTGAAGATCTGGATGTCATCCAAGTACAATACTACAAATGATTTTATGAATGGCTGCAATATGTCTTCCATCAACCTCATGAAGGTTTTGGGGGCATTCATCAACCCGAAAGGCATGAAAAACCATTCAAAAAGGCCCTCCTTAGCTTTGAAGGAAGTTTTCCACACATATTAGGGTTCAATTGGTAACTAGTGATACCCAGAATTCAAGTCGATATTGATGAAATATTTCGCCCCTTTGAGTTGGTCCAGAAGGTCATCAATTTGTGGGGTCAGGTACCTATTCTGGACAATGATATTGTTCAGCGCCTGATAGTCAATACAAAGTATCCAAGTCCCATACTTCTTCTACACCAACACAATCGGGCTCCCACAAGGTGATGAAATCGACTGAATGTGACCTTTCTGGAGCATCTCCTGAATTTTCCTCTTGATTTCATCATTCTCCAAATAGAGCACCGATATATTGGTCCATTGGGAAGTAATCGATGGGGTGCTTGAACTGACAGTGCAAAGGTACCCCTATGGGTGAGGTGAATATGTCCGCGTACTCCTCCACGACCTTGTCCATTTGTTTTTGTCGTGTGGAGGAGCCTTGTTGAGGTCGTGGACATAATATTATTATTTCCATGAGGGTGGATCATTAGGAAAACAAAGTTCCCTGTTTTGGAAATGAGCTTACTGCATTGTTTTATAGTAACTAAAGAGATAGTCGCAAGCGGTGGTACCTCAGGTATTCTGTACAGCTTATTTCCTGAAGTAATAATAATAGCACGAGGCTGAGACTCACACACAACATGTCGCTTCCAAAATTATGGTTGGCCTAATAATACATCAAAAACATTGAGAGGATCAATTTCACATAATACCTCATCCGTGAAGGGCTTGATGCTGTAGGGAAGGCGAAACTGCTGGCTGATGCGGAGATCCCTTCCTTGGTGAAGTCACCCAATGGTGTACGGTTGTGGGTGTGCTATGGTCGGAAATCCCAAATGTCTCATGAACTCTATTGAAATGAGGTTATTTTTGATCCCACTGTTGGCAATGAACTATAGCGGGCAACCCTTTACCCACACATGTGATCCGGATTTATGCAGGAACGCAATAAAATATAGAAATATCCATAGATACAGAGATACAACGGAAATAATGCTTTATTTTATTAATAAAATAATGACTGAAATAGGCTTACAAACATAATGTAAACAAGCTAGGGCATTGGTATCATATCTCTAAGAAGAGATGTGGCGCACGCAGGCCTCTGAACTGTGTTACATTGAGGCTGGAAGGTCTATTACAGACATAATGGAAATATATGAGCTAGGGTACTGGCAGCGTATCCCTGAGAAGAAATGTGAAGGCTACCAGCCCCCTGAACTATGTTACAATGAGGCTCGAAGTACTATTTATTGTTGAGGAACAATGTAAAACCCGAAACGTCCAAAAACCTAACCCTAGGAGATGAAGCGCCAAAACTGTGGGCCTTGTTTGGGTAAATTGGTGTTCAACTTCCCGGAGACGTAACTTTGGCATTCGATCTCCATTTGATGCGCTCAATAGCTTGTTAGAAAGATCTGTCTGAGGACTAAAAATTTTGGAGTGAGCGACATCATTTAGGGCCTCAAAACGGCTTTGGAATTTCAGGACCCGAAAAACTACTAAATATAGTAAGTTGTGCTGCAACTTGAAAACTGAAAGAAGTGATGGTGGGGGTTCAAATGGAATAGGTGGGTGGCCAGTGATATCCACTTGGATCATTAATGCCCCAAAATAGTTCCGGGCGTGCAGGACCCGAAAACCTGCTAAAAATAGTAAGCTGCTGGAAGTGGAGAACTAAAAGAGTTGATGGTGCGGGTCCAAATGGAATAGGTGGGTGACCATCGATATCCACCTGGATAATTCCTCCCTCCTTAGGAAGCAGTGGTCTCCATTGCGTTAAGTTCCTCATGGGGGGGGGAAATTATGTTGAAATTGGTATTGGATTTGTCCAGGATGTTGCAGACCTGTTGGCTGACATGTTGGATGTAGATGTGCTGCCGGTGGGTAGTCGTTGAAGGATCTGGAAAAATTTATCCATCATCGCGTTCCTCTATTTATCTAGGGTCTCCTTGAACAAGACTTTGATAGGATCTTCTGCTCTCTCGTTTTTCTTTCCTTTCGCCATGGGGGTCGTCGGGGTTTGCGAGGTTGATCTTGGAAGGGTGCAACTGGATCGAGCCCGAACTCCTTATACCCTGACCATGTTGGGGACATGCAAAGAAAAACAGAGAAAGAGCAGACCCGCTCTGATACCACTGATCCAGATTTATGCAAGAACGCAATAAAATACAGAAATAGCCATAGATATATAGATGCAGCGGAAATAATGCTTCATTTTATTAATAAAATAATCACTAAAATAGGCTTACAAACATAATGGAAACAAGCTAGGGCGCTGGTAGCGTATCTCTAAGAAGCGATGTGGCATATGCAGGCCTCTAAAATGTGTTACATTGAGGCTCAAAGGTCTATTATAGACATAATGGAAATAGATGAGCTAGGGTACTGGTAGCGTATCCCTTAGAAGAGATGTGACGGCTACTAGCCCCCTGAACTGTGTTACAATGAGGTTCAAAGGCCTATTTATTGTTGAGAAACAATGTAAAACCCGAAACATCCAAAAACCTAACCCTAGGAGATGAAGTGCCAAAACTGTGGGCCCCGTTTGGGTAAATTGGTGTTTCAACTTCCCGGAGATATAACTTTGCATTCGATCTTTGTTTGACGTGCTCAATAGCTCATTAGAAATATCTGTCTGAGGACTACAAAACAACTCCGGAAGTTCAGGACCTGAAAAAATGCTAAATATAGTAAGTTGTGCTGCAACTTGAAAACTGAAAGAACTGATGGTGGGGGTTCAAATGGAATAGGTGGGTGGCCACCGATATCCACTTGGATCATTAATTCCCCAAAACAGCTCCGGCTGTGCTGGACTCGAAAAATTGCTAAAAATAGTATGCTACTGGAAGTGGAGAACTGAAAGAGTTGATGGTCCGGGTCCAAATGGAATAGGTGGGTGGCCACCAATATCCACCTGGATCAACATGGGAGTGGAAGAGACACTCCTCCTTTGGATCTTTTGATTCCTCCTTTTGGATCTTTGTTGTGGCAACAGTGGCGTTGGGCTCCACATCGATAATCTGCTTCCCTTTTTCATTCCCCTTGTCGTGTTCAGATTCAGAGTTAGAGCATGCATTTGATTTAGAAGCTTTCATCTCGGCCACCAGTGACTTCTTGGCCTGACACTCACTTGTATTGTGAGTGGAGCACTTATGGAACTCACACCACTTTCCCATGTCCTTCTTCGGCTTCGCAGCGTTGTTCTTTGCCTGCAGCTTTGGTAGGTTGTCTTGGGTTGACATGCCTTGGATTTGTCCTTTTTTCTATGGTTTGGGGGCACCTTTCTCTTGCTTTTGATTCATAGATCTAAAGTCTCACTTCTTCTGTTTGAATTTCTGCTCAATCTTGGCAGCATATCGGTATGCTGTACCAAGTGAGGAGATGTTGAGGAACTCCATTTACTCTTGAATGTATTTTTGCAAACAACTGCGGTAATCCAACACCAAATATTTCTCCAAATATTTGATACCCAACTTTTTGCGTAGGGTATGGAACAAATTCTTCAGCTCATGCACATCTTGATCCCTTTGCTGCCGCAACGTATTCCATTGTATGTACTTGTCCTCATAGTTCCCCACGGGATAATATTGTTCCTTGATGGTGTCTCAGAAGGAATTCCAAGTGGGTATGGCCAAGAATGAAGAGGGTTCCCCCTCGTCATTTTTATCACAATAGGTCTCCCACCAGTCCTTGAAATGGGGGGCAGCTTTGAGGAGTGAAAAAATAATCTTCTCCTGGTCGGAAAAGTCATGAACTGAGAAATATCCTTCTAACAGATTCAAGCATCTATCTATGGTGCCTGCATCTATTTGGCCATCAAATATGAGAATTTCAAAGTTTAATTGTACCTTAAAAAGAGTTGCGCCTCTAGAGTGGCTGCTGGATTCAGATGCGCCACCAGTGGGAAGTCGTTGAAGGATTTGGGTAAAGTTATCCATCATCACATTCCTTTGTTTTTCGAGGGCCTCCTTGATAAATATTTTGATAGGATATCCTGCTTCCTCGTCTTTATTTTTGTCCCCCATGGGCAGTCGTCAAGGTTTGTGAGGCTGATATTGCAAAGGTTCAACCAGATCGAGCTCTAACTCCTTATACCCCGACCTCGTTTGTGACATGCAAAAAAGGATAGAGAAAGAGAAGACTGCTTTGATACCACTGATACAAATATATGCAGGAACATAACAGAATACACATATAACCATAAATACAAAGATGTATTAGAAAAAACACTTCATTTCATTAATATCAAAGAACTGAAATTTTTTTATAGACATAATGGAAATAAAGTAGATAGGGCATTGGTAGCTTATCTCAAAGAATATATGTGGCGACTATAGGCCTCTGAAATGCCTTACAATGAGGCTCAAGGGCCTATTTATTATTGAGAAACAATGGAAAACCATAACCCTAAGAGATGAAGCACCAAAAGTATGGGCCCTGTTTGGGTAAATTGGTACATCAACTTCCCGAGGATGCAACTTTGGCATACGATATCCGTTTTTTGTGCACAATTCCTCGTTAGAAATATCTATCCGAGGAATAAAACCTATGATGTGAACAAAATCAAAGGAACTATTTCTCCTGATTTTCCCAAAAAACGTCATTTAGGGCCTCAAAACGGCTCTGGAAATTCAGGACCCGAAAAATAATAAAAATAGTAAACTGTGCTACAATTAAGGAAACTGAAAATCTGAAAGAAAAAATGGTGGGGCCCCAAGTGGAATAGGTGGGTGGCCACCAATATCCACCTGGATCAGGTGGCCCTAATCAGACTTAGTGCAGATAATATAACAGATTTGTGCATGCATAGTCAACAGATCTAATCCTTTTGCAGCTTATCATAGGATACTTCAATATATTTTACGCACAATAATTAAGTATAATTTATTCGGATCTGTTCATCTAACACCAACTAATATTCATGCAGAGGTGAAATTAATAAATCACAAAAGTAAATACGCAACACAGAACATATTTAGATCTACAACAAATAATAGATAACCAAGATAGTAAACTAGATAAGAATCTAGGTTCGCCAAAATGTCTTCTTTATTAAGAGATATGCAATTCAATATATCCAATATTTCTGCGCACATAGAAGTGGTTTCCGCACATCTCAATACTTAGGTCTCCGTGCACACAGCGAGCAGGAGCCTTTCTACCAAGAAAAACTCAGACTTAGATTAAAACATTAAGAAAAATCCATACATCATCGATTTATTTCTTTACCTCTTGACTCTTACATATTTATTCTATCATAGATGCACAAATACCATGGTTTAAGACTCATGGTTTTTCCCTTGAAAAACATTACAATTATTAAGGGAATTTGACTCACCCCAAAGCCCCTTTGACTATTTGCGTGCAACTAGTATAACAAAAACTTAGACAAAATTTATCCCAAAAGAGTACACCTAGGGGGACCCACTCCAACAGGCCCCCATCACAATATCGTGACTTGTCTCGAGTCACTTCGGGGTGGTCGCCTGCATCTTCGGCTTCAATGCTTCAATAAAGCTCCATAGTGGCATGATGACTTCAATGCTTTGCGCGGTGACGCTCTACACTTCATCGACCAATTTTGCAATTGTTAGCCCCTCAACTGCCAAATTGATGCTATGTTGTGTTTGTTGTAGGCTTTTGAGGGCGTTTTCAAGGTTCTGCGATAGCTGCAGGGCTTATTTAGCCCAAGGTTGCATCCTTGTTTCTAGCAGCTTCTTGCAGCGACGTGGGTCATCGATCTATATCTAGATTTATTTGTCGTCATGAAGTCTGGCAAGCCTCTGTGCTGTTACTAATGTTGGCTTCGCCATCCTGATCTGTGTAAATTGTTATTCCTTAATTCTGAGTTCATTTATTAACTATTGGACCATAAGTTCATTTTGAATAGATGTCTAAATGCCCATGGCCTCATCTAGAAGGGTACCACATTCTGCCACTAATGCTGCTACACTGTTAGTGGCTGCCTTTATCTATGCTGCGTGTTTCTCGTGGACCTTCGGCGATGTCTCACGTTGGATCTTTGTATGCGATTATTTTAGATCACTGACCAAGCTCTCTAAGTTCATTGTTGGCATGATTGATGCAAGGACAGTGACCTCTGGCAAGTCACCACATACTTGATCAATCATTGCTTCTAATGTGGCGCGACGATCCTCAACTGCGTGATATACCTCCTTTGTAGTTTTTTGTTTCTAGTGCAGTGCGACTACTTGCTGCTGAGACTCGATAACATCGTGGAATGCACGGGCCTCCCGGTACTGTGACTCATTTATTATCATGGTGTGGATAACATGGATCATTCCTACCAGTAGCATCACCAGGTCGATGCTAACCTCTTTGCATGCTCGTAGAGTAGCGCGCAAGGTAGCCGGCTCAACTATAATGGTTGCCCATGGAATCTGAAGCATATGGCTATCCAAGGGGGATGGTAGCACCGTGATTATTGACTGCATGCTCATTTGACTAATGGTGGAAGCTTGCACGCTTGCTTGCTGCAGGCTCTCTTGCTTCACACTCTCTTGTATCACGCTCGCTTGCATTTTTAGCTCCTCGATGCTCGACTGTACTCCCTCGAGAAAGAACTTGTACTGTGCTTCCATGTCGTTCCAAATATCCTCTGTGGTTGACTTTACCATGTTTTCAATTTATGTGAAGTCATCCTCGGTGAGGGTGAGGTCCTCTATTCTTGCCAACTTGGAACCCTTCCTCTTCTTGCGCGGACCCACAGTGGCCTGAGAAAATTTCTTAGTCCATTTAACTGTCAGCGGTGTAGTTGCCTCGGCTCCATCACTTCCTTTTTCTTCTGCATCCTTCTCTAAATCAATTGTTTCCCCCACCGTAGTAGGATCGAGTTCTGCTTCATCATCCTTTCCTTTCTACTGCATATCCTCGGTTTTGTGTGGTTTAGTTGGAGTCTTTAGCACTGATGAAGAGGCACCCCTAGTGGTGTGTGACTCTAACTAGGTAGGCGTCCATTCTACTGTGATGTGCACCAGGTCATCCTCCATGACCAAGTATGGTAGTTCATACCAAACACCTTCCACAATGCCCTTCGTGCGGATGTGCATGTTGTGTAATGCGGCTTCAAAATATGTGATATTTTTGTACTATTCGTAGAGGATTAGTGACAATCTCGGCATCGATTGAATCGCCTAGAAAATTACAGAGTCAAACAACACCCAAAATATCTTATTTTATGTGACTCTGGCAGGGATCTTCGAGTTCCATAAGGTTATGTAGCGCGTGGCTTCGCATAAGTCTGTATCAATGTTGGGAAACTGTGTATCCTGTGGCGTCTTCCACCTAATGAGTGCAATAAGGAGAAAAAACCACACATAGTAGAAGTGCTTCCCTTCCTCCTGGACTTCACACACATTAGCCAAGAAGTTGGTGTAAAGGTATTGGGATCAATTAAATTGTATGACTTTCTCGCATAGCTCTACTAGCGCAATGACATTGGCTGACACTTCCTTTGGCTGACACTTTAGAATCACCTTGCACGCGAGAATCAACGTGCCCATCTCGTTCTTAGGGGTAAAATGCATAGGTGGTAGCTAGAGTAAGATCCCTCTTGGGCCTTCCTAGGACCCAAGGTAGACAGTTAGATTAGCTGTAACATTCACAAAGAAACTACATGCATGTTCATACTAATGCTTGATTGAAAAAGTGAAGTATTGAAGGATTACCTCAACGTATAAGGCAGATCTGTTGGAGAGTGCAATGTAGTGTGGTAGAAATCCTCCTCACCGACCCCAAGTCTAAATCCTGCAAACAAACAACGAACTAGCATAATATTCACAGTATTATCACTAAAGAAATCAAACAAGTATATAATCAAACAATAAACCATGTAAATATAAGTCACTTATAACATGTATCTTAAACAAATAAACAATAGATGCATCAATAAGACACCAAGTGAACAAAATAGAGGCAATTCTATTATTTCAAAGAATGAAGGTTACAACCATCAGTTTGGTCAAGCTTCCCTCATTCCTCCGACTCCTAGCTCTCTCTCCTCAATATCCAAGTGTGACAATTATTAGGCCAAAAGTTCTCAATGTACCTAGCCAACCATGAAACCTCACACTCAACTACAAAAGTTCATTCCTCACACAATCAACCTTTCGACCTTTAATAATGAGCCCTAGCCTCCAATTTATAAGAGTTTGGGAGGATCAACCTTGCCATTCTTCTCCATTATTTCAGATATGGAAAAATCCATGATGTTTCCATGCTTTTCTTAGCCTTTTCCCTCTTTGGATGCTCAATTGGGTTTAGAAATGTCCAATCAGAGGTTTGCATCGTAGGCTTCCCGTTTTTTGGACTGACTCCTTGAGAAAAATACAGAAATGTCAGCGAGTTACTGCAGAATTTGTCCCCTTTTCTTAATGAAACACAGGTAATACTATCCCTTAGGCAAGAAAATGTGTTAACCTAGGCACTAACGCTCCCTTAAAGAGGCAGAGATGCGTTATAACTCGACCTAGTTGTCTCTAGGGTGCGTTACCTTGGAAAAATAGGTCTCTGTCTAGGTCAATTTCTTCCTTCCATATGTCCTTCTACTTTGAGTTGATGAGCAGGTCATTTGTACTATAGAAGATGCCCCTTAAAATGTGAGGTTAGAGATGAAGACGATGGCTGAAATACTTTATAAATGTGTAGTAGAGCAAGAGGAGTTGGAGTACTGAGGAAAACCTGAAACAAACAACATATGTCAAAAATATAAATATCTATCCTGAGTCAGGCGTTCCCATGCTCAATAGTTGTATCAAAATGATTTCTCCAGGAAGAGATATGACTAGTATGTCCACCGATAAGCACAATGTGGAATATTGTGTCATGACAGGATCAATCCGATAAGCCGTCTTCAAAAACAATATACGCAGCTTGGGAGAGGAAACAAAGCTGAATGATGTAAGCCTCAACCCGAGGTATTTGTTGCTGCTTCTCTAAACTGCATATTTATGCACATGTGAAATAAAGGATTTGTAGTCAAACATGTGAGAAATCATTTGATTACCAATCAATGATGAAAAATTTTAATAGACGCGAGGATCGTCACCGACAAGGATGATGGTCTTCAAGATGCACAATACAATATAGCAAGTGTGAATAAATAGTGTTGATGTCAAACACTCATAGAATCATTCGACTAGGAACCAATGATGAAAACCCCCAATCAAACACAAGGTAACTTGCCACTGAGGTCTGCAAGTCCTAGGGCACTAATATTTTTCTCGATCAACTTCCTAGATAAGATCTTGAAGGAAATAGGAAGAGATCTGTCAAAAGGAAGGAAATGAGGCATCCTACATCAGTTGACACGAAACGAGAAAATGATAATTTTGTTTTGAAGATATTCAAGAGAAAATGGTACTAAATGATGATGGAAAACGATTTCTGGCATATGATGGCTTGGTTGATGCAGGAAGAAGTAGATAGTGAGATCTCTTGAACAATAGAAGGCACAAAAAACAGGGTACCAGGTAGCTTAGACTCATGAACAACCAAAGAGTGTTAGGATTCACCAATGCAGGGACATCGGCATATGAAGGCTAAACTCATATAATGGTAGGGTTCGACTAATTGCAAGAGATTTTTTTGAGGAGTGCCATGTTCAAGGTTTTGCTGCCAAATCGTCTTTCAAAGTATAAAATAATGAGTCTCTACTTTGTCCAAAAGTTTCCCTATATGATTAGGTTTAATGAGTGTAGAAGGGTAAAATCAGTGATCTTTCATATTTAGGGAGTCTGAAAAAAATCGTAAAAGACAACTCCAAGGAGGTACCTTTGTAATGGTTAATGACCAAGTGCGAAAAATGGATAATAGTATGCCCGACACAGTTCCTTTTCTGTAAGTTAGTCCATTGAATCCAGATAAAGTGATAAACCTATTTTCAATGGATGTATGCCTCATTTTTCTATGAGTACGAGGAGACGAAGTAAAATCAATATTATTTGTCAAGTTTTAACGAGTCAGACGAAGAAAAAATCGATCCTCTTCATGAAATTTTAACGAGTCCAAAGAAGAAAAAATCTGTCTTTTTCGGTTTTTAAAGAGCTAGAAAAAGATGGAAAATAATGACTCATAGTTCTTCATTATGGTAGTTTAACGAGCCTAGAGAAGGAAACTCAAGATTTTTTCATTTTTACGAGCTAGAAAACGTCCCTAAAAAGAAGGTTCTTTGCTTCTTCATGTAAGTTTAACGAGCTCGAAGAAGAGAACTCGAGGTTTTTAAGTTTAAAGAGAGAAAAATACCATAAAAATAATGCTTGAAATTTATTGATCTCATGCTCGTTAATAGAAGTATCTATGCTGGACATTTCATCGTAAGACCAAGTGAAAACATCGCGAAACTCCTTAAAAATGGATGTGAAGCGTGCAATTTCCTTTGGACTACAATATGCTCAAATCTGTATATTTTCCACAATACCCGTTTTGACTGAGATATCTATGAGCATGGTATTAGAAATATTTCCCATGTTTCCTTCTACATCGATAGTTTGAACAATTGTATAAGCGGAAGTAACGTTCTCAGGTGGGTCAAAATGCGGGATTTGTATAGTGGTCGCGTCTGAATCACACATCGAAGCGTGATGGTGAAACTCTCCCCAAGGTTGTTCTTCTAGTGACATGATCTCTCAGATAGCTTTGTCCGTAGGTAGGACTTCATCGAGGAGATCCTTAGAAGGAACTATGTTGGGCGAGAGGGTGGTTCAGATGCTGATTGGATGGCTTGATAAGCCAACTCAGCCAGTGATAGTGGCATCTGATCTCTGTAGGAAGCAATGCCAGTAGGATTCAAGGGTCGATAGAGGCATTCAAGATGGTGGATATCATTGAAACTGTGTGTGGAACCTCAAGTGGCGGGAGAGGAAAGCAACCCATAAGAGAATATGCCTTTAGAAGGCTAGTACCAACACTGACGTAAGAGTCAGGAACTCCTCCTACTAAGGGAACAATGATGCTAGGTAATGTGGAATAATCCAGGGTGAAACATGATAGCTGGTACATTGTAACTATATTCCCATCCAAAGGAAAAAGGATGAGTCGAAAAACCGAAGAGACAATGATAGTCATCGCATAAGTCCAACTGCGACCCAAAAGAAGATTATAGTCTAGATGACGATCTACAACTTTGATGTCCACAGTTATCTTTTTCCCACTAAGTATAATGGGGTAGCTAGAAAGGTAGCCTTTTAGGAGGAAGGTGTGACCATCGACTGCTTTTATGGAATTTGACGGTGGAGACAAAGTAGGAGAACCCAAAGCAAGCCAACACGCAGTTGACATTACATAGGTAGAAGCACCTTCATCTATGACAGTGCGATGGATTGGCCTCGCTTTTGACACAACTTGAACCTGGAAAGAAATATGGCGTGAAATGCAAGGTTTAAATTTTTCCATGTTGAAGATGGCTAGCATAGAATCCTAGGGGTCAATTCCACCAATGGCCGAAAGCAAAGCTTTCCTTTGCGATGGACAAGTTTGCAACACTTCGAGAGAAAACATAGTTTATGGTGCTTGCACGAAGTCTTCTACAATGTTGTAGTTCTAGGCAGCACGTGCATATGTATTATGAGTCATGCATCAAAGGGTCCCTTTGGGGGGATGAATGACAAGTTCAACAATAGGCCTTTCGATATTAAGATCATTAGGCGACGGTAGATTCGAACTTGAACCAGGTTCGTGAGTATCAATGATTATATTTCCATTGGTTTTGGCTTGGGTTTGGAGTTCAATAGTCTCCATGCCATAAATGGTAGATGATCCTTCAACGGAAGGTTGAGCACCACCATTTCTCCTTGGCGGGGGTTGTGGCGGGTTTGAAACCATGTGTTGGCGCTGCTATGGATTAGGGAAAGGATTGTGAAGGATGACAGGTGTCCTTCCAGAGTCCTTTTGCATGATAAAATTTGCGCATTCTTGCAGCTGAGGAAATTTATATGTCAAGTGGTCCTTCGTACAAATTTTGCGAGGGAATATGATAGTTTAATCCTTTCCTTTGTCAGTTTTAGCAATGTTTATCTGATTTGGATTATTTTGAGTGTTGGACTTCTTTTTAGAAGGATTGGTCTTTTTCTTATTCTTCTTGTCCTTACCGCTAAGTTTGTGTGTAGATTGCATAAAGTGTACCTCAATGGTGGGAAGAGATGTCGATTGGGTAGGGGCAGTGGCCACTGAAGATGGCTAGGAAGCATGCCCGCTGAGCTATTTTATAGCTACACTGGAAGTTGTGCCAACAAGGTCGTGGCCATGTGCTCCAAGTAGGTGAGTAGCGAGAGAATTCAGGTTGCTAGGGGCATGGGGGAGTAACTCATACAACATGCCAGATTGCGAATATATGAGATCTAGATGATGTGCACGATGTATGGATTGGTCTTTAATGACCACACCAGACAGGAAAACGTCCTTAGCAAGGGGTGGAAAGAGTTATTTACAAAACCAGTTTGATAATATATGATCCGGGATTGGCACTTTGACTATCCTCCGTGTACGTCTCCATTCATGAATGCGATCAGAGATGTGGGTGGTGGTGTCTTGGTGCAACGAGGTTAAGAGTTCCATTTTGGTTTCGTATCAAATATTTTGGAAATACTGAGAGGGATGGTGAATCAATATTTCTTTTCAATTGTTATTTTTACCAGTTATATCACTTATATTTATAACACAAAATGAACAATAAGAATAAATTCTTTTATTAATTTCTTCTTTACAAAAAATCTTGTACAATATATGTAGGGCTCCAACCCTAGATGAAGACACTAATCTTCAATCTCCCAGGTTCCAACTTGTATATTTCAAGGACCGACTTGAAATTCCAAGGCTCCAACCTTGTCAATTACAAGGCACCAACCTCAAAGGGCTCCAACCTTGTTTCTGGTTCAGGCTCTGACCTGGTTTCTTGAGGAATACGATCCTCTGGGGCTCCAAATTTATTCTCCAAGGCACCAACCTTGTCTTTTTGAGGCTCCAACCTCTTGGGATCCAACCATTTAATTCATCAAGCTATATTTGGTTATACTTCATAGCTCCCAATGTATTCTTCAACGAGCCTTGTCAATCTTCAGCTATCCCCTCACTTAATCTCCATGTTACGTCATCAATGACAACCTTGATCTTTTCACATGAAGGTGTCTCCACTGTCCTTCATGATACCCAACCAAAATATCCAAGGTCACTTCATGATGGCTTTAGCGCATCATGGTCTCCACTAATTTCTCCAAGGTAGCTTCTACAAGTCCTCCAAATATCTTCAAGTATCCTTCAAGGTGTCTTCAATAGCTTCAAGATATTCTTCAATAATCAAGTTTCTTCAACAACTATTCAAACTATGCTTCAAGAAGGTCTTCAATACCCTGCCCCAAGAACTTTCCAAGTTTCTACAAAGGTCTTCAAAATTCTATTCAAACAAGTATATGACACTTCAAGAGTTCTTCAATATTGGTTCAACAAGAGTGCTTCAACAAGGTTCTTCAAACTCTAACACTCTTTGGTCTCCAATAGTGCTTTTCAAGGTTTCACAAACACTTAAGCAAACACAAGCTTGTACATTGTCACCCTCAGGCAATTATAACTTGATGGAAGGAAATTCTTATGCTTCAAATTCCCAATATGCTCACTGTCAAGATCTTATTCACTTGTACACACTTCCAAGTTCATTGTTAAATACTTCAGAATGCTCCAAGGTTGTCCTTCATCCATAATTTTTCTTGAAGAAGCCTTAAAGCAGTTATTTGTTGGTGCATAATTGGAGGTAGGGAATGTAGAATTCTTCATGGATAGGCTTCCTATTATTATGCTTCTTCATCATAGGCTCATGATGTCATCCATGTCATAATTCCATCAAGTTTTCTTCATGTCATGTCCCTAGACATTGTCCACGTCATCAAATGGTCCTCCATCACCCATGTCATCTTGACATCATGCTAGATCCAGTCTTCTTCATCAAGAGTAAGCACATCATCATTAATGGCATCCTTATCAACCAAGAGGCATGGATTATCATTTGGAACCAAGAATCTCAAGAATATTGACATATCAGTCAATGTCATATTAACACCAATGACAACCTTAGACCAACAATCTCCCGCTTTGTCATTGATGGAAATATTATTTCCATTCCAACATTTTCTCCCCCTTTGACATCAATGGAAAATGGGGTACCCAAGAACTCCCCCTATCATCCTGCTTCATGATGCTCCCCTTGTCATGGTGCTCTTCCTAGCAATGTGGTTCATGATAGATGTGTTTACATTTATTCATGTGATGAACCATCTCTCTCTGTCTGCACAAATTCCTTTAGCTCATGAAGAATTTCTCTCCTTGTGTGATCAAGTAGAAGGCATCATCATAATATCATGTTTTTCTTCAATGGAGTTACTTCCAAGAGATGATTTATCAAGATTTTCCATGTGTAAATCATCACGGATTTCATAGGGTCCACTCATAGATCTCTTTCCGCAATAATACTCAATAAACACAAAGCTCCCCCTAACTGTATGCATGGTCTCCATTCAGGAAAAATCTCATCATCAAATACCTGGAATATCAAGGATGACTTTATCAAGTCAACAACATGTGTTTTTGGCTGGAGTGTTCAAGGGACTTCCAGATTCAACTTGCTTCCTTCTCCATACTTGTGTAACTTTTTTCTTTGGCATGGTTCTAGCTTGTGTATAGGCCCAAGTCAAGTTATAATCACGTGCTATATGTCCAATGTTATGGAAATTGAAGAACTCTATCTTGTTCATGAATACGAAATCATGACTTATTCTTGCAAAATTGCTTCTAGGAGATTGGCGGGGGCCATTATAACTATCTTTCTGATATGCCCTACAATATTTTTCCATGTGCCCAAAGTTTGTACAAGAATAGAAATAACCAAAAAATATAATTTTGTACATAGAGGATGGATATTTCTTTGATGTACTTCCAAAATAATTCTGTCTGAGGATCCTTTGTTCAAATTTATTGCCTCTTGCATTATTGACACCATCTACATATCTTCTTGGAATAGGGTTTCTTCTAATATCATCTTGAATCTTGCCTTTGCTGGAACTGGGATCACCAACATCTCTTTTTGGCTTCCTCACATCCTTATTATTTGAAGCACTATAATTCTTGCTTGAGGGTTCACCTACATAGCCAAGACTTGATTTATCAAGGGGAGACCCTTGATGACTTAGGATGTCATCTAGGGTTTGAGAGCTTTTCAAGTTCTTGTTCAGAAAGAAAACTTATTTTTTAAGAGTGAAAATGTATCCTTTCAAATTTTCAAAATCTTCATCTTTCATGACTAGTTGCATCTTCATTTCTTCCATCATCCTTGTTGCTTCACATGTTTCAGCCTTGATAATATTGATGTTAGTTTGAAGATTTCTTTATCCTTTTATTCTAGTTGGCATATCATTGTGTTTCCCTCCTTTTCTGATTCATCAAATTGTCCTTCTATGAATGCCAAATTTTCCATCACCTTCAAGGCTCCTTGCACTTGTTTCCTTGCTTCTTCTAGTTGAGATCTAAGAGAGGAGACCTCTACCTTGTATTGACCAATTTCCGCTTCAAGATTGTTCAAGCTCTTAAGTCTTTGTTCAAGGTGGCTTGACAAAGTTTCTTCCTTTTTATTTGTCTTATCCAATTAATTTGTCATATATATGACTTCTTCATGATGTTTTCTTTTGTTTTGATGAAATTCATCCTTAAGTTTGGCGAGCTCCTCATTTCTTGTACTTGAAGCTTGAAAAGGTCAAGTTCCTTCCTTGTCTTTTCTTGGTCACCATCTTTCCATTTCTTCTTAAGTTCCTCATTTTCATTTTTCAAACTGTTAATCTCTTCCATGGCATCTATAAGCTTGGTCAGGAGATATTCTTCAAAGTCTTCTTTGTTCTCTTCATTTTCTAGGTCTTCTTTAGCCTTGATGTCATCATCACTCTTATCCTCAGCTTCCTTGATGAGATTTGTATTTCCTTCTTGTTTTCCATCATCTTACTGACTAGAGATAATAGTCAATGCTCCTTTAGAGTGAATATCATGAAGTTTATCCCATATGCCTTTTGCTGACGAACATTTTTCAAAATTGGCCTTCATGGAATCAGGTAGCCCATTCAATATTTCTTTCATTGCTCTTGTATTATGCTCCTTGGATTCTCCTTCGATCATGCTCTTAGTAATCACCAATTTCTAGAGTTCAACACCTTTAGTCTTTAATAAATTCCCCATTCTTGCCTCCCATATATCAAAGTTTCCATTGAACAATGGAGCCTTCACAAATTGATTGACTTCAATTTCGATGGTTGAGGAAGACACATATTTAGGAGGATTGGAGACTTTCTTCCTTGGATTTTCCATTTGTGTTCTAATGATCAAACTTAAAGCTATTATGCTTTGAGTGAAGGTACAAGCTCTGATTCCAATTGTTGGAAATATTGAGAGGGGGGTGAATCAGTATTTATTTTCAATTGTTATTTTTACCAGTTAGATCACTTATATTTAGAACCCAAAATGAACAATAAGAATAAATGATTTTATTAATTTATTCTTAACAATAAATCAAGTACAATATATGTAGGGCTCCAATCCTAGATGAAGACGCCGATCTTCAATCTCCCAGGCTCCAACCTATATTTGTCAAGCACGGCTTGGACTTCAATGCTCCAACCTTGTCAATTCTGAGGCACCAACCTCAAAGGGATCCAACCCTATTTCTGGATCAAGCTCTGACCTGGTTTCTTGAGGACTCTGATCCTATAGGGCTCCAACCCTATTCTCCAAGGCTCCAACCTTGTATTTTCGAGGCTCCAACCTCTAGGGCTCCAACCCTTTACTTTGTCAAGATATATTTGGTTATACTTCATGGCTCCCAATGTCTTCTTCAACGAGCCCTATCAATATTCATCTATCCCCTCAATTAGTCTCCACGTTACGCCATCAATGAAAACCTTGATATTTTCACATGAAGTCTTTTCACATGAAGGTGTCTCCATTGTCCTTCATGATACCCAATAAAATCTCCAAGGTCACTTCATGATGGCTTCAACGCATCATGGTATCCACTAATGTCTCCAAGGCAACTTCCACAAGTCCTCCATATATCTTCAAGTGTCCTTCAAGGTGTCTTCAATAGATTCAAGATATTCTTCAATAGTCAAGTTTCTTCAAAAAATATTCAAACTATGCTTCAATAAGGTCTTCAATAAGCTACCCCAAGAACTTTCCAAGTTGCTACAAAGGTCTTCAAAATTGTCTTCAAACAAGTCTTCGAAACTTCAAGATTTCTTCAATATTGGTTCAACAAGAGTGCTTCAACAAGGTTCTTCAAAATCTAATACTCTTTGGTCTCCAATAGTGCTTTTCAAGGCTGCACAAATACTTCAGCAAACACAAGCTTGTACATTGTCACCCTCAGGCAATTCTAACTTCATGGAAGGAAATTCTCATGCTTCAGATTCCAAATATGCTCACTGTTAAGATCTTCTTCACTTGTCCACACTTCTCAGTTCATTGTTCAATACTTTAGAATGCTCCAAGGTTGTCCTTCATCCAAAATTGATTCACTCCCTTTGCAAGGGTAAAGATTTCTTCAAGATGTTTACACAATGCTGCTTTAAGGCTTCTTCAATAAAAATTCTTTAATAGATTTTCTTGCCAAACTCCAAGGGATCTTCAGCTATTCTTTGAGATGATTCAATGGGGCCTTCATTCAATATTTCAAAGGTATATACAAAAGGTTTATAATGTCTTCAATAAGGAATTTATAAGGTTTGTTCTTAGATAAGTCTTCTTCAATGTTTCTTCATACTTTCACCCAAACAATCCTGCAACACAGGTTTGAGCTCCTTACAAGGATCACTACCTACCATCCTTAATGCTACATTAGGTCCGAGCCTTAGATGAACAACAATCTGAGCTCCAAAATTCTAGTTGTTTGAGCCTCTGTAATTGGTCTGTGGTAAGGTTCAAATTATGGGCACCCAATAGGTCCGAAAACTAAGTTTTGTTTGCCACAAAGTTCTCCCACAACAATGATGTCCACAGATCTGAGTCACAACAATCACCTTGCCCAAACAGAAATATAATTAGCTTGAATGATAGAAAACAACCCAAATATATTCTTCTCGACTTCCTTAATGTTCTGACTTCTTCTATGGCTTCTCTCTAAAATATTCACTGAAACAATGATGGAAAAATGAAGTTTCTATCCTCATATTTATATACTTTTTGCATTTAAGGTGAAGATACACGTCACTTGGTGAGAGGTCGACATGAGTAGGCTAGCACAGGTCAGATCAAGGACATAATTATTTCCTTAACTTGAAAAATTCATATCTCCCAAACTACTTATTGGTGCAGAATTGGAGGTAGGAAATGTAGACTTCTCCATGGATAGGCTTCCTCTTATTAGGCTTCTTCATCATAGGCTCATGATGTCATCCATTTCATAATGTCATCAAATTTTCTTCATGTCATGTCCATAGACATTGTCCACATCATCAAATGGTCCACCATCACCCATGTCATCTTAACATCATACTGGATCCAACTTCTTCATCAAGAGTAAGCACATCATCATTAATGGCATCCTTATTAACCAAGAGGCATGGAATCATCATTTGGTGTTGAAAATGGCAACAAGAAACAATGAAGGAGGCCTCCTGAAACATCTTTCCTGATCCTAGTTGGAGAGTGATCACCTAAACTAGGTGGGGACCACACATGTGATTTTTGTCGCAAAGTCTATTTTTAGACTATGTCTATTTTTAGACATATGGAGCATGGTCTATGAGTTTTAGGATGCTATTTATGGATGATTGGTCGAGTTGGTAAAAATAGATGGACCTCTATTTTTAGACATTGGGCAGTTTCTATTTTTAGACTACCGGGCTAAAAATAGAACAGTCAAATATTATTAACCCTTAATAATATTTAAACTATAAACATTATCTTATCCTCTTGGAGCACTTCAGTTTGATGCTTGGATGTGGCACATGCAGCTGACAGAAGGAATTACGCTATTCCTAGGGGTTAGTTGAGCTATTGCATGGTTGACTTCAGTTAGAACTCATGTGGCAGAGTTTGGTGGAGTTGATGAGACAGTTGGTGGAGTTGTGTTCGGTTTAACTTAGTTGAACTAGTTGTATTTAGTTTAACTGGCTAATACACTAGAGATGAGTGGTGTGAATTAATTATTAATTAATTCACTAATTATTAACTCATAAATCAACTAAATAACACATCGCTTAACTCGCATGTACAACAAGGAAGACCAAAGGAAGAGGTAGAGAAAGGGTGGAGTCTACTATCAATTGTGACTATAGTGTGCATGAGATTTGCACAATCATTTGAGGAGATTTCCAATGAGGATTGCGCAGTTAAAGCCAAGGGAATTCGAATTCATTCCATCCATTCTCTCATCGTGGATTGCGCAGTAGAGGCAGGCAAACAATGGAGGAGTTTTGAACCCGTGACTTGTTCAAAACTGAGCTAGTTTGTGTGTAACTTTTGGACACAGTACTGAGTACTTGTGAGGAGTATTGTACTGAGATTGTTACACGATTCTTCTTCATTATAATATATAGACAGTAGGGGGTTTTCAGCTGTAAGCTTTCCCCGATATACATATTGTGTTATATGTGTTGAATTTCTATGTGCGCATGTGAATGTTTTCAATACCGCTTGTTGTTTTTATTTCCGCATGTGATGATTAATGCGTAGAAGAGATTATGTGTTATGTATGAAGCTCAAATAGTATGTGACCAGGATAATCTCGGTGAATAATTCAGCAAATTATTCAAATTTCTACATGGTATCGGAGCAATATTGATCATCAGATCTATTACGGTGATTGCATTTTATTTCTATAGGCAGAGTCTGTAGTGTGGGCCAGGTAGCCTCCAGATTCATCCTTCTTTGAAGGTGAAAGGTCTGGTAAATGCCCCTACAGTCGATCTCTATATTGGAAATAATTTGTTCTCAAGTTTAGATCGGAAGCGGTTGAGTTTTGAGCTGGTGGAATTCGATTTATTCCAAAGCAAGAGCGACCAGAGGAAGTTGGTGCTCAAGGATAAACTCAGGAAAATAAAGATGGAGAAGAATGACACTATTCTCTTATACTTGAAAACGTTTGTCCACTGCAGGGATGAGCTTGGGAGTATAGGAGTTAGTGTGGATGAAGAAGGACAAGTCAAGAAGGTAGGGATTCGAGCAAGGAATCTCTACAGACTTGAAGTAGATGGGATATCTACTGAACTTCCTACTGTTGGGAAGTGCATGAAAGACATGCAATTGATGCTTGAGAGGGAGCAAGTGTTGCATGCAGGCGAGAAAGACATGAAACTGAAGCTTGAGAGGGAGCAAGTTTTGCATGTAGGTAATAGTGAACCTTGGGATGTGGAGCAGCCACAAGATGAGGATCATGGAGTGGGAGCAACCACTCATGCAGAGAAATTTCGAGCCAGATGGGCAGAGGGAGTGCATGCAGCCATACCACCAAGTGAGAGGTGGGGCGACATGCATGAGTAATCCCAAGTGGAGATTTCTGGGCAGGATTCATGGATATGGTGTGAATATCATGAATTGAACCTGGCTACGAGGTGCCCACAGCGCAGCAGTAGCAGATCAGTTGGATTGATGCAGGTAGATCAAAGTGACAGTGTCGGATACTGGAGCGCGAATCAGAGTTGACAGCAAGTGCAAGAGTGCATGGGTGCAAGATTTCAACAACGCATTGGTTCCTGATGACATGTGTAGTAGCAAAGCAGAGGTCAAAGACTTTGATGATAGATGCATCAGATTGATTGAGTTGTTTGGAGCCTATTCAATTTCGGAGATGTTGCATGCAAAGGGTGCATGGCGCATGCATGGAGTTGCATGGTGCATGCATGAGTTTGCATGGCGCATGAAAAGGGCGCATGGCGAATGCATGGAGTTGCATGTCGCATCATGGAGTTGCATGGTGCTTGTGAAGGTTGCAGGGTTAATGCATGGAGTTGCATGTTGCATGCATGGAGTTGCATGTCGCATGCATGGAGTTGCATGGCGCTTATGAAGGTTGTAGGGTGAATGCATGGAGTTGCATGTCGCATGCAAAGACATTCCTTTCTTTTTGAGAGGGAGTGTTGAAAATGGCAACAAGAAATAGTGAAGGAGGCCTCCTGAAACATCTTTCCTGATCCTAGTTGGAGATTGATCACCTAAACTAGGTGGGGACCGCACATGTGATTTTTGTCGAAAAGTCTATTTTTAGACATATGGAGCATGGTCTAGGAGTTGCGGGATGCTATTCTTGGATGATTGGTCAAGTTGGTAAAAATAGATGGACATCTATTTTTAGACATACAGGTCGAAGTCTATTTTTAGACTGCCTGTCTAAAAATAGAATAGTCAAATATTATTAGCCCTTAATAATATTTAGACTATAAACATTATCTTATCCTCTTGGAGCACTTCAGTTCGAGCTACAGATGTGGCACATGCAGCTGGCAGAAGGAAATTCGAATTTCCTATGGGTTAGTTGAGCTATTGCATGGTTGACTTCAGTTAGAACTCATGTGGCATAGTTTGGTGGAGTTGATGAGACAGTTGGTGGAGTTGTGTTCTGTTTAACTTAGTTGAACTAGTTGTATTTAGTCTAACTGACAAATACACTAGTGATGAGTGGTGTGAATTAATTATTAATTAATTCACTAATTATTAACTCATAAATCAACTAAAGAACACATCAATTAACTCAGTGCATGTACAGTTCAGTGAAGACCAGTGGAAGAGGTAGGAGAAAGGGTGGAGTCTACTATCAGTTGTGACTATAGTGTGCATGAGATTTGCACAATAATTGGAGGAGATTGCCAATGAGGATTGCGTAGTTAAAGCCAAGGGAATTCGAATTCATTCCATTCATTCTCTCATCTTGGATTGCGAAGTAGAGGCAGGCAAACAGTGGAGGAGTTTTGAACCCGTGACTTGTTCAAAACTGAGCTAGTTTGTGTGTAACTTTTGGAGACAATACTGAGTACTTGTGAGGAGTATTGTACTGGGATTTTTACATGATTCTTTTTCATTATAATATACAGACAGTAGGGGGTTTTCAGCTGTAATCTTTCCCCGGTATACATACAGTGTTATATGTGTTGAATTTCTATGTGCGCATGTGAATGTTTTCAATACCGCTTGTTGTTTTTATTTCCGCATGTGATGATTAATGCGTAGAAGAGATTATGTGTTATGTATGAAGCTCAAATATTATGTGACCAGGATAATCTCGGTGAATAATTCAGAAAATTATTCAAATTTCTACA
>CM076583.1:745669632-745783115 GCA_034641835.2 Pinus albicaulis
TGGAAGTGGTTGATTTTGATGAGGTTGGTTCTGATGATGTTGTTGAGGATTTTGTTGAAAATTTTGTTGAAGATTTTGAGGAAAATTTTGTTGAGGATTTTGAGGATAAAAATGTGGGTATGGTGGATAGGATGGTGGACACTGATAGTATGGGGAGTATCTTCCATAGGGACTTTGTGATCCTTGTGCCCAAGCTGGAGATTGATTTTTGGAATAAAGCGATGTTGCTTCTTTTGCAAGAATTCCAAGGTGGAGGTTGATTGGCATGGCTTGATCATGAATCAGAATCGAGATCCCGCCATGTCTTCTGTGATACAAAGTTAAGAGACTCCGTGGAACCAGTAGCAGTTTTTCTTAGGGGGCACCAGCCCCCGAGACCAAGAAGAGAAGGACAATTCTTGGTCTCATGTTTCTCAGAACAAATAACACAGGTTTCCACAACTTTTACATCTAGAGGACACTCTCTCAAGGCATGTTTCTTCCTACATTTGGGACAAAAGATTGCCAAGGCATCAGATTCAGCCTTTTGCTTGTTTTGTATCTTGAGGGTATCTATTTGTTCACTAAGACTCCCTAAGATGTCAGATTTAAAATCATCAATCATGTGTCCTATTTCTGATCTACTTACTGTCCCAGAAGCAGATTTACTTGCTCTTGCAAGAGCAGGATCTCTTGGACCTTTGACAGTTTTGGATTTCCCTCTGGAAAGGTTGATACATAACTCAGATATTTCAGGTAATGTGAGTTGTGATATATCCTCTTTTCCCATCATGTTAAGGATATCCAACCATTCATCCCTAATGGTTTTCAACAAAAGAGATTTTAAAGTGTCTTGATCTAGGTTTTCCATTTGTGCCCTTTTTATGTTCTATTTAAATCTTTCCAACAAATCTTCTAAGTTTTCATCTTCTTTTTGTAACATCTTGAACACTTCTTCCTTATGATTAACCGGCATACAATAATCCAAGTATCTCTCTAGAAATTCTTGTTTCATGTCTTTCCATGTTCTAATAGAACTACTGATTAGACTCATAAACCACTTCAATGCTGCTCCCTTCAAAGTTGAAGGAAATAATTTCAGTTTTTGAGCATCTTGTAGGTAGTCATAAGTTCTACACAACACTTCAAATTCGAATAAGAAAGTTTCAGGATCTTCAGTTTTAAGTCCATAGAAGTTTGGAAGGACAGAGGGTGAAATTTTTTTCATGGTTGTATTGGTTTCTTCATCAAGTATAGGGAACCCAAAAGAGCTTCCTATTCTACCTCTTCCTCCATTTGCACCTCTACCTCCTTCTCCTCTACCTCCTTCTCCTCTACCTCTACCTCTACCTCCAAATAGTGTGTGTTATCCATTAAAAACTCCTCCTCCTCCTTCTTCCGCCATGGTTGACTCTCCTGTGGAAGTGGAAAGGTTTGTGTCCCTAACAGGAGTTTTTAGATCTTCTTCTATGGCAGGTTCAGTGGATGAAGTGGAAGGTTTCTCTAATGGAATAGTTGACCTTAGATCTTCTTGAAGTCCAGGATCAAGAGAGGATGGAATATGGGTATGAGTTGAAGGTGTACTAGGTCTGGATCTAGATGAAACAAGTGGTGTTCTAGAAATCAAACTTTTGCCTCTGCTGCTTATGAATCTTCCCCTTGAATCTCTCTCCCTACGCATATAATTATTTTTGGATACTAAGAAACAAAGGTTACCTAGTTTTCACTTCCCCGGCAACGGCGCCAAAATGTTTGGTCTCAATCTAGTCTCCTAAATTGAGCTCATTTAATTGTCAACCAGGGTTGGTAAACTGCTGAAGTGAAGTGTACTGTATGTACCTAGGTGCTTGTTTCCTAATGCGTTGTGTGTAGTGTTTTGTGATTTTTTTGGTCTTTTGTGATGATTTATGATGTTTTTGGTCTTTTGGTGATTTTTATGTTCACAATGAAAATGCCTAGAAAACTAATGGAAAGGAGTTGGTGGTCAAAAACAGAGTTAAGCCTAATGTATGGAATGGAAAATGCAATTGGAAACACTGAAGCAGAATCTAAACTATGACTAAATAAAAGCAAAAGCTTGATAATGACTTCTTAGGCAAATGACACAAACTAAACTTGAGAAATGATCACTAAATATGCAAGTTCTCTAACTAAACAGTTAAACACTAATCTTACCATGATGCAACATTTTGTTCTAAGCTCTTCTATTCTATGACTAATTCCTAGTTCTATTCTGCAATTTAATTGAATATCACAAAACCTTTACTCAAAGAGTTATTGGTTTCTTTTTCGAATTAGTTCTTTTGAGAAAGAGCTCTGTTTATAAAATGATGAGGAGATTGCAGAGAGATTTCAGACCTTATAGTGATGTTGTCTTCTGTTCCTATGGCTATGGATCATTTGTAATTTTTAGAACAAGAAGATGTTTGTGAATAATGAAGGCTGTCTTGTTAATCCTAACAACTAAAGTAATTTATTGTGCAATGGATGACAATTTGAATATGAGATGCAAGTGTAATGAGTTAATCTAAGAATGAACCTAAGATGCCACTAAACTAGAACAATGATGAACTATAAGTCATCATCAAACTTGAAACAAAGTAACTGAACATGAATTAAATGCAATGAAACTCCGGAGTTGTTCTAACTATACTAACATGCATTAATCTATGAAGTTACACAATCTGTTTGTTCATCATTAGTGATATTTTGGAAGAGGTAGAACAATTCTGACTGTGTACTTGTATGCAATTGAAAGCAAATGAAAAACTAAGTTATCACATCCATACCCTACTCGTCATTATGATGTCTTGGGCAAGCGTTTAAGAGCAAGGAGAGGGATGATACTTAGTACAAACACACAACTAAATCATTCATTATCACAGACATGTCTTGAACTTCTTAAGGATGTCTTGGAAGAGTTTCTTCTTGTGGAAGAGTGATTAGAACAAGTGTAACTTATGATAGTGAATAGCAAAAACTACAACTAACTCCTACAGTACTATAGCTATTCATCATTCATCATTATAATCTGTTGGAAGAGTGCCTTCTTGTGGAAGAGCTAGAATGAATATAACTACAGTAATTAGTTAAAACAACTATAAATTCAACTCCTAATTCTACAATACCATAGTCATTCAACATTCATCATTTTAATCTGTTGGAAGAGTGTCTTCTTGTGGAAGAGCTAGAATGAATACGACTACAGTAGCTAAAACAAAACAACTCCCAATTCAAATGCAAAACGTAAAGGCAGCTAGGAAAACTTATCTAATTTACGCAAAAGAAATCCGTGCAAGAGGCAGGGGCCCTCTACCACTTGACGGCATTCAACTCCAAATTAAGTCACGCCTTCAAAATAACTTTGTTTGCTCCATTAACGATGCAATAGTTTGAACATAATAATCTGCGTCTTTAAGGACGTAACACAGAGTTTAAACAAAATCTAGCAGCAAATCTAACATAAAATCTCTAACATAGCTCTCGGTCTCCCAAGAGTTTATAAAGCAAATGCACGTAACAATAATTACAACAATTTAGGAACAATGTCTTTCCTTATCCGAATCACGTTAGAACTCTTTGAAGTGGCTGCGTGAAGAAGAAAAGACATCTGGACTGAGACATTCCTAATAGGAGTCTTCCTTCCTAAATGTGTTCCCCACGTTCAAAACCATACCCGAAATTCATTTCTTCCTCCATGATGAGCAACGAACCATGTATACATGACGTGGATCATGCCCATATGCGGTTTTTCTCAAGAGGCCACCTGGAACATACTCAAACATGAAGGCAGCTGCAGAATCGCCGGTTAGCTACGGAATGTCTGCATTCTGCAGCTAGTTCCGGTAAAAATGCTTAACAATGGCAAAAATCACAAAATTCAACAAGTCAGTCATGTAAATCATTCTAGAAGTAATTTTAACTATATTTATTGATCAATTGGGTTTAAGATAGAAATGGACAAGGGAAAATGAGGTAAAATGAGGTGAAGGAAAGAACAATTTTTAGGCTCAACAGTAACTCAATGTACCATTTGGCAGCGTTGCTTGTGAGAGTGCGGGGAAAGAGCCTGAGTTGGATACTATTGTCTACCATGGAATTAGAAATAGATCATAAATGAAAGGTGGTGATATGTGTAGCTGGATCCTCCCCTTGTTTCCCTTCGAACTTAGGAATATCTGATGGAATCTTATGCGGTACAGAAGGCCAAAGCGGGTTATGATTGATGGGATCATTGGTCAATTTATATAGATCGGGGATGTCTAAAGCTGCCAAGAATGGAAATTTCATTTTTTCCCCTGGGTCTAACCAAGGAGGTGTTGGCTAAACATTTGGACCATAGGATCCTCCCATCAAATTGTTTTCGACATGATAATTAGGACTCGTCTGATAATAATTTCCAGCTATTGGAGGGTTGTTGTCCATAGGGGATATTTTACTAGGGGGAAAATGATTGGTTGCCCCCTTTCCCCAATTGGTTTTGGGGAAGGGTCGCCCAAATAGGCACAATATAGTTTGCTGGTGGCATATTACTGGTCGGATAATGGACCATTGGCATAGACCCTACTCCATAAGGTTGACCACTAAGAGGAATGGCATTAACAATGGATGGAAATTCTTGTACCATAGAATGTAGGGGTACAAAAGTGCCCCCTGGCATGTAAGTGTTGATAACACTGCCCCCCGGCATAACATCCAAGGGGTCCAAACTCAACAAGGGATTCCAACCAAAAGGGTTGATGAAGTAAATCGAGGTATCCCCTCTAGTGTAAGCCGAAGCCAAAAGTCCAAGAGTAGACACGATAGGAGCGGATACCGAATAGTTCAGGATTCCACTCACATTGGTTGTGACTAAGTTGCTAGGACCAGGTATATTTTGGCTACTAGGGTTTCCAATCAGCTGTGAAGAATTGACAACTAGCGAGGAAGATGGTGGTGGAGCCGAGTAGGCCACCAGCGGCACTGACCCATAGGTCGCTTATTGTGTAGTGGATGTGGGTGCAACCGAAGACATGGCTGGTACTGGGCTACCTAAATCAATAGTGGCCCCAACGGGTAAGTGAGAGGAGGATTATAAGGAGGCACAACTCCTTCCATGAAAGGATCCTCAGGAAACTCCATAATGTGAGGAGTAATGTGTAAATCGGGGGTCAACACTAGAGAATTCTCTTTCGAAGAAGGCACTGGGTCACCAAGACTCGACACCTCCCCCAATGTCAATGGAGGGAGACCTTGCTGTCGCCTAGAAAGATGATGAGGGTCGAAGGACACCACGATGACCAGTTAATTTGATCAAAATTTTAATGTGATGTATTATTAAGTCTCAGTGATCGTAGAACCAAACACCAAAAAAAATAACTCTAAAGTCAATCACTCAAGCAGCCAGAGGGGTAAGACCCTGTCTGAGTACTACCGTTTGCTAGAGATGAAACCTAGTATCAAAATAGCATACAGAGAGAGTTGGTCATATTTACAATTATGGTTACTCTTGAGCTTCACCCAAACCTCAGATAATGGGGCCAAGTACTCTCGTGAAGATGAGTACCCTCCCAAAAACTGAAGACAAAGTAGTTCCATCTGTGTGAGGTACCAAGGCAGCTTGCCCCAGTCATCTTGTGTACATCCCTAGAAGTATGGAAACTATGGATACCTCAAATCACAGACACTATCAGGGGGATCATTATCATAGACAACATGCTGTATGGGCATAACACCTAGTTCCCTGATCTAGTTTTGAAATCCCTGAGGGGAAACCCAATACACATAATGCCCATAGTTATGTGATCGAAGGTGGGCTACCTTCTCACACACCCTAGTGTTGTCTCGCACTAAACTTTGGTATATGTGGAGCGGCCCCAATAGTATGAGTGCAAAATGATTTTCACTCTTTAATGACACTAGTCTCAAGTTTTGCGATCTTATGCAGTTCTCTCACTCTGCCTATCCCAAGATCCTAGCCTGAACTAATGTTGGTGTAAGCTCAAAAAAGAGTTATTGATTGATTTTATTAGTTCTTAATTTTAGTGTAATTTCTTATAAGACTCTGGAGGAGGATTGGACGTATGAAATTTTATGCGATTCTAACTCAAACCATGCAGAAAATGATTTTTAGATTCAGTTCGATGAAAGAGTTATTTCTATAACGAGAAACTTTTCACACATACATGTAGAAAAAAAAATCCAATAATGCAGTTCAGCCTAAAAAATATTTAGATATCTATCCTCACTAACAACTATTTAACTCAAAAATTACAGAATGAAATCAACTATCTCAGAAAAACTAAAAAAAACTTTTTCTTTGTTGATATTTTTTTTGTATATTAATTTGGAGAAAATCTCATAGATAATGCCAACAATGCGTTTGTTCCAAAACTGATGGCATCAAATCAGAAAGAGGAGATATTTTGCCCTATTATGTTATGATAGAATTTATGATTCAGTTTCTTCTCTACATCTATAAATTGTAAAGCCTGTAGAGGCAAATGAATATGAGATGTGAGGTGTGTGGAAGAGGAAGGGTAGATGTGCAAATCTTCTTTTTTAATCTCCTGTTGATGAATAATATTGCCGATACATCTTTTTGGTGGATGTAGCCCAGATTTTTTGGGTGAACCACGTTAATTCTTGTCTTCATGTGAGATTGCTGTGTGTGTTTTTTAGTTTTTTCGCTGCGTTATCTTTAACAATTGGTATCAAAGCTCTTGTGATTGATAGATTCTCCGTGCGCGATGCTATCCAGGGTTTTGTCTTTGCGTGACCGGCGTGCTAAGGACATGGAGCTGGTTCGATGAGAAAACGTCTTTTGCGGATAAGTTGTTGGGAGAAAACCGCAGAAGCTTGCAAATTTCTTGAAGTTGTTGAGCGTAACTCTGTTGCTGAGCAAACAATCAAATAAATCGACGGTTCGAGTGAGACTGTGTGCAGAGTCGTGACCCATGACTACGTGGGATGGAGTCTACTATTTCACATCTGGGCAGAGAACTGAATGAGGATGTGCTACAATTTCCAAATGGAATTAGCATTGCAATTATGAAATGAACACAACTGAGCAGAGATTGAAGAAATGTGACCCATGTGATTTGAGCTTATTCCAAACGGCGCTGGGACGGATACGTGATTATAAAGCTTGCTGGTTAGCGTGGTGACAACGAAGGTTAAAGCCGAGTTCGAAAGATGAGTTGAAGGCCGAGAGGCTTGGCCGAGTTGTTTTCAGGTGGAGAAAAATAATTGAGGGGTATCATAAATAAAAAGATATTTTTTTTTGTGTTTCCTTTCAGAATATTTTTCATTGCCATAGTTCAGATTTTATGCAGGCCACGAAATATTCATTTATTAATTTTTAAAATTGGAAATTGTTGACACAAGCTATTAACTACTCAATATGACAAAAACTCAAAGTGCTCAGTTTGAGATCGAGAATTTTAATGGAAGGAATAACTTCGAGATCTGGAAAGTGAAGATGCACGATATACTCGTACAACAAGGTGTGGCGAAGGAACTTTTGGGAAAATCCAAAAAACCTTTCGCCATGATAGATGATGAATGGAGTGACATCGATGATAGAGCACTTAGCGACATTCAATTGTGTTTGGCGGATGATGTTTCATTTAACATTGTGTCATAGAAAACAACCGCTGGTCTATGGATGAAGTTAGAAAAACTGTACATGACGAAATCCATAACCAACAGGATTCTTCTGAAAAGACAGTTGTACAGCTTGCGCATGAAGGAAGGTACATCAATAACTGATCATTTGAATACCTTTAATATTCTCTTGGTTTAGTTAGATGGCATAGAAGTAGAATTTGATTTAGAAGATAAAGTTGTAACTTTATTATGCTCATTGCCTGAGTCATGGGATCATTTTGTTACTTCTATAAGTCTTAGTTCATCGGAAACCCTTGAATTTGATGATTTTGTTGGAGCTATGCTGTCTGAAGAAACCAGGAAAAGGTAAAATTTATAAACCTTTACATCAGAAGCAATGATGGTTAGAGTTCATTCTAAAGAAAAACGCTTCAGTCAAAAAAACAACTCTCAGTCAAAATCGAAAGGGAAGAAGAGTAAGCTAAAATGCTGGTTTTGCAGCAAATCAGGACATTTGAAGAAGGACTGTTGGAAGAGATAGAAAACATCCAAAGGAGACTCTTCAACAGAAAATAAAGAGGCAAACATGATATATACAGGTTTAGGTTCGGCATCTGGTTTAGGTATACGTGATGAAGTTCTATTAGTTAATTTTTTAAATCATGATCAACATTGGTTATTAGATTCTGGTGTGTCCAATCACATGTGCATTCATAAAGACTGGTTTAAATATTATAAATCAATCAATGATGGAGTAGTTTACATGGGCAATGATGTCTCATGTAATGTTGTGGGAATTGGAAGCATCCATATTAAAATGTTTGATGGGACAAATAAAATCTTAACTGATGTAAGACATGTGCCTGAACTCAGAAAAAATCTTATTTCTCTAGGAGTATTAGACACAAATGGATATAAAAATTTTATTCAAGGTGGAGTAATGAAAATTTACAAAGGAATCCTATTAGTAATGAAAGCAAAGAAGGTTGGAAATATTTTTCAGTTAGAAGGAAGAACAGAGTAAGATCATGCTTCTACTGTATTTGAAAACGACAGTGATTATATTCGACTATGGCAACAACGGTTGGGCCATATGAGCGAAAGAGGATTAAAATTTTTATCTGATTGTATGTTACTTCCTAGTTTAAAATCTTCTAAGTTATATTTCTGCAAACATTTTATATTTGGAAAACAAAGCAAGCAGAAATTTAAAACTGGAAAACATACTAGTAAGGGAATCCTTGATTATATCCATTCTGATGTTTGGGGTCCATCTCCTACAACCTCATATGGAGGATCATCATATTTTGTATATTTTATAGATGATTTCTCTAGAAAAGTATGGGTCTACATGTTAAAAATAAAGTCTGATGTATTCATAATTTTCAAGCAGTTTAGAGCATTAGTTGAAAATATCACTGGAAGAACCATTAAATGTTTAAGAACTGACAATGGTGGTGAGTTTACTTCAAAGGCATTTGATAATTATTGCAAGGAAGTTAGGATCGAAAGACATAGAACTACTGCTTATACTCCTCAGCAAAATGGAGTTGCTGAACGCATGAGCAAGACTCTTTTAGAAAGAGCAAGAAGTATGCTGAGTAAAGCCAATTTGCAGAAGGAATTATGGACAGAAGCAGTATCTACGGCTTGATATTTGATAAATCGATCACCATCAACTGAAATAGGTTGCAAAATTCCTCAAGAGGTATGGAAAGGTCATCCTTGTGATTATTCTAAACTGGAATTTTTTGGTTGTGATGCATATGCTCTAATTCTGAAACATCAGTGTTTTAAATTAGATCCTAAATCAAAAAGATATGTCTTTGTTGGATATGGTGATGGGATTAAGGAATACAGGTTGTGGGATCCTAATACTCACAAGATCATCATTAACAGAGATGTTAAATTCAATGAATCTTCACTTGATAATCCAAATGTAGATAATAAATTGAAACAGGAAAATGTACCTAAGTTTCAACATATTCAGTTTGAAACCAGTTCAAATAATGATGATAGTAAAGATGAACAAGTTTCAGATGAAGATCATGAAGAAGTTCCTACAGATAATATTTAGCAAATTGTGGAAGAACCAGAAACATCTTTAAGGAGGTCCACGAGAATCAGACATCCTCCTAAAATGTATGATGATTATGTTACTTCATTTTCTTTAACCGCTAATGATGATGAACCTTTATGCTATCAGGAAGCTGTAGAAGGTTCTAATAGTAATAAGTGGAAAGAAGCTATGAAGGATGAGATGAAGGCATTAGACAAGAATGCTACATGGGATCTGGTGGAACTTCCTAAAGACAGAAAAAACTGTGGGATGTAAATGGGTTTACAAATTGAAAAGGGGTGTTGATGATAAAGAAGACAGGTACAAAGCAAGGCTGGTTGCAAAATATTTTTCTCAGAAAGCAGGAATTGACGTTCATGAGATATTTTCACCAGTTGTTAAAATTGTTTCAATTCGGATGGTCTTAGCATTAGTTGCTTTACTTTATTTAGAATTACAACAACTAGATGTTAAGACTGCATTCTTACATGAAGATCTAGATGAAGAGATTTATATGGAACAACCTGAAGGGTTTGTTCAAAATCACAACAAGAAATTTGTCTGCAGGCTCAAGAAATCATTGTATGATCTGAAGCAGTCGCCTCGACAATGGTACAAGAACTTTGATTCTTTCATGATGGGCCAAAATTATATAAGAAGTGAATATGATCATTGTGTTTACTTTAAGAAATTAAGTAATGGAATATTAATTATTTTAGTGTTATTGTTGATGATATGCTTTTAGCAAGCAAAAGCATAACTGAGATCAACAGGTTAAAGTCTCAGATGGCTAGGACGTTTGATATGAAAGATCTAGGAGCAGCAAGACAGATTTTGGGCTTGGAGATTTTCAGAGACATGATCAATGGTAAGCTATGGTTATCACAAGAGAAGTATATTGAGAAAATACTTTTAAGGTTTGGTATGAACAATGTGAAACCAGTTTCAGTCCCTTTATCTTCCCATTTTAAGCTTTCTTCAAGTTTATGTCCTAATACAAATGAAGAAAAGGAATATATGTCTCGAATACCTTATGCTAATGCAGTAGGAACTTTAATGTATGCGATGGTTTTTACACATCTAGATATTTCACATGCAGTTGGGGTTGTCAGTAGTTATATGGAAAATCTATGGAAAGAACACTGGGCAGCAGTGAAATGGGTGCTTCGGTATCTGAGAGGCACAAGTGATTATTGTATCACTTATGACAGAAGTAGTGATTTAGTTTGTGGATATGTTGATTCTGATTTTGCAGGTGATTTGGATAAGAGAAGGTCAACTTCAGGATATTTCTTTACTCTTGCAGGTGGAGCTATTAGCTGGATGTCAAATTTATAAAAAAATGTTGCTTTATCCACTACAGAAGCATAATACATAGCTGCTTCACATAATTGCAAAGAAGCGGTTTGGTTGAAAGGTTTGTTTGGTGAGTTTGGTAGGTTGCAAGACATATTTAACATTCTTAAAAAAAAAAATGCAACTAAGCTAGTTTTTCAAAGAAGAAAAAATAATATGATAGCAGGCAACCAAGCATAGATATCCAAAATACAGAAGCCAAACTGAT
Organism: Pinus albicaulis; assembly: GCA_034641835.2. Taxonomy (NCBI): domain Eukaryota; kingdom Viridiplantae; phylum Streptophyta; class Pinopsida; order Pinales; family Pinaceae; genus Pinus; species Pinus albicaulis. The sequence goes on from CM076583.1 coordinate 745,680,822, forward strand.
AGGAAACAATTCAACATCCAGGGAAATCACACCAAGGGTGAAATAACAAGTTTTAGACTGAGTAACACTACCTAGAAAGGAGTACAATGCATTAATAGCAGGACTAACACACTGTTCTCAAGTAGGAGCTGCATTAAAACACTCTGGAACACACACAAGAGGTGCATTGCTGAAAATAAATTGCAGATAATGGTCAGAAAAGGTTTGTTCTGAACAATGTGAGCTGACGAAATGGTCACATAGCATATGAAATGATTATAAAGGGATGTGAGCAGAACGAGAAGTGATAGAGGGAAAGAACCAAAAGCTCAGAAATAAAAAACCAGGAACTAAGGATTAGTCCCCAGTGGAGTCACCAATTCTCCTTAGGGGTAAAATGCATAGGTGGTAGCTGGAGTAAGATCCCTCTTGGGCCTTCCCGGGACCCTAGACAGACAGTCAGATTAGCTACAACATTCACAAAGAAATACATGCATGTTCATACTAATGCTTTATTGAAAAAGTGAAGTATTGAAGGATTACCTCGATGTATAAGGAAGATCTATTGGAGAGCGCAATGCAGTGTGGTAGAAATCCTCCTCACTGGTGTTGGGGTCATGTGATTTGGCTGATTGGAAAACCAAATGACAAGGATACATTCAAACCAAGCTTTAGAGCTCTAGGATCTAGCCCTCCTAGTCTCAGAGAGGGATCTCTCAATATGTTTGTAAGGATATAGCTTGATGCTTTTAAGAGGTGGATTTTAGGCTAGTTATGAAGTAAAAATTTGTTTGTTTGTTGGTTGGACATAGATGATTTAGGCAAAATAGATAGAGTGTGGAAATCTGCAAGCCATTGGGCAATGGAATCATGTGGAAGTCTAAACAGTTTTGATTGATGAATTTGGGGAACCAAAGGGCAAACATAACTTAGTCAATGGATCTGTGGGATCATATAGGTGGGATGAGATGAACATCAAGGATTTGGAAGGAAAAGTGGAGCTTTAAGGGCTGTTAAGACTCCTTAATCATGTATAACTTTCAACGAAGGGACTTGCAACACTATATAAACATAAAGAAATATTCAATAGCCAGGGCTAACCATGAATCCTACCAACATACCTTATGCAGATAATATAAAAAAGATAGACTTTCAAGTAAGACAAAGAAGGAGAGGAACACTCTGTTTCTTCTAATTGTTTCACTTAAAGGAGTTAGAAAACATATAAGAAACACAACTAATTGCATTCATAAAATGGGGAACACCCAGGCATCTAAGACTGCAATTATAAAGACCTTAAAATATGACTATATCAGTAAGAAACATAGGGTAAGATCAGAACAAATCCTCTCTGCCAAGCTGCAGACAATAGCGTTTGAAGGATTTTTTCAGAATTAGCTTTCAAGAGGTAGCAAGTAGGCATGGCAAACCATAATTCAACCTTGACACCAACTATTTGGACTATTCTGAAATGAACAAGCTTAAGGGTTTAAAAGCAGTCAAACTACTCAATAAAACCTTCAGCATATCAAAACATAAAGGTAGTGAAGAGTAAACAGGCCTAAGGTGCTTCTAGGAGACATTTCTTAGCCTAAGGCTTTTACTCTATTGCAAGCAAAGCATAATGGAACAAAGAGAAAAATAGGAAATAACATTAACAAATAGAGAGTACCTCACCAAAACCAAGCTCAGGGATCCAATGATCTAGCCTCCTTCATCAATAGAAAAGCAAAGACATCCACACTTCTTCAAAACATCAATCCTTCTTCAAAGCAGTAGTCTATGTATTACTTCAGAATTCATCAAATGCCAACCCTTACAATGAGAGTTCGAATAGGATTTATAGGTGAATGGGGAGGATAAGTGTCAGAGATGGTCTTAATGGTTAATTGAAACAAAGGAGAAAATCATTCGAATGCCCATTCTATGTTATAAATATTACATTAATTTCTTGCCCATTCTAGTAGTTCTTGTAGACTTTGAGGCCTAATTGTCAGGCTGGTAATAACTCCAAAGAGTGTCTTTGTGGAGAAGTCTTCTGGCTGCTACGGTTCTATCTTTTCTTCTGGTACAAGTAAGGTGGAAAGTATGGGTTTTGAGACCACCCATACCTTTACAATAACTTCCTTAACAGTTTAAAGAGGTTCTGTCAGCATAAAAACTGTCAAGGTGTCTTTTAGTCCTGGGAGGAGTAAATAGCTTCACTGATGTGTCATTCGAAGCTCTCCTTTGCTGATTTGTTCGTCTTTTCATTTAACACTGATTTGGCTTTAACTGTGTTTTTAAGGCCGCTTTAATCATTTTCCTGCTTCATGCTACTTTATCACTGTGCTTATCCTTTAATCTATGGATCAATCTTTGATCTTTAGGCTTTATGTTTAACCTTTGACTTTGAATCTCTCTACAATGATCTTCACTGCTTTCTTTGATTTGATGTACATGTGGCTTGGCTTCCTTTTGCGCTGGAGGGTTTTATTACTCGATCATTGTTCATGAGGCACTCACCAAATAATGACAATCAAATATTTGATCTCCCTTTATTCACCTTTTGCCTTGAGGATCGTCATCCTGGGCTTTGTGCAACTTGGATTTGCTTTGGAAGGGCATGTGAACTATAGGCTGCCATTAAACCTGCACAAAACTTAAATAATTAGATAAAACCTGCGTTTGTGGATTTGACTGCTAGCAGGGGCTCGAGGATGGGTTATGGAGTAGTGCAGAGGGCGGGGCTATTTGCAGAAAGGAGGTTCCAGAGGTCGAACTAGGAGAAACAGTGAAACATTTGTATTATGGCATGAAAAGAGGAAGGGTGGTTTTGCAGAAATCGGCGGTGGTTTTCATGCGGGGTCAGCACGGTTTGTGGTTTTACACAGGGTGGATGCGATATGCGTCGGAGGCTAACATGTGTCCTCTCAAAACCACCCATTTCGCGTTAAAATTGCGTGATGGAAGAGTTTGGGTAAAATGGGCACGAAGATGAATAATGACCGTTGCATCGGGTAGATCAACGGCCCAGATCTCTTTGCCAGGTCGCACAAATGAAAAATGGTACAAGGGGAGGGGAAACTGCGAGAAATCGCAGACCGTCAGATCAGGAGGATCAACGGTTGAGATCATATCAATGAATGGCATAAATGAATGAATGGGGCGGAGGAATAGCGATAATGCGAGACAGTTCAGACCGTTGGATCTGAGGGAGCCGGATCAACGGTCTAGAATATATCAGCGGGGAGGCTTTAGGAAAATACGATCGGGAGGAAAGGCTGCTGAAGTGATGGAGTGAGGACCGTTAGATCAAGGAGATCAATGGCTCAGATATATCGGAGCTCCGCATAAATAAAAAATGGGCGGGGGACGGCGAAACAATGAAACAGCGCTGGCCGTTGTATTTAAGGAGATCAACGGCAGAGAAAACATCGTTGTTTCGCATAGAGGGATGAATGGTGTGGCGAAATGGGAAAATGTGATGAAGCAACCACCGTCAGATCAGGAGGATCGATGGCTCGGATCATTTCGGAGAATGGTAGGAAGAAGGGGTTTGGATAGGAGAAAAGAAATACTGTGAAAGGACGATGATTGTTGGATCTGGGAGAGATCAACGGTCAGGACTCCATCAGCGAAATAAACATCGCAGAGAAAGAATAGAGAAGGCAGATGGAAAAGGGGAAGGGTGAAGTGGCGCGGGCCGTTGGATGGTGAAGATCAACGACCCATATTATATCGCAAAAGGCACAGCGCAGGGTTAAAAAAGGGGCCAATTCTTTAAGCAAACGGTCGCGGGTCTTGGTCACATGGAGAAAAGGGGCTGAGGATTTAAGCTCATGGGGGCTTAAGGCTATTTATATGAAATGGTCGGATTTTAAAGGCCAAAATGGTTTTTTTGAGGTTTTTGAAGGTTCCGATAGGTATAAAAGGAGGGTTTAAAACTAGATAAAGAGGATTTATAAGGTTTTTAGGGAATTTTGAAGGAAATAAAGGATAAATGAGGGGAAAATGAGGGAAAAATGACGGGAAATGAAGGACATATTTTGAAATGGAGAAATGATGAGGATTATGAGTTTGAAGGCAGTTTTCGTTATGAATCAGCAGGGCTATTTGAATGAAGATATCAGTGAGATGTTTCCTTGGACAAGAGACACAGTAAGGCTTCAAGAACTCACATATTTGCTCCAAATTTGTTTCTTGAAGACTAATAGACTTGTTTTAGCCATCATTAGTTATGAAAAAAATTATAGATGGCTAATAGTGGCTCCACTTGGGGAGGGAAACTTGCTCTTTTTAGGTGTCTAGAACCTCAGTTTATCAACCTCTGGCCAGGGAAAATTTTAAGGATGGAAAATCATTTTGAAGTTTAAAAAATTGGCGAATCTCACTAGTCCCTAATATGAAAACTATAAAATGTTTATTGATGTATTTGTAAAATTATTCAAGTTTATAATTATATTATATATATTATCTATATAATGTTGGCGATTTTTAAGGTAAAACAATATTATATTGTAAAATTTGGGCGAATCACTTTTATAAAAAAATGGGAACTGGCGAATCTTTTTTTTGGAAAAACCATGGAAAATTAGCCCAGCTGCGAATATTAGCCCCTAAAATTTTCCATGCCTCTGGCTTTTAGTAGACCAGTGCCTCATCCATTGGGAAAAATATCTTTGTTTTCTTGTTGAAGTTCTGCGCATTTTGATAATTATTCCAATGACCTGCAGCATGAAATTTCTTTAAACCACATCTCTACCTACCCAAAACTACTTGTCCTAGCATTTTTTCTTCTCTTGAGTGCACTTGGACTTGGAAAACTCTTTGACATTTTATTTTTAAAAATAGAACAATAAACTATCTAATGCTACCCTTATTTCTTCCAGGAGTCCAGATTAAACAGTTGGACTCTAAAGCTTCTATACCTAATCTACTATTTGTCAAGATTAAGCTATTTGACAGATCTGCATCGTCTACATTCTAAAACAAAAATTTAAACACAGACAAATCAGGATTAAACAGTCTGATTTGCTATAGTGTCTATGGCATAAGAAACTAGCTGCACATAGACTTTTATTTGTAGAAAATTAAAAAAAAACTGTGAAGGCTTAAGATTTGAAAATAAAAGACATCCTTCATTCTTTCTTCAGCTCTGGTTTTGATCTTGTTAGAGCTGTCTTCTTCTTCTTTCTTGGTTCAGGTTTTCAGCATATTAGAACCATTCTTTCTTTTTTCTTTGGCTCATATTTTGGTTAGATTAGAGCCATTATTTTGTGCTTTCTTGGTTCAGGTTTTGAGCTTATTTGAACCATTCTCACTATCCTAATCTATTCTACTGATAAGCCAAGATTAAATTGTTTGGCAAATCTGATTCACTAACCTATCAGCAGTAAATTGAAATCTGTCTAGTCATGATTAGGCTGTATGAATAGATAGCAGTGCCCTCTTCTGGTAGTGGCATTTAAGCTTGCACACTTTCAGACTCTCTCCTTTTTTTTTTTTGGAATGGGGCTGTACCTTTCTTTTTTCAATCTAATTTTCCCTCTTTTTCTTTTATTTTATTGTTTATGTAATTTTTAATTTTCTCATGCAATGGTATGTACAATGGATGAAAAACTCTGAAACTAAGATTCTTGACAGAAATAGTGTTTGAGCATCCTACCATTGATAGGACCTCCAAACACCTCTTCTCCATTCAGCTCCTGTAGAAAAAATGCATTGTGGCTCCTTATGGAATGAATAATGTAGGGCCCCTTCCACAGATTTTCGAATTTACCATGTTTCCCTTTCTCTTCCCTTCTAGAATCCCATTTTAGAACTACATTTCCAACTTGGAAGTCATTTTCTTTGGTCCTTCTATCAAATAATTTCTTGATTCCTTCTTGGACTACTTGTGTCCTTTTATATACTTCCTCTCTTGACTGTTGCAAATGAATGGTCTGATTGATCCTCCTTTGCATGTCATTTTCTTCATCTTGGACCTCTTGAAGGAGTTTCATGACTGGAACTCCTAGAGATGTTGGGAAGACTGCATCCATGCCGTAAACCAACTGATAGGGAGACATGCCGATGGACTTTTTAGTAGTCAATCTATCAGCCCATAAGGCATGGACAAGCTTACTATGCTAAGATTTATGATTATGTTCCAACAATTTTTTGATGATATTAACAAGGATTTTGTTGGAGGATTCGACTAAACCGTTTCCTTGGGGGTAGTAGGCAGTATAATGGCCTAATGTGATCTGATATTTATGGAAGAAATATACCATCCTCTTGGACTTAAAGGCAGCAGCATTGTCTATGATTATTTTCCTAGGACAACCAAATCTTGATAGTATGTTGGTTTCAAGGAATTTGATGATGACAGAGTCAGTAGAATTCCTAGTGGGTATGGCCTCTATCCATTTGATAAAATAATTAGTGGCTGTGAGGATCCATTTGTGTTGGGCTGAGGATGATGGGTGAATTTCCCCAATGAAGTCCAAACCCCATTGTTGAAAGGGAGCCTGAACACTGATAGGCTGCAAGGGTAGTGGTAAGAGTTTTCTCCTGCCATCAAAGATTTGGCACTTGTGGCAAGACATGAGTAAATTATGGGTGTCTGGGAAGAGGGTGGGCCAATAGTATCCAGACCTGAGGATATTTTTTGCTGTGGTCTTCCAGTTAAGATGTCCTCCACATTCCCCCTCATGTAGCTCATGCATGATTTTTCCTGCATCAACCTCAAGTAAACATTTAAGTAAAATCCCCACAAAATTTTTCCAATACAAAACTCCGTTCAATATACAATAGTTTAAAGCCTTCTGTTTGAAAAATCTAGCTTTTGTTTTTGACAAAGAAGGAGGAGCATTCAGATAAAGCAACACATATATGATGTCAGCATACTAAGGAGATTTCATGAATGTTTCTTCAATGAATGGTGTTGTGCCTTCTTCTATCTCTTCCAAAATATCAACCATGTTCATATCTAAAGCTTGGAAGTTTGAATCAGCCATGAGTTTTGCTAATCCCTGTCCTTTGATGAGTTTGGTGGGCCTGATATCTAAGTCATATTCTAGAATAGTGGCAATCCATTTTCCCCTTTTACCATCAGGGTCCTGGTTTAGAATATCTTTGACTATAGTGTGTGGCACAAAGGTAATGATATGTGAATGTAAAATGTACACTCTAAAGTCTTTTAATGATTTTACCAATGCTAAGGCTTGCTTCTCCATGATATTATATTTGAGTGGAGCATCTCTCAAAGCCATACTAAAGAAGGATATTGGTTGTTCCTGCCCCATGCTATTATTTTGCAATAATACTGCAGTTATGGTATGTTCAGATGCAAAATAGAAGATATAGAAATCTTTGGTGAAATCAGGACTAATGAGAACTGATGTTTGAGTGAGGGCTTGTTTTACCAGTTCAAATTATTGTTTAGCTTGGATTGTCCATTTAACACCTACTTCTTTCCTATGCATATTAGTGATGTTTCTTAATAGCTCAGCAAGGTTGGGGATGAACCTCCTTAAAAAAATTATCTTCCCAATGAAAAATTGCAATTCTTTGAGGTTTCTTGGGTGGATAATATTCAATATGCCATCAATCCTTTTAGGGTCTACTTTGATCCCTTCTTCAGAGATTATGTGACCAAGAAGCTTTCCTTCTTGGAGGCCAAACAATGTCTTTTTGGGATTCAAAGACAATCCAAACCTTCTACATTTCTCGAAAACTTTTCTTAAATGAATCAAATTTTATTCATCGGTTTTGGAGAAAACAGTAATATCATCAAGGTAAATGCTTATAAAATAGCCTATGTGTTCTAAGAAGGCTATGTCCATGGCCCTCTGGAAGGTGGCCCCTGCATTCATCAAACCAAATGGCATTTTTACATACATGAATGTACCCAAGGTGTAGTAAAAGCAGTTTTATGTTGATCATTTGGGAGTACTAACACCTGATTGTAACCTGAGAACCCATCAAACAATGATATTATTTTAGACCCAACCACCTTTTATTTTAGTCCCATGCAAACACATCTATGAATTCTTTGAAAAGTGCTATGTGCTATTGTTTGACATGAGCTAGGAGGGTGCTGGAAAACTTTGATCATTTTGGGTTCAGTGGGGCTACCTATGTTATGTTCCTCAACGTTAGTTTCTATAGGCTTTGTTTTCGATTCTTTGGCCATGTCGTTGAAATCGAATAGATGTTCTAATGGTGTAAGGCCTTTTGGTATAGTATCACCTTTACATTGTAAAACTTCAAGGTCCTTTTGTTCTGGGTTGTCAAATAACTCCGCTTTAAAAAGGTGCTCAAACTGGTTTATATCAGCAAAAAGGGAGGGCTCTGTTTCAGGGATTTGTTCCTCATTAAAACAATCTTTTTCATGGCTGGGACTTAGTGTTGCCGTGGAAAATTCATTCCTTGATTGCAGAAAATCATTTATGTGTTTATCATTTTCAAACACTTGCCAATAATATTCATTGTCAAGCACTGCTGGTCTGTTTTTTACCTTTATATTGAATTTTTCATTTATCTGTGGTATTTGGCAGTTGCTGGTAGCAAAGGAAAGTTCATTAGCTAGATGATTTTGAGCTCTTGGTACAAAAATGAGTTCATATTTTTCAAAGGATTTAAGGATATCAAGGGCAAAATTTCTATATTCTCTGAGTTTGGGATTTTTGGCTGAATATTCCCCTTTGATTTGCCTAATGATTAACTCAGAATCCCCTTGTATTGATATCCTCTTACCCTCTAAGTATTTGAGCAAATTTAAGCCGAGGATGAGGGCTTCATAATCTACAATGTTATTTGTGCATGGGAAATCTAGTTTATAGGAGTATCCCTTGTTTGTGTTATGTATCCATACACTAGCCCCTGAACTGGCCTTGCTACAAGAGCCATAAAAGCTCATTTTCCAAAGTGTTTCTATCTCATTCTATTTTTCTTTTTGCTACCCAAGGCCGCTGAGATTTGGGGCATTTCGTGGTTGAGTGAAAGGAAAATTTAAATGTTCTGGTGCACTAATTTCTTGCTTATTTTCCTTTTCTTGTTGGGTGATTTCATCTTCATTAAATAAGATAAATGAATCTAAGTCTGAATGTATGGAATAGACAGGAGTGTTGTTGGGTTTGTCTTTGCTGCTCACCTTGTATTTCATGAGGGATTCCCTATATAATCTTCTGTTTTGACTAAACACTGGTATGGTGGCATAGGACATATCCATTTGAAGGCTCCCTGAATTTTGGCCCCCCATGATCTAGACAAAAGCATGCCATATTTTGGGGGAATGTCAGCTACCACTATATCCATCACTAGGCTTTTAGCAAGAATTTGTGACAGGTTAACACACAAATCTTTGATTAAGCCCAAGCATTTGACCCTTCTTGAATCAAAAGAGTATAAGTCTTTATATGGTCTAGTAATTTCTAAGCCTAGGCTTTCCATTACTACTTTGGGCATAATATTATGTGATGCTTCGGAGTCTAGCATGGCATTGTGTAGGATCTTATCATGTATGTTTAGACTAACATAAAAGGGAGGGACAATCCCTTCTTGGTATTTTCCTTCAATTTTAGGACCAAACAACAGTTCTGGTTTGTCATCCGTCAAGTTTAAAGTATCAGCATCGGTGATTATATTCAGAGCTTTCAAAACTTGATTTTTGTACACTTCCTGAGTTACTAGTTCAACTAGAGGAATGCTAATTTTGATCTTGGAAATTTCACCTTCAAGGCTAAAAGGAAGTGTTGTTTTCGGCATATTCACATATGTTTTTTTTCTTATGTTTCTTTCAGCAATTTTGGCTGGCTGAGTTTTATCAGGACTGTTAATTGGGACTGTTTTGATAGGGCTACTAGCAGAAGTACTAGGGAATCTCTTCTCAACACTTGGTTGGTTTTTTTAATCTCTGTTTAGCTCAGTTTTCTTGGCCACGATGTTGGTATTATTTGCTGATTTTTTAGGCTGATTTTCTGAGGTTTTTCCAACAGTAGTGTTATTTTTCTTGTCATTAGAAATTTCTGGGTTCCTTTTTCTTCTGAGATCATATTGTCTGTGAACTTCCATAATTGCGTTTTCGAACCCCAACCTATAATCTTCATACTCTTCATGATTGTGTTCATTTTGTTCTGATGAGAAAAATCCTTGTTCTTCCTCAGTGAGGAAGATATCATCTCCGTCATCAGATCCTATCAAGTTCACATGATTTTCTTCCATCCTATCAGTTTCCCCTTCATCCTCTTATTCTACATAGTTTTGTTGAAAGGGAGGCCTAATTTGTTGGTCATTGTCTCTATGCCTATCTTGATTGGGATCTCTTCTGATATTTGAATTTCTGTTTATGTTTTGAGGGTTGGTTTGGTTTTCTCTAGGAGGGGTTCTTTCATTTAAATTGATCTTTTCCAGCATTCTTTCCATTACCCTCACTAGGTTGTCAATTTTGGCATCAGATGAAGAAGTAGATGCCATAGTTTCATCTTTATATGTGACTCTTTTCTCTGTTCTCAACCTAGGTCTCTTCTCAATCAGATTTTCTTCCACACTAAGAGCTCCCTTCTGCATGTCTTCTAAAGTTAAGGGATCCATTTCTCTTAGCTGCTAGGCCATTTCGGGATCAAATCCTTCAGGGAATTTGGCCAAAGATAAGCCTTGTGGAGGTTTACTGTCTGGGGGTAGTGCGTTATAAACACTATTGAATCTAGTGCAATAATCTTGAACACTTTCCCCAGTGTTTCTTTTGAGGTTGTTGCAATCTGAAAGTATTTGGAGAGGGTTCTTTTTAATATCCCATTTGTTAGTGAACATTTGAAATAAAGAAGGTAGATCATGTATTCTATGGGGAGTTAGGCCTTTGAACCATTTTTTGGCTTCTCCTCCCAAACTCCTGAGCAAAAATTCTCATTTTGATGGTCTCATCTTCTATTTCCATATAATCAAAGGCATCATTCATCTTGTCTACGTGCTTTTGAGTAGTAGTGGGTTCATTTCCAGTGAAAAGGGGAATTTTGGACTGATATTCATTGGGTAAAGGAGCCAGAGGTTGGGGTAACACTAAGGGAGCATACCATGCTGCCATGGCTAGAAATAATGGAGGATTTACAAGGGGCGGATTTATAAAAGGGACAGTGGGCTGAACAAGAGTGTTTTGGGTAGCAGAATTATAAATAGGAGTGGAAGAAACACTCGGGCCAACAAACTGATGATGAGCAATTTTGTTATGGAAAGGGCCGAAGTGGTGTAGAAGCTGGGAATCAGGAGGAGTAGAAGGTGATGCTTTTGTGCTAAAGCTCTGCTGCAAATATGAGGGTTCAAGATCAGCCTGATTTAAATCACTCTGAGACTTGCTTCTAAATATGTTTCTGGTATGAGTTAATTCAAAGTGAGAATCTTCCAAGAGTGTGAGAGTTTCAGGGATAGATTTTGCTCTTGGGATGGTCGTAACAGTAGCTAATTTTACAGCTTTAGAAGGCTGTCACAAAATCCTTTCTGGATTTTCAACTATGTTAGGAGGATCAGGATCTGGATGGGATCTAGTGTAGATCCTATGTGAAGCCAGATTTCAGCTTCAAAACTTGGAGAGGCTTCAAACTTAAAACTCTTTCAAAGGCTTTCCTCTCTCAATGCCTTTCATAACATAAGAATAGGATTCTGAATCTCCTCAAGGTTGGGTAAACCAATCCTAAAGAAATCATGATTCGTAGTGGAATAATAGGCCTATTGGGGCTGGTGGAGTCATCAGGTGGAAATTTTAGCTTTTTGAAGGTAAAATGTTTATGGTCCACCACCAATGTTTATTATGAAACCAATCTGAATTGTTTTTGGGGTTTTTCTGAGTTTCTATGTTTATTGAAGGACTTAAAAAGTCTACAAGAGCTTGCTAGGCTATTATGTACTTAGTGTCCCACAGTGATCGCCAAAATGTTGGGGTCCTGTGATTTGGCTGATTGGAAAACCAAATGACAAGGCAACATTCAAACCAAGATTTAGAGCTCTAGGATCTAGCCCTCCTAGTCTCAGAGAGGGATCTCTCAATATGTTTGTAAGTATATAGCTTGATGCTTTTAAGAGGTGGATTTTAGGCTAGTTATGAAGTGAAAATTTGTTTGTTTGTTGGTTGGACATAGATGATTTAGGCAGCATAGATAGAGTGTGGAAATTTGCAAGCCATTGGGCAATGGAGTCATGTGGAAGTCTAAATAGTTCTGATTGATGAATTTGGGGAACCAAAGGGAAAACCTAACTTAGTCAATGGATCTGTGGGATCATATAGGTGGGATGAGATGAAAATTAAGGATTTGGAAGGAAAAGTAGAGCTTTAAGGGCTATTAAGACTCCTTAATCATGTATACCTTTCAACGAAGGGACTTGCAACACTATCTAAACATAAAGAAATATTCAATAGCTAGGGCTAACCATGAATCCTACCAACATACATTATGCAGATAACATAAACAAGACAGACTTTCAAGTAATACAAAGAAGGAGAGGAACACTCTGTTTCTTCTAATTGTTTCACTTAAAGGAGTTAGAAAACATATAAGAAACACACATAATTGCATTCATAAAAGGGGGAACACCCAGGCATCTAAGATTGCAATTATAAATACCTTCAAATATGACTATCTCAACCAGAAACACAGGGTAAGATCATAACAAATCCTCTCTTCCAAGCTGCAGACAATAGCGTTTGAAGGATGTTTTCAGAAATAGCTTTCAAAAGGCAGCAAGCAGGCAGGGAAAACCATAATTCAACCTTGACACCAACTATTTGGACTATTCTGAAATGAACAAGCTTAAGGGTTTAAAATTAGTCAAACTACTCAATAAAACCTTAAGTAGATGAAAAAATAAAGGCAGTGAAGAGTAAACAGGCCTAAGGTGCTTCTAGGAGACATTTCTTAGCCTAAGATTTTTACTCTACTACAAGCAAAGCATAATGGAACAAAGCGAAAAACAGGAAATAACATTAAAAAATAGAGAGTACTTCACCAAAACCATGCTCAGGGATCCAATGATCTGGCCTCATTCATCAATAGAAAAGCAAAGACAACCAAACTTCTTCAAAACATCAATCCTTCTTCAAAGTAGTAGTCTATGTATTACTTTAGAATTCATCAAATGCCCACCCTTACAATGAGAGTTCGAATAGGATTTATAGGTGAATGGGGAGGAGAAGTGATAGAGATGGTCTTAATGGTTAATTAAAATAGAGGAGAAAAGCATTCGAATGTCCATTCTGTGTTATAAATATTACATTAATGTCTTGCCCATTCTAGTAATTATTGTAGACTTTGAGGCCTAATTTTCAGGCTGGTAATAACTCCAAAGAGTGTCTTTGTGGAGAAGTCTTTTGGTTGTTGCGGTTCTGTCTTTTCTTCTGGTACAAGTAAGGTGGATAGTATGGGTTTTGAGACCACCCATACCTTTATAATAACTATCTTAACAGTTTAAAGAGGTTTTGTCAGCACAATAACTGTCAAGGTGTCTTTTAGTTCTGGGAGGAGTAAATAGCTTCACTGATGTGTCATTCGAAGCTCTCCTTTGCTGATTTGTTCGTCTTGTCATTTAACACTGATTTGGATTTAACTGTGTTTTTAAGGCCGCTTTAATCATTTTCCTGCTTCATGCTGCTTTATCACTGTGCTTATCCTTTAATCTGTGGATCAAGCTTTGATCTCCAGGCTTTATGTTTAGCCTTTGACTTTGAATCTCTTTACAATTGTCTTCACTACTTTCTTTGATTTGATGTAAATGTGGCTTGGCTTCCTTCTGTGATGGAGGGTTTTATTACTCAACCAGTGTTCATGAGGCACTGCCCAAATAATGAAAATCAAACCTTTTATATCCCTTCATGCACCTTTTTCCTTGAGGATCGTCATCCTGGGCTCTGTGCAACTCGGATTTGTTCTGGAAGGGCCTGCGAACTATAGGTCGCCATTAAACCTGCACAAAACTAAAATAATTAGATAAAACCTGCGTTTGTGGATTTGACTACTAACAGGGGCTCGGGGATGGGTTATGGAGCAGTGCAGAGGGAGGGGATATTTGTAGAAAGGTGGTTCCATAGGTGGAACCAGAAGAAACAACGAAAATTTGTATTATGGCACGAAAAGAGGAAGGGTGGTTTTGCAAAAACTGGCGGTGGTTTTTGCGTGGGGTCAGAGCGGTTTGTGGTTTTACACAGGGTGGACATGATATGCGTCGAAGGCTGACACATGTCCTCTCAAAACCACCCACTTCATGTTAAAATTTTGTGATGGAAGAGTTTGGGTAAAATGGACGCGAAGATGAATAATGACCGTTGGATCAGGGAGATCAACGATCCAGATCTCTCCGCCAGGTCGCACAAATGAAAAATGGTGTGAGGGGAGGGGAAACTATGACAAAGCGCAGACTGATAGATCAGGAGGATCGACGGTTGAGATCATATCGAGGAATGGCAGAAATGAATGAATGGGGTAGAGGAATAGCGATAATGCGAGATAGCACAAACCGTTGGATCTGAGGGAGCTGGATCAACGGTCCAGAATATATCAGCGGGGAGGCTTTGGTAAAAGACAATCGGAAGGAAAGGTTGGTGAAGCAATGGAGTGAGGACCGTTAGATCAAGGAGATCAATGGCTCAGATATATCAGAGCTCCGCATAAATAAAAAATGGGTGGGGGATGGAAAAACAATGAAACAGCACTGGCCGTTGGATTTAAAGAGATCAACGACGAAGAAAACATCGTTGTTTCACACAGAGGGATGAATGGTGTGGCGAAATGGGAAAATGCGATGAAGTGACCACCATTGGATCAGGAGGATCGATGACTCGGATCATTTTGGAGAATGGTAGGTAGAAGGGGTTTGGACAGGAGAAAAGCGATACTGTGAAAGGGCGATGACCGTTGGATCTGGGAGAGATCAACGGTCAGGACTCCATCGGCGAAATAAACATCGCGGAGAAAGAATAGAGAAGGCATATGGAAAAGGGGAAGGGCAAAGTGGTGCGGGTTGTTGGATGGTGAAGATCAACGACCCATATTATATCGCAAAAGGCACAACACAGAGTTAAAAAAGGGGCCAAGTATTTAAGCGAACGGTCACGGGTCTCGGTCACATAGAGAAAAGGGGCTGAGGATTTAAGCCCATGGGGGTTTAAGGTTGTTTATATGAAATGGTCGGATTTTAAAGGCCGAAATGGGTTTTTTGAGGTTTTTGAAGGTTCCGATAGGTATAAAAGGAGGGTTTAAAACCATATAAAGAGGATTTATAAGGTTTTAAGGGAATTTTGAAGGAAATAAAGGATAAATGAGGGGAAAATGAGGGAAAAATGGGGGGAAATGAAGAACATATTTTGAAATGGAAAAATGATGAGGATTATGAGTTTGAAGGTAGTTTTCTTTATGAATCAACAGGGCTATTTGAATGAAGATATCAGTGAAATGGATCCTTGGACAAGAGACACAACAAGGCTTCAAGAACTCACAGATTTTCTCCAAATTTGTTTCTTGAAGACTAATAGACTTGTTTTAGCCATCATTAGTTATGAAAAAATTTATAGATGGCTAAAAACCGGCTTCAAGTCTGAATCCTGCAAACAAACAATGAACTAGCGGTAATATTAACAGTATTATCACTACAAACAATCAAACAAGTATATAACCAAACAATAAATCATGTAAATCTAAGCCACTTATAACATGTATCTTAAAAAATTAAGCAATAGATGCTTCAATAAGACACCAAGTGGAAAAAATAGAGGTAGTTCTATTATTCAAAGAAGGAAGATTACAACCACCAGTTTGGTCAAGCTTCCCTTAGTCCTTCGACTCCTAGCTCTCTCTCCTCAATATCCAAGTGTGACAATGGTTAGGCCAAAAGTTCGCAATGAACCTAGCCAACCATGAAACCTCACACTCAACAACAAAATTTCGTTCCTCACACAATCAACCTTTCAACCTTTAACAATGAGCCCTAGCCTCCAATTTATACGAGTTTGGGAGGATCATCCTTTCCATTCTTCTCCATTAGCTCTAATGAGGAAAAATCCATGAAGTTTCCATGATTCTCCTAGATTTTTCCCTCTTTGGATGCTCAGTTGGGTTTAGTAATGTCCATTTAGAGGCTTGCACCGTAGGTTGCCCACTTTTTGGACTAAGTCCTTGAGAAAAATATGGAAATGTTAGTCAGTTACTGCAGAATTTGTCCCTTTTTCTTTACGAATGCTGCCCCTTAGGCAAGACAGTGCATTAACCTAGGCACTAACGCTCCCTTAAAGAGGTAAGGATGCATTATAACTCAACCTAGCTGTCTCTAGGGTGTGTTACCTTGGAAAAATAGGTCTTTTTCTAGGTCAATTTCTTCTTTCCATGTGTCCTTCTCCTCTAAGCTGATGAGGAGGTAATTTGTACTGTAACATCTAGATTGTAGGATCATTGATTTAATTCACCAAGAAACCACGAGTATTGCGTGAGACCTTATAATTTTCTTTGACCTCCTCAGCCACTTTGCATTCTTGGCTTTTCCCTCTAAAAGTCGTCGCAGGATCCTCCCCTTGGTCGGGAAAGTTGGTGATACAATGTATTAGTACAACATCGATTGGAATCAAATATCTTAGCCATAGGCAATCATCGTAGATGAGGGTGAGCAACTGGTGCACAGATATATCATTGATGGGGTTGTGCCCAAAGTGTGGAATGTGTAAGAGGTTGAGCAACATCGATTTTTGTAGGCCCAGTACCTAGGACTTCAACTCAAATCTGACTAGGCCACCATTATAGGATATCTTATACAAGTACATGGTGGGCGCGAGCTCTAAGAATTTCTCTTGGTATACCAGGTCCTAGTCCTCCATATTTAGTAGTGGGATTTTTGCAAGCATATCGCCTTCAATAGGCATGTTTTTTGGGAGAGGAGGCATATTTATGTATAAAGTACTTACTGTCAGACAAGGGAGAAGGACCCCTTTCCACCAGATGACGAGAGAGGAAAAGGCCCTATTAAGACACATGGAGATTACTACCTTAGGAGAGCTAGTGAGTGACTACTATGATGATGATCTAGGGGCCGTACATGATGAGATTCGAGCTGGATGATGCTGCAACAAGAAATCTGTTGCATCGAAAATATGGACATTGGACATAACTTGAACTAAAAAAGAGAATGACTTAAAGTGGCCCAAATCTCCCCCTCTCAAACTGCACCTTATATAAATCCTTCGAGAAGTTGACTGAGGATTTGTGTGATGCTATATACATAGGAAGACACGATATGGGGTCAATTACTTCGATGACCTCCAACTCCATGATGGTTTTAGGCAAGTTTTCCATAGGTTTCTTCTGGTGCTCTGTAGCAGTGGAGCGTGACTTTGGAGTCTTCTGGCGGGGTGACTTACGGAGCCACGAGGACTTCCCCTTCATAGTTTGGACCGGTGCAGGGGTCTCAATAGCTTGTGTAGGGGTCTCTTTAATTGGAGTTGCAGAAAGGGTGGGCTTAGTGGCAGTCATGCTTAGCGAAAATAGGTGACCCAAACCTTGGCAGCATAGCTCTTCCTCAAAGATCGGATCAAGGCCAGACATAATATTCAGACAATATTTGGAGAGAAGAGATCACAACTCATAGAAATAGCATAGAAATAAAAGGGAACTAATGTGACCTCTCTGGTCATATTTATTGTGTAGGCGTGTCTTAAACGATCTTCTGTTCATTAATGTAATTCCATAAATTCCTCATTAAATGCAGTTGAGCCACTTTTAAAAATGGTAAGAATGTTTTCTTGTCCATAATTATTGTTATAACGGCTATATTATAGTGCTTTTACGATCCAGGAAACCTTCTCTCACTACGACTGTGTGCGCGTCGCACCTGTCTACGCATTCGCCATCCTTGTTGCGCAAATCCATCTTTCCCACCATATAGTCATTTGGTGCACGCAAGGAGAGGGTTATCCCTGTATGGTTTCAATCGACTTCCATTGAGATACCCAGGAAGGTATTCTCCGGTTATTGTGGTTAGGCATACCTCACCTCCCTCTATGATTTCCTTGAAAATATACAGTCCAAGCTAATGCATTTTGAACTTCCCTGGGTGGCACACAAACTTGCTGTCATACAAAAAAACCAAATCCTCTTCCTTAAAGACCTTCTGTCTAATGTGCCTATCATGCCAAGCCTTTTCGCACACCTTTTGCACATGATGATGGAACCCTACAATGAATCAATCCTCTTCCAATGGGACCAATTGTGACAATCGTTCTTCCATAATATCCTGCTCTGCCATATTAGTGAATGCTGCAATTTGCAAACTTGGGACAATATACTCCATTGGCATAACCGCTTCCTTCCCATACACCATTCTGAACAATGTCTTTCCTGTCAACTTATTGCATGTGGTTCTATATGCCCAAAGAACCATAGGTATGCGCACATCCCAATAATTTCGATTAGCATTGAAAATATTAGTGAGCGCAGTCTCCAACATCTTATTGAGCTTCCACCACACCATTTGCCTCTTGGTGATACAGAGTACTCTTCTGATGACGAATTTAGAATTATTCCCTCAGAGTTTCAATAGATCCATTGAAAAAGTGTGTACCTCGATTGCACATCAAAGTCTTAGGGCACCCAAAATGAGTCAAGATGTTCTTGAAAATGAAGTGTGAAGTTTTGTTTGCACTACAATCCTTCATGGGCTTAGCCTCAGTTCATATGGTCACATAGTCTGTCGCAGTGATTATGTAACGCGCACCTATCTTCTTTCCTGGAGGGTCGATAGCTTTGAAAAAATCAATGGCCCATTTTTCAAAAGAGTTCAAAGCCATTTGTGGGTTCAAGGGCATATCATCTCTGTGCGACGGTTTCCCTATCCATTGACATACATCACAAGCGTGACAATACACATGTTCGTCACTGTGCACCGTGGGCCACCATAAAAAAACTCGTAAAATCTTCTAGCAGTTGTTTCCCTTGCATAATGACCTTGTACAACCCCTCCATGAGCCTCAACTATGATATCCTATCTTTCAAATTCCAACACGTACCTCCGCAAGACTTCATCGACACCCATTTTGTACCGTTGACCGGAAATTATAGTAAATTTAGCTGCACGCGTGAGAACACAACTACTTATGCATGTATTCTTTGAACACAGCTACTACCACAAACGAGAAGGTAGCTGGTGCATTATTTAGGCTGAATGGCATGAATTTACACTGAAAGGATCCCCATTTTGTCGCAAATATCATCTTACTTTTATCTTCTGACGCGATTCTGATCTGGTGGTATCCTGAGAAACCATATGTGAATGAGTAGGCCTCCTGTACTACTACATTTTTTAGGATTTCATCAGAAAATGGGGTTGGGAGCAGGTCATGTACACAAACATCATTCATTTTTCACAAATCTGCACAAATCCTTATTTATCCTTTGGTTTTCTTGTCTTGGACCACCATAGGGCTCACCTAATAATATTCTTCCAATGGTTCTATGATTCCTGTAGCAACCATTTTATCCAATTCTTCTTTGACTTTTAGCTTATATTTGGGATTCAGACTATATCAGCGCTGCTTCATAGGGCACGCATCTGGTTTCAAGGTAATATTCATCACCCTGAGATCTCCTACTATCCCCTTTAGCTCAGAAAATTTCATAGGAAATAGGTTCGGATATTCAGTAAATAGCTTGGAAACCTTCCCCACTGTATCATCATCCCAATAATCCCCTATCTTTGCTAATTTCGGGTATTCCTCTGAGCCAATGTTGACATGACGAATATTTAGAGGCTTAGTTACATCGAGTGACTCAATCATAGGTCCAAAAATTGTGCATTTTCCTTCATATTTTGGGATCGTAATGTTCCTTGGATCTTCCTCATTATTTTCAACTGATAAATTTCGATAGTTAACGATGTCCTTCATCTGCGCATCCCATGCTGGAAAGGCATGCTCAACCTTTAGTTTTGTGGTGTCAAATATGACTTCCTGAATATCTTACAATGCTTCATCCAAGAATTTGAACCCACTTTAAAACTTTCTGTCAGCGCAATCCATTCATTGGTTCCTCGCAGCTCGGTTTCAAGGTAAATGTCCATAGGCACCTTCCTCAAACTGTGTATGAGTATGTGCACCCATTCTGGCCTCGGATCTATGCCCCATGCTTCATTCCATTTAGCCAAATGTTTGCACAGATCACCTTCTCTGGAATAGGTCTCTCCCATTCTGGTTTCTAGATATTCAAATCGTAGACACATCATGCGGGTGCATTCATTAAGTTCTTCTTTTATTCTTGTAGATCTTGTTAAAAACCTTCTGCTCCTTTCAGGGTTGTTCTTTCTTTGCACGATTGTCTATAAATACTTGGAGGTTCTCGACTACCTTATTATTGTGCAAAAATTTGATACAAGCCTGTAGAAAAGGGCTTTATCTCTTCATCTATTTTGACCAAGTCCATAGGTTTACTTGATGTTGAGGAGCCCGCTTCTGTGAAACCCTTTTTCACTTCTACAAATTTTTATTTTTCTTTCTATAAGTTGAACCCATCCTTCTTTTCAGGTACTTTTTGGATCCATAGATCAACATCTAGCTTTGTCCCTTTGTCATAACCTATGTCTGCACCACTCCTAGTGATGACATTCTGATCTGGATGTTTTGAGTAGGAGTCTAAATTTTATTTTCATGTATCTTTGCAATCAAAATAGGGAAATCTTCAATAACATGATAAAATTGTCTACAGTACCTGCAATACTGTCTTGCTGGGTTTGGATAATAACACACATAATGACTCACATCTCCAAAATTGTAGCAGATGAGCTGCCCCCTTCCTTGGACAACTCCTCCTCCTCTTCCTTGTCCTCTATTTTGGAATCCACCACACCCATATGGGGCTGCTGGTGAGGTAGGTTCAGCATGCATCCTATACAGGTCATCTTGGTCAATCATCAAATCGAAGATGCGACAGTGCTGCTCGTCATGTCCCACCGATGATAATTTTTTTCAAAAAGGCTGCTTAAGCTTAGGGATATATTTACCAATCCTTGGGCATAAGTTTTTTGTGTCCATACCCATAGCTTGAAAAATCACGCACCACAACGTGGGAGTTCCACTTGGTCCAACCACGCTCTTCAACGGACTTGGTCCTCTAGCTTGTAGAGATTCATTGAATACAAGGCAATGATCCTTGTGATGCCATAAAACCTTGCAACATATACACCACACATCTGCACATGCCTCCTTTTATTTATCCTTGCACAAAATCTGTATTTCTGAGTGCATCTCCTCCAACTGGCTTTGGATCTTCTAGGTCTTGATCTACGCAGCTGGTATCGGTGAAGCTTCTAGCTTCATTACAGTCTCTACGGCTTCGGTGTGCATGGAAATTTTTTGTTGACTTAAGGGCCAATGCAGATGTGGTAACAACATGGAAATAAACCACTCTGTGTGTTGTGTGTCATCAAAAGTAAATCCTCCATCTCTGATTGTGCACTTCAACCGTTGATCCATGTCCCATACAGATTCTTTTAGTTCTTGGCAAATCTCCTTCAACTCAGTTACACATTGCGAAAACGATTTCGACCTCTTGAATTGTTTTTTTAATGCGGCCTTCAGATTATCAATAGTTTCATTAGAGTTTGTCACCACATACCTTATGTACCAATCCAATGCGTGGTCTTGAAAATTAGTGGCCAGCTGCACTTTCTTAACATCCTCAATGATTAACCTATTGCAGTGTCCATACAATGACAGTAACAAACCAGAATTGATGTGTGTCATCATTCCCAATACCATGGAAAGTAGGTAACTTCATGGAGGCGGCCATTTCAGCACCTAATGGTGGAGTTGGAGTGGATGACTTGTTAGAGTGAGATGAGTTCGTGAGTGGAGTGGATGGGATCTAAACTACCGCCAATGACCCAAGATTATTCTGATATTGCAATACTTCTAATTCAGAGTGCACAGATTCACAAGAGCTACTAGTTTCTGATTCCTTGTCACTCTCAGATTTTCCTTTCAGTGGACTATAAAAAAAACCTTCTTCTAGATCTACTTTGTGAGTTCTTCCACTACTCATAGTCAGGCCTCTACGAGACATTCACTCAATATGACTGCAAAGAGTACCCTATTCACACAATATAATTTTAATCCACAACTTCAGAGAGTGCAATAACATACCTCTATGACCCTTGAAAAACCTTCGTTCAACTTTAGAATATGATACAAATTTATCAATAGTGAATTCAATCACAAATCCTTGTAGAAAACTATCGATCCAATGATCTCTGCACAGGTGATCTTGTTGCTATTTCTCTCTAACTTTTGTACCAACTCGGGGGTCCATTGAGTGATTGGGTCATCCTTTGCACAAGTCTAGAATTCAGTGAGTCAAGACAACCACTCGTGCAACTTGGGCACAAAGGAAGAAAATAAAATTTCGTGGACTATTGTATAGGTATACTTTTGTGCCCAATCTTCGACAGAAAATTTATAGCTTCTATTTTCTTGAATCACAAATTCAAGTATCCTCTTATCGAGCCAATATTTTATTTCATTCTACGTCGGATGCCACAACATCAAATCTCCCTCAAAATGATCCCAGTCCCGACAACAAAACCATTTTTTGGCTTGAGGGGTCTTGACCCAGGTTTTGAGTTATCGTGCAATGAATAAAACCCTCCAACTACTGGCCCTTTTGGCAGTGATCCACTTGTGCAGATCAAAGTCTCACCCAAGTCAGTATGGGGGGGTGGGTGTTTGAATCAGGTTTTTGCACCCTGAGGAAGTTTTGATGTGGTGGCCTTAATCATACTTGGTGTTAACACTAGAAAATCATATAGTAGAAGATGACATTAATTAATGTCAAGCCTAAGGATTTACAAGGTAGGAACACATTATAGAATCAAGAAGTATTTAAAATCTCTAATGTTTTGAGAAAATCAGATTTGAACTAGTATTAAATGTTGAATTGCATGCTTAATCCTTCGAGAAGAGTGCCTTCTGCGTGCCTTTTTGCCCGATAAGCACGCATTCCTGAAAATGGAAAAATGTCATTTTCCAGGACCACACAAAGAAAAGGACAGTTACTCCTTATATGAAGCTGCCTAAGGACAACAACCAACACCTCCTTAGACACTATTTGAGCACACAAAGGAATGTTTGGAGCACACAATGGAATCATGCCTCTCCCTTGGGTCACCATCCATCATGTACCAAGGGAGGGAAGGAGGATTTGAAATCCCCTATATAAAGCCACCAAGAGATGAAGAAATGGTGATCACATTGTTATGTTGGCTAGAATTTCCCAAGCAATACCAGCAGTGTGTGACCCAAAGCTGGAGATAGAGGGGACTCGATTGTTGGCCACCCAACAATCCTAGTCCATCATAGCAGAGAGAGAGAGAGACTGCATCAGAGGCAGAGCTTGGAAACCAAAATCCTTGCATCAAGACCTAGAGCCATTGCCTAGGGGCCCTTTGGCAAGTGGGTAAAATTTATTCTCCATTTCAAACGTTTAATAAGAAGAGGCCTTTGAGCCATCGTTTGCATTATTATCATTTTGACTCTCTTCAATAGCTTCTGTATATTTGTGTTTTAGTTTTAGTTTACTTTGAGCATACATTCACATATTTTTTCCTCTAGATTATATGCTTTTGAGCTCCACCACTTTCTTCCTATTACCAATATTTTATAGGGGTAGACCACACCCCTTAAACTAGTGCGATTTCATACACTCGTGCATCAAATCCACCACAATAGGATTGGCGACTCCACTAATGGTTTACAAGTTTATGTGGTTGTGCCATCTCTTGCAGGAGACCTTTGTCTACGCTGGAGAGTGGAGCTGATAGTCCTATGATCCATACTACAGTCCCTATATTCACTTGGAGTGTCAAACTGAGGAAGGCAGCTCCTAATATTTTTACTTGTAGGATTTTTGTGTGCAGTTTCTTCTCATAGATGCACAGTGTGCACGTTTAGGACTGACTTGCGCGCAGGAAAGCGCACCTGTCAGAGCCTTTTCCACGCAAATTAAAAAAGGATATTTTTTCTCTATATTCTAAATTTTTCTTCTTGTAAGTGTGCTAGGCAGCCCCTAATGTATCTACCAACACTTGTGTTGATACCCCACAGCTTCTGAGAACTTACTTTTAGCTACCTTCTGTAGGCTTAGAGTTAGTTTTCATTTAAGTTGGTTTTTTGCAAAAAATATTCACATAGTTTAAGCAGGGAGAAAATTAACCATTTCATTCTGAACGATTTATGTTTTGAAAATTATGGTACGCACACTTAGATAAACTAGTCCAAGTAAGCTAGTTTTATTTTCTAGTGTAGAAATTGTTTAGTTTAGTTCAATTTGTGCGTTAGGGATTGCGGGACTAGGATCGATTTTTCCATTAGAGAAAGTAATCTCTGCTACCTTTGCACCATTCGGTGATCCTAGGTAAGCATATGAATGCTCTATATTTACAATTCGCCATCTCCCTTTAGTTAGTCACATAGATTAACTAGGAAAATTTGAAAGCGACCCTTTATCCACAAATGTTTTCCATTTGAGCTAGGAACAACATCACATAGTTTAACTAGGGGAATTTTATAAAGGATCACCGATATCCATATGTTCAAACTATGAGATTTTTCACCATATTCTCACACACACTCACCCACTAAGCAAAGGAAGACACCTGAAAATAACTTAACTAAACTCACTAAATTCTCCCCATAGGGGCCACAAAAGAATTTCTGAGTTTAAGTTAGGATCAAGGGGGTAGGAATCCAATAAGCCACCTTGACCATAATTCATATTGAAACATAGAATTTGTGTATTTAGGGAGCTTCAAATCCACCTATCAGCCCACGGAAAAGAAAACCTGAGCGCGACAGAGACCCGATTCAGAGGGGGTTAGGCTTAGGCGCAGTGCGTGCGGTATCAGTTGGGGCTACCTGACCCGAATGATACTCGGTACTGTTAGCTGACTACCAAGAAGCCCAAGAATCGAATGCTCACGTGGGATGGTGGTTCTTAGTGGCCAAAAACTAGGGCATCCTTTACCCTATAGGTGACAGTGTAGGCAAGCGCCAGACCCTCTACCCTTACCTTGGTGGATTCTCTTCAACTGATTGGGGGCGTCGCTAGCTCTTACGGGACATTGCGCCAGCACTCACAAGAAATATTCTCAAGGCCCAATTACTTTTGAGTGTGTGAGGATGCATAGGTCTTCTAGGATTTTTAGTATCATGCACAAACAACCAAAAAACCATCTTTTTTGCTTGATTGATCACATAGATTAAGGTAAAGGAAAAATTAATTTCATTTTTGCTTTGTTTTATGTATGTGGCCATAAATTTTTCGTGATCATAGACTCTATCCTCTCAAATTTTTCCAAAACCTAACCTGGTCGACACCCGAATGGTCCCAACGGAACCTCGTCGATCTAGGCGTCTTTTTGACCTCCCCCCATTATAGGGAGGGGTTCCAGGTCTTTCGCCATTCAGGCATCAAAGATGGAACACTACCACCATCATTGGTTCATCCTTCATTGGAGAAACCATAGTTGGGAACCCTATTCGGTCTCCCAACACCACACTACACACCACTCCTCCCTCGACCCCTGGTGGGTAGAGGAGTGTGTCCCGTTCGGGAAGCCAACTAAACACACATCAGGGTATGTCACAGACTAACCCTCGTTTTAACCAGAACTTCGTTTCTTCACACGTTGCCATGGCGTCTACCACCCAGTCACCTTTCTTAGCTTCGTTGAATGTTCCCGATTTAACCAAGCTAACGAATGACCCTTTCGCACATGACCCGTCATGGCCTCCCATGCCCAAAAATCTCCCTTTGGATATACCAAAATTTGAAGGCAATAAAATGAAAGACCCAGGTAATCATGTAATGATCTTTCACCGGTGGTGCTCATCGAATAGTATCATCGACAACACTATTTGATTGAGGCTATTTCAACGCACTCTTACAGGAGTAGCCGCGAAATGGTACGTGGAGCAACTTCCTGCTTCACATGGAATCTTTGGCACCCTCGCTACTGCGTTCCTCACTTATTTTCAGGTACCCATTCACCATGATTCGGGAATGGAGTTAGTGACTCATTTTAGAAAAACCCCCGCTGTCGATATCTCTAACCATCTTCATGAATGGAGGTGGAATTGTAGTTTATGTAAAGCTAAACTCGACGATCGGGTCCTCTTAGATTTATTCTTGAAAAATTTGATGGCGGAGATTTCAAAGGATGTGGCGTAAAATTACCCCACATCCGAAGAGGACGCAATCAGTAAAGCCCAGAAGCTTGAACTGATTTATACGCAGTTAGGATACATTTACATTTACGCCTCGTGCCTGCAAACTTATCAAGAATTTCCAGGCGCGTCAAATTTTGTAGACAGATTAATTGGGTCAGTGACCCAAGGTTACCTAGGCAGCAGTAGTCACAATCCCAGTTACGCACATAATTCTACCCAAAACATGTCTCAACCCGGATTTCAAAGTCATCATATGCCTCAACAAGATTTAACTAGTAGTGCGCAAGCATATCACCAAGGAGGACCCTATCCTTCGGCTGAGGGGACCCAATATGCAGAAAGAAACACTGACGGAAGAGCTCCCCCCCAACGGCCAAGTGAAAACAAGGGATAGTGTTATGCCCGGTCCCAAGCACACAACACACCTACGCAAACCAATGCATAGGTGAAATTTGTGTAGCCGTCCAAAAATCAACCACACTAGTATAACTAGGAGAACTACCCTCCTAACATGGTTAAGAAAAAAATAAAAAAACAAGCCAAAAGGGAACCCTGGATAGGGGGCAGCAACCAAAAGCGCCCACCGCAATCCCAGGCTCGAGGAAACTCTAGTAGAAATCAAAACTAGGAGCCAAACAATGCCCAACGGCAAGGCAGAAGGCCAACTCTGCGAAAAAACCATTCTTGTTCCATATGTGGTGAGTACGGGCACTATACTCACCATTGTCCCGATCTCTTCAAGTAAAAAAGCTTCAGAGTAACCGAGGACAAGGAGGATCTTCCCAGCAACCTGCTATTATGCAAGAACCTTTTCCCCACCAAGGTATGGTCAACACTCAGCAACAAAACCCAGACGATTCTGGGAAAAACAACCATGAAATTTACATTACTAGGGAAGAAATGTTTTTCCAAACATGAAATCATAGTTACGACACCCCGCCAGACTCCACTACGTTAGGGGCTAGTACAAGTGCGCTGACTACACGTTTGAACATTTAAAATATGCCTATAGAATCATTGCCAAAGATGGTAAAGGGACCTAATATGCGAGCAGGTAAATACTCCAAGGAGGCCCATAATTATAGCATCGTGGATGATTTAGCTCAATCACCTGTTGCTATGTCTACATTGGAAGTACTGCTGTCATGCCCAAAGAAATGGAAAGCCCTACTTTTCGCGTTAGGTGCTATCGACCCTACCGATACGCGCATGATGGCTTTTGACTTAGACAAAGCCACCCCTAGGCTTCCTTCTATGGTCGCCTTCCAGATACCCATATTGGTCCAGAATATTACTATTCACCGGTGTGTCATTGACGAGGGTGCATTGACATGCATCATGTCGAAAAATGTTTGGCAGGAGTTGGGTTCTCCCGAACTAAAACCCTTGGTCATAACGCTTCAAGCCTATGACGGTCATCCTTCGACCCCCGTCGGCCTCTACCAAAATGTCCCGGTTTGTTTAGCCGGAAAGATGGTCCACATAGACATTGAATTCTTGGACACTCACTTGGATTAAAATATACTCCTCGAGTGGAGTTATATGTATGCCATGTCCACCATAGCCTCCTCCGTCTTCCGCATTATTATTTTCCCCCACGAGGATTGCATCATTACTGTAGACCAGCTAAGACACAGTGAGAAGCCTCCCATAAACAACATGGATGTAATTCTACCTTATGTAGATACAAATGCGGATGGTCTTTCACGGTACCAAGAATATGGCCCTGGCCAATTCAAACCGTCGTCCATCCTAGGGTCATTCCTAGGAGATCCTCCCATTATCCCTGAGGCATTTCCTGATGCCATAGGGGCCACGGTGTGCATGATGTCCACATCAAGATCCGAGGTTAGTTAGGACACAGACTCAAGCAGTAAAGACACTGAGGCATCAGCCCAGGCAGCTTCTATAGCCTACGCTGCCTCCCAAACTCCTTTCCTTTACCCCCCAACTGGCTTTGTCTCCCAGCAGGTTTTGGAAACACTGGTGTTACCCAACATATCGTTGGCATTCCCAGTTTGGTACCTCGTTCCCCCTTCCGGAATAGGAGCCACCAACGTTACTGCCATAGGGTTAAAGCACCTAAGTCCCGAGGAGCCCCAACCTACCCAAGAAACAATCGAGACCGCCCCTGCAAAGGAAGTTCTCATTGTGAAACTAGTTAGCACGACCAAGAAAACCACAAACAGAGGAAAGAATATTGTTACCCCCACCATTCAAAGGGAGTCACCAGTCTGCGCCATATCCGATGTTATAGGCCAACCTACCGACATATGTCCGGAGTTGGACGAGTTAAAACCACTCCTCGGCTCCGAAGCAGACATCTCGATGCCACGTTCCCGTCAAAAGGAAACTACCACCAAAGGCAAAGGAAAACCACTGTGTACCATGTTAGTCATCAATATTTTTTCCTGTTGTGATGACTATATGCCTTGCCTAGGTTTTCTAGAAACCAATTTCAAATAGTCAATTTATCCTCTAGAAACCCCTAAGACAAATATTTATCTTTTTCCCTCTTTTGCAGAATGTGTTAGAAATGGTCATCAAGTTTCAGTCTTGATAAAACTCCCCTGTCCATAACTGTCATAAGCCTTGTATCTATGACTATTCAAAGTCCCATGTTTTCACGCAGCTCATTGTCAAGCATAGGACAAGTTGTCTCCTTACCTCTCACTGTTTAAATTCCTATATGATAACCTGACTATGCCCAAGAACTCCTTTAGAAATTATGAAAAAATGTCTAGGTCTAGGTGATGGTGTTTAGGGTAAGTATCTTGAGAAGAATATCTCTAGTCAAAAACCCTATTTTCAATATCATTCAGCCATCTTTTCTTCTTATCTGGCAAAAAAAAACCCTTGTTTACCCCTAGGTCACACACCATCAAAATGGTCCCTGTGTTTTGTTTCAACAAATCTTATAAGGTTCAATTCAGGAAGAAATAGAGTAAGAAGGTCCCATGTCTAAAGAAAAGTGATCAAGTGAAATTTTCAAGCATTATCACCATGATACATCAGAAAGGGTCTCCAATGATCAAAGTCATTTTATCAGTGCATCTCTGCAGGGGTGCTAGGATGGATGGCCTTAATCAGTTTTGGGCAAGAAAACACTTTAAGGAAGGGTTTCAATTCAGAAGACAGTTGACTGTTTGGAGACTAAAGGAAATACAGGTATAAAAGGAAGAGGGACAAACTGGTTTATCTCTGCAAATCAAAGATACCTAAGAATGTCATGAAATAATCCATCATGGAAAATAAGCACAAAGGGCTAAAAGAAAATTCACCAAGTGCTCCATGTCACTCCACAATTTTTAGGCCAAAGGGCCCTCAACAGTCTTTAGACATCAAAGTGAAAAGCATGAAAAGGGAAACAAATGTCTTTTCATAACCCTGCAACCTAGGCTAAAAATCATCAAAGGCACTACCATCACCAATGAAGATAAAGGTACTGCAAAAGAGCGTTCACACCTAAGAGAGACACAAAAAATAGTTGTGATTTTCAAATACATTATCTGTTCATTAACCTCACAGTGAATTTCTACAAAGAGACATGTCTCATACAGATTGGGTAAAGGATAAGAACACAAATTTTGGTTTGGAGTACCTCTTTCAATTATAAAGCGGAGGGCACAGAGTTCTATGAGTTACCCCTACAGGGAGAAATAAAGAGCACATTTTATGGTTTGCAGACTCCCTGAAGTATTTAGGCATCAAAGTGAAAAGCATAAAAAGGGAACAGCTACCTTTTTTAGACCCCTATAGCCTAGACTCTAAACCATCAAAGACATTGTCATCACAAAGGAAGCTAAAGCTACTGTAAAAGAGAGTTAACCTAAGAGACACAAAGCAGATATGTTGGAGTTTGAAATATCTTACCTGTTCATTATCTCCACAGTAAATTTCTACAAGAAACATGTCTCATATAGATTGATAAAGGATAAACCATTTGAATTACCTCCTTCAATCATAAAGCAGAGGGCAGTGATTTTGGTTTGAATTGCCTCCTTTAATCATAAAGAAGAGGGAAATGATTTTGGTTTGAATTGCCTCCTTCAATGATAAGTAGATGGAAATCATTTTTTTTTATGAGGCACCTCCTTCAATGATAAGTAGAGGGTGAAAAAGGTTGACTGGATTTTCTCCTTAAAAAGAGGACTAGAGGTCACATTCTATAAAGCTTCAAAGACAGAAAGTGCCCTTGCACTAAGAAGAAGTAAATTAAAATTTTGCACAAGTAAGCAGTCACCATATATCTTGATTTAAAAATGGAGAGGAAAAAGTTTATAGAAACTACCCTGAAAAATCCAGAGAGAGTGGCACCTCCTTCATATATAAGCAGAGAGTGCAGGGCTTTCAAACTAGTTTCACTGTTTGAAAATTTCTGGTTAAAAATACCCCACAGTGAAAAATGTTTCAAGACTGTTTCATAAAATTTGGATGGAAGTGCAATAGACATCAGAAGGACAAAGGCATCACCTCCTTCATGTATAACCAGAGGGTGCAAAATTTTGTAACTGGTTTGTCTACAAAGGATGAATAAAGGTCACATAGTATGGTTTTCAGGGAATACAGAAAAAGCATCCCACTGTAAAACAGAAAGAGGATAAAATTTTTTGATTGTTTAAAAAACTGTTGTGCAGAGAACAGTCAAAATTTGTTTTGATTTTAAGCAGGGAGGAAGTTTCTCGTAAAAAACTACATGGCAAAGTAAAAGACATCATGATCAAATTATGTTTAAAGGGCTAAAAGCTGCATACAAGAAATTTTTGACAAAAAACCAAAGTATGAAATGTATTTGTTTTGAATTAAAAGGGAAAGGGTGCCTTCTATAAATCATTTCAAAAGAGACATAAAAGCCCTCAACGGGCATATCTTTTTCTCGTTTCATCAATTGGAAAATGAAGGAGGTATTTTTTTTCTCGAGGCAAAGCTCCGTGTAGGTTTTCTAGGTCACGATGCGCCTGTGTTTTGGTGCTACGTGCCTGTAGCAGCCTACAGAAGAAAGTTACAAGAGGCGCGACGCGCCTGTATATTGGTGCAACGCGTTTGGTTTTCGGCCCGCCGTGCATCTTTCCACCCGGGCAGCCAAAAATATTGCACAAGCCCATTTTCCTGACACTTTGCACAGGATTTTGCCCGGACCTTTTGCCCATATTTGCACAGCCCCTCGCCCGACGTGCACACCTACCCAGCCCAGCGTGCAGACGCTACGCGCCTGTGTGCAAGGGCATAACACCAATCAACTACTGCAAAAAAGGGGCCAAAATTGATTTGTTTTTACCCAATTTGGTTTTTTCACCACATCAAAGAAGCTGTGAAGGTATTTTTCCCTTTTCCACCCCTCTTTCTCTTAATCATAAAAGATGTTTTGAAACTAAATTGAAGGAGAAAGAAGTGTTAAAGGAAAAGAAAGCATATTTTTATTTAAGGAGTTGTTTAGTTGATTTTGGAGAAGAACAAGTAAGGTAAAAATGCCTCCAAAGAAAAAGTTTAAAAAGGGAGGTCAGCATAACATATTTGAGCCCACCACTATTCAAGAAATGATTGCCTCTGCCTTTGTCTTGTCCTGCTTTCAAGAGGTAGGCTGCTTTGATTTTTGCAGTAGAATATTAGAGGTCACTAGCCACCCTTATTTGATTGAGTTGTTTGCTCTGAGATTATATGGAAAGAAAGTTCACATAGCAGGTCAATATTTTGAACTCACTCCTAGAGTTGTTTCTCAAGCAACCAAAATCCCTTACATAGGAGAGGAGTGGTTCAAATAGTCATACCTTGACCTCAGCCACTATCAGCCTTTTCTAAAACCAAATCATCAAGATGACTGCAGCTCCATTTTTCCTTTTTCACAGTTTCTGGATGACTCTGCAGTCCTCATGAAAATGATCATGAATTTTTTCACTTCTGAAGGTAGATTCTCCTGAGTATATTCCTATCACATCAGACTCCTTATGCATTTCACAAAATCTAAGTTGCTAAACCTAGCCTTTTTCATATGCAAAATTATAGATAATATGTATTCCTTGGTTAAAAAGAAGCCTCCAGCTTAGCAGAAAGCAAGTTTATTCCATCACTCCCTCATTAAGATCAGTATCCTTCACCAACTGGAACAAAAGGGCATCTCCTGGGAAAATTTCATCTCTCATCATGATTTCACTTCTACATCTTCTATGCCACTACAAATCAGGCCATCTTCATCTTGAGACCCTCCTCATGCTTTTTCCTCGCCCTCCACACCTTATGTTTCCCCTTCTTCTCATGAATCTACTCCCCAACAAAGAGCATCCTCCATAGATGACAGTGAGAAAGAAGAATGCACTAAAAGCAAACAAGGAAGTGATGGTGACAAAGAACAAGAAAGAGATGAGACCAGCAGTAGAGGGAAAGGAAAGCATGATGAGGCAAGAAGTCTACAACTCAGTGGAAGTAGCGATTTTGATAAAGATAGAGGCAACCCTCAAGAAGATAGTAAAAACAGTAAGGACAGTGAAGGAGGCGTTGATAAAAAATACAGTGATCATGAAAGAAGACCTCAAGAGGAAGGTGAAAACACTAATGATAGTAAATACAGTAAGGACAGTGAAGGAGGCGCTAATCAACAATACAATGATCATGAAAGCATACCTCAAGAGGAAGGTGAAAACACTAATGATAGTGAAGACAGTAAGGACAGTGAAGGAGGCGTTGATCAACAATACAGTGATCATGAAATAAACCCTCAAGAGGAAGGTGAAAACACTAATGATGATAAAGAAAGCTCACAAAGGGATGGCAAAAGCACAGATGGTGAAAGTGGTAGCCCACAGAGAGATAGTGAAGACAGTAAAGAAGAAGGCAGTTGTCAGCAAAACAATGATAATAAAAGAGGCACCCATCAAGAAGGAAATAAAAATAGTGAGAGAGGTAGTCCACAAGAAGAAAATAAAAACAGTGATCATGATGAAGGCAGCCCACAGCAAGAAAATGAAAACAGTGATCATGATGAAGGCAGCCCACAGGAAGAAACTAAAAACAGTGACAGTGAAAAAGGCAGAAAATTTGGTAATGAAGGAGGCAGCAATATAACGGATCAAAATAAACAAGTACTAAGGTTGACCCCTCCTCTCACTTCTCCTATACACAGTCAAGAACATGTGCTTACTGCCTCTCCAAGGAAAGGGGCCATGCTTCCTTCATCAAAATTGGCAAAGGCTAAAACACTAAAACAGCAAAGAATAAAACCACTCAGACAGTGACTAGCAATATCACTAGGGCACTAAGGAATAGAGGAAAATTGCCAAAGAAGAGCAATGTAGAATTGCCCAAGAAAACCAGAGGAAAGAAAATCATTAAAGGCAAGGGAAAAGAGAAGATTGAACAGCAAGAGAGCAACCATGAGCATGAAAGGGAATTTGAAATAATACAAATAGACAGTGATGCTGAAGATGATGAGGCCAAAATTCTTAGATCTCTTTTGCAAAACCAGGAGGCTCAGATTAAAGACTTGGAAAATGACCTAGGAAGGTCAAAAAACATTATCCATTTTTTGCAAATGAAAAATAATCGAATGAGTGGATAGATAGCAATCTATGAGGCCCGGGCACTCAAATATAAAAGAGAAGCGCAAAAGTCAAAATCAAAACTTGAAGAGTACATGGGTGGATATGCGGATAGTGATGAAGACAACGAACCAGCAAGAAAGAGGCCTAGGACCATTGGTC
This sequence comes from Pinus albicaulis, assembly GCA_034641835.2. NCBI lineage: Eukaryota > Viridiplantae > Streptophyta > Pinopsida > Pinales > Pinaceae > Pinus > Pinus albicaulis. The sequence goes on from CM076583.1 coordinate 745,714,695, forward strand.
TTAGAAAAGCATTGGAAAAGCAAAAAGAAGAAGTAATCAGCTCGTACAGAGCAATACCCTCTTACAGAGCTACTTTCTTTAGAAATTGAGAATGATAAAGAGTCTTGGTTTGAGAGGGAAAATCAAAATTTGGAAAACAAATTGGAGAAAGCTAACAAGGATTTGGGCCTACAAAGGAGAATGACCGAGAACTATAAGAAATTAAATCAGTTTTCCCGAAGGAAACTCAAAGCTGCCCAAAGGAGGCGCCCGATAGAAAAACATGGAAAAGACAAATCCTGGCTTGGAATTCTTGCTCAAGCTTCATTACATGTTTCTAAAAACCCTTAAGGGGTTTACTCACCAAAATTGGGCAATTTTTGACACGTTCTTGTTTTTTGTGAATTTTAGGCCTAAAAGCATAAAATCATGGGTGCCTTAACTTTTTCTCGGAGCATCCTCAGCTGAAGAAAATTATATTTTTGGATCCCTTGACATCAAAGGAACATGCTAAAAAATTTTCAGATCAAATGAAGTTGTTTTGGTCACTCAAAAAGGCCAAAAACAACCATTTTTTACCTTTCTACCCCTAATATCAGCAGGTGCTACACTCCTTGGTTTTTTCACTATTTATACTATTTGAATAACTTATAGGCATCATATTGTAAAATATCAAGTAGTTTTTGAAATTATACATCCGTAGCTTTCCAACGAGCCATCACGAGACTCATTTCGACATCAGGAAGTCCACCAAAACTGCATTGCAAAACATACTTTTTTCTGGTGCTACGCTCCTGTAGTTTTTGCTGAAAAGTAGTTTTATGAGTGATGACTAGGAAAAATGTGCATTAAGCAAGTTTATCTTATATGTCAAGCCTTGAAAGTGATTATTTTTTTCTATTTGGGTCCGAAAAGATGTTTTTGAAGGATATTTTGTGCCTTGGACCTTGTTAGGCCTCAAGGACAGTTTTAGATATATTTTTTTTGGCCAATGGCCTTCTAGTTGCTCTAGGTGGTTTTCCTGCTCTTTGACTTATATAAACCAAAAGGATTCATTGTAACAAGGAGGTATAACTTGATATATTGAGAGCAATACATAGCATTATGAGCTTGGAAGAAATACTTGTTTTATGAAGTGGATGATGTCTTGCTTGGCTTGATGGTGGAATAGCATTGTGTGCAGGATTCATGGCTTGGTGAATGGTGACGTTTCTCTGATTTAATTATGTTTCCTTGTTTTCATTAATGTTCCATACTTCTCATTTACTGTAGATCAGAAAATTATATGTTGATACATGCTCATGGAAGCACCTCAAGCATCCTGCGTGTTACAACTTTGATGTTTTCCTCTTCTTGATCATTTCTAAAGGATTCTTAACTGCCCTTTAGGTCCATCAAGAAATTGTTATTTTTTTTATTTATGGTCAGTATGTGTTGCTATCTTGTATGATTTAAGGTATGCCCTTCTTACTTATAGTTTCTCAATACTCCATTTTCTATGTATCGCCTGATTGTTTATCTTTCATATGTATCAGTTTGAGTTTTATTCATAGAGATTTATGGTTTGCCCTACCTTATGAATACCTTCTTTAAAACTATATATGTTTAAAGATCTCTTTGTCTTTCACAAACTTAATGTTCACTTCACTTCATTTTCACCCAAAGAATCCTTTTACCTTGACTAAATCGGCCCTGCAGTATACCTAGTCCATCATTTAGACAACCTTGAATTTATCTGACCCCATAGCCCTGTTGACTTGATGAAATCTCTTTCTATTTTTCCTTTTTGATCAGTTTACCTCAAAAACCCAAAACAAACCAAAATATACTTAACAGCTAGCCTAAAATCAAACATACAAAGTGAACAAGTTCACATCCTTCGCATCGTAGAGAGAGCCCTCTCTGAGTCTAGGAAGGCTAGGTCCTAGGACTCCAAAGGTTGGTTTGATATTGCGCTGTCATTTGGTTTATCAATCTGCCAAATCACGGGACTCTAACATAATGGAAATCATGGTGGAACTTTTGAGTACATAGTTGCCTAAATACCTCATACAAGCTTAGTTAGACTTAGAAATACATGTGAATCTACCTCTTCATCACCACAATGACATAATGGCGATTGCGGTGGAAACATTGAGTACATAAAAAACCTAACAAGCCTTGGTAGAATCATTAGTCCTTCTATATTAAAATCAGACAAACTGCCTATAAAGCCATTTAGAGTAAACTCTCTTTATTTCACCACCTTAGCCAAGTGATGAACCAGGTATAGGACACTCTTACAAAATAGGTTTCATATAAAACTCTTTAAAATCCTCACAAAAGCATCCCTAGATTGGTTTCTATCAGTCATTGGTGGCGACCCATAAAACCTTGTCTCTACGAGACAAAAGCATTCACCTGGCGACTCCACTAGCCTCCAGTAGGCCTAATACTCCACTTAAAAAACCAAAAACTCATAAACATGCTATCCTGTTGACTTACCCTTCCGATCATAAAGATCATGATGCAGCCTCTGAAATCAGTGACAAACTAAGTACTACTTAGGAATTCAAATTTTTTTATCAAAGCATAAAAAATAAACAGAATAGCCTAAGAACAAAACTATAGCTTTCTCAACATCCTAGCAAACTGTTGATCTAAGTTTTAGAACACTCTTACAAGTTTTTTTTTGCATAAATTTTTTCTAAAAAGAATTTTTACAAAAAAAACACCTTTGTCTATATTAATGGTGAACCATAAACTTCAAAACATCCACCTGGCGACTCCACTAGCCTTCATTTAGTTTTTAACTTTACTAGCATCCATAAAAATCCTAGAGAGGACAACCATCCAAAAACAATCACAACTGTCATCCTCTCTAAATTTTGAATTTGAAGTCTGGCTTCATGAAGCATTAATACCAGATCTCATCCAGACCCAAATCCTCCTATCATAGTTGATGACCCAGAAAATATTTTGTGGAAAAATTCTGAAACTGGTGACTTAGCTACCGATAGGACCATTCACAAAGCAAGCTTTGTACCCAAACATCTTACATCCTTGCAAGATCCCCAGTTTGACTTGTGTTCAACAAAAATCCTTTTTAGAAACAAGTCACAAAGTAGACTCAACCTTGCTGATCTTGAGCCCTTAGATTTGCAACAGAGTCTTAGTAGAGAAGCCTCACCCACTACACCACCAGATTTTCAGCTTCTCCATCACTTCGGCTCTTTTCACCCCAAATCTGCTCAAAATCAGTCTACAAGTCCAAGTACCTCTGTCACACCCATTCAAAACCCCACTGTGCAAACCACCTCATTCCATACTACAAATCCTCATACTGTAAATCTACCATCAGCTCCCATCATGGCAGCCTGGTATGCACCCTTAGTGCTACCACAACCTTTGGTACCTTTGCAAAATTATTACCAATCCAGAATCCCACACTTCACCGGGGCTGAATCCACTACCGCCCAACAACATGTAGATAGAATCAATGATGCTTTTGACTACATGCAACTAGAATATGAAACCATAAAGATGAGAATGTTTGCCCAAAGCCTAGGTGGAGAAGCCAAGAAATGGTTTAAAAACTTAACTCCTAACAGTATACAGGATCTCCCATCACTCTACCAAAATTTTATAAATAGATGGGAAGTCAGGAAAAACCCCATCCAAATCCTTTCCGAATACAACAATCTTAAAAGGAATATGGGGGAAAGTGTTCAAGACTATTTCACCAGGTTCAACAGTGTCTATAATGCCCTTCCGCCTCACATGAAACCTCCACATGGCCTAGCACTAGCAAAATTTCCCAAAGGTTTCGATCCATATATGACATACCAATTAAGAGAAAGAGACCCTGCAACTTTAGAAGAAATGCAAAAGGTAGCTACTAGTGTCGAAGCCAACCTAGCCGAGAAGAGAGCTAGGATGAGATCGGGAAAGAAATTCACTTACCGAGATGAGACCATACCTTCCATTTCCTCTTCAGATTCCAAAATAGACAACCTGGTTAGAACTATGGAGAGGATGATGGAAAGAATAAATCTAAGTGAAAGGGCACCTCCAAGGGACAACCAGCCAAATCCTCAAAACAGAAACTGGAATCATAACTTTAGAAGGGACCCACCTCAAATCAAACCAAGGGAAAATGATCAACAGATCAGGCCACCTTTCCAAGAAAGAGATATTGAACCACCTGATGAAAATCACTTAAACTTGATAGGCTCTGATAGCGAGGGTGAGGTTTTTCTCACAGAAGAGGAACAAGGTTTCTTCTCCTCAAGCCAAGATGAAACAAATTATGAAGACCCCGAAGATCCCGAAATAGGATTACAAAACTCCATAATGGAAGTTCATAGGCAATATGATCTTAGGAGTAAGAAAATTCAAGACAACTCTAGGAAAAATAGCTCAGACACTGCTGTTACAAAAGCCCCCAATACCATTCTTAAAAGAACAACAGACAGTAACAAAATCATGGCTAAGAAAATTGATCAGAACAAAGACAAAATTAGCCAAACAAATCTTGATCCTAGCTGTCCTAATGCCTCTACTAAGATCCCCGAAACAATTGTATTGAACAAAGCCCCTAATCAAATTCAGCAAGATAAACTTATAGAAAAAGTCGTGGCTGAGAAAACTGAAGAAAATATATCTAAAATACAAGTACCTTTCAGTTTTGAAGGGGAAATTGCCAAAATTAAGATCACCATGCCTCTCACTGAACTAATTACCCAAATCTCATACAAATCTCAAGTGCTAAAGGTCCTAAACATAGGAAATGATGCAGATACTTTACACCTAGTTGATGACACCCCCGAGTTGTTGTTTGGACCAAAATTAGAAGGAAAATATCAAGAGGGAACCATTCTTCCTTTTTACATTAGTCTGAATATACATGCCCAAATCCTACATAATGCCATGCTAGATTCTGGGGCCTCTCACAATCTCATGCCAAAAGTGGTAATGGAAAGATTAGGCCTAGAAATAAAGAAGCCTTATAAAGACTTATATTCGTTTGATTTAAGCAGAGTCAAGTGTTTAGGCCTAATAAAAGATCTTTGTGTTAATTTAGTGCAAGTACCTGCTAAACACCTAGTCATGGACATAGTGGTAGTAGACATTCCTCCCAAGTACGGAATGTTTTTATCTAGATCTTGGGGGGCTAAGCTCCAAGGAAATATTCAACTATATATGTCTTATGCCACCATTCCTGTTTTTAACCAGAGAAGAAGATTGTACCGAGAATCATACATGAAGTATATGGTTAGAAATCAAGAAAGACCAGACAACATGCCTCTTTATTCTATACATTCAGACCTTAATTCTTTCATTTTACATACTGATGAGGACATTGATAAACATGTAAGTAAGGTTGAAACAAATCTAGGCACATTGCATCAGGCACACCAGTTTCTCTATGATGAGCTGGATACTCAAAACTATCACGACCTGGAACAGTTGTGTCCTGATAAAAAAGATTTTGATGTTCTAGAAATAGAAAATAAAACCTCAATAACATAAAACATTCCACACTCTCAAGCAAGTTGCTCAAACCAAGGACAAGCCTCAAAAATGAAATCAGAACCTTTTTCCAATACAGAAACACTAAAAAACTTGCATAGAACAAAAATCTCTAGAAATTAGGGCCAAGAAAGCTTTATGTTCTTGCCATACCTGAATACCTCACCATCCCAAGACTTTACCCCTCCAAATAAAACTTTAACTATTGCAAGTACTTCTATATATCTGGGAAAAATTTCTGATAAAGTTAATATGGGGGAATGTGATAAAAGCAGTCTTGAAAAACCTGAGCTGATTGAACTAGCTAAAATTTTTTCATTAAACCAGAAATTGAGAAGTGCTAGGATATGCAAAATTCTTCAGGATACTAGTACATGTCGAAAGAATAGCTCAAAACACCATGACACAACCATCATTTCAAAAATTCACCCTTACAAAAGGGAATGCAAAAATATTGATCAGACATTAACACTTAAAAAGAAAAAAACTGGATACAGGATATGTGTATATTTTAGAAACACAGATAAACACTCCCTAAACAGCACTCATATCCTTCCAAAAATAGCTCATACCATACAAAAGCTAGGAATTTCTAACCATGTGTCCTTGCATGATAATATTTTAGGATATCACCAACTAATTCCTCTTCAAAACAAACAACTCAAAGATTTTTTCAAATACATTGGAAGCAGTTTCAAGTTCAAACCAAGTTTTTCAAATCTAAAAGACACCAGAGACATTTTTTAGAGGACTGTGTTTCCAGTGTTAAATTTTGTTATGATGTACCTTGATGATGTCATCATCTATTTTAAAAATGACAAAGAATATCTGTATTACCTAAAGAAGATGTACAGCAAAGGCAGGAGTGGAAATCAAAGGTATAAAGAAAAACAACAAGCAGATACAAAGTTATTTAGAGACTCTTGCAAGAACCCTTATGTTATGCTTACAAGAGAAAATTTTCCTGATTTTTCTTTTCAAAAACTAAGTGGACCAAGAGCATCAGGGGATCCTTTTGAAGATAAGATGCTCAAATACCACCATTATCAAGAGTTCAAGTAGTAAATTTTTTTCATTGTACATATTTTTGTTTGAAGAAAACATAATATACAAAAACAACAGAAAAATAGAAAAAGAGGGCAGTCTTAAAGCAGTAGTAAAGCCCCATGTTCAAAAAATAGTCATGCTAAAAGTGTGCAAGTCTAAATGCCACTACTAGTGCTCAAAAGATGTCTTGTTCAGTTATATAGCCTAATAATAACTGAGCATGTTTTAAATTGATTGTTGATAAGTTAGTGAAAAAGAATGATATTCAAAATATGAAAGCTTGACTTATCAAAGAAATTGGATTAGAAACAACGATGTTGGTTCCACACGCTTAAAACAGAACCAAAGAGGAAAATAGGGATGAAAAGAAAATTATGTATCCTAACCTTGTTTTTTCTAAATCTCCTTTTGCGCAAAAATAACATTTGTGTGCACCTTGTCCTTATGCCACAAACACATGAGAAATCAGACTGTCCAATCCTGATTTGATCATTTTTCAATTTCCTGTTTTAGTCTAGCGAATGAAATCCTGTCATACAGCTTAATCTTGACAGTTGATCTAGTATAGGTAGATAAATAAAGGAGTTCATTAGTTTAAACTGAACTCCTGGAAGATATAAGTGTAGAATTAGATATTGTTTTCTCTTTCAAAAATATCATGTGAAGGGTTTTCCAGTCCAAGTGCACCCAAAGAAGAAAAAAATGTTAGACAAAGTAGTTGGGTAAGTAGAGATGAGTTTGATGCTAATCATGCTGTCAGTTTGTCAGAAAGCATCATTTTCAGGAAAAGCATCAAGAAAAAGAGAAATCTGTGCCAATGGATGAGGCACTGGTCTTCACAAGCCAGAGATCTGAAATTCTGGACTCCTCTCGAAAAGGAGCTGCCCTCCCCAAATGGAGCCACTATTAGTCATCCGTATTTTTGACTATCGTGATGACTATATGCCTTGCCTAGGTTTTCTAGAAACCAATTTCGAACAGTCAATTTATCCTCTAGAAACCCCTCAGAGAATTTTTTATCTTTTTCCCTCTCTTGCAGACTGTGATGAGTCTTGATAAAACTCCCCTGTCCATAATTGTCATAAGCCTTGTATCTCTGGCTATTCAAAGTCCCCTGTTTTCACGCAGCTCACTGTCAAGCATAGGAAAAGTTGTCTCCTCACCTCTCACTATTTAAATTCCCATATGATAACCTGACTATGCCCAAGAAGTCCTTCAGAAATTATGACAAACTATCCAGGTCTAGGTGATGGTGTTTAGGGTAAGTATCTTGAGAAGAATATCTCTAGTCAAAAACCCTGTTTTCAATATCAGTCAACCATCTTTTCTTCTTATCTGGCAAAAAAAAACCCTTGATTACCCCTAGGTCACACACCATCAAAATGGTTGCTGTGTTTTGTTTCAAAAAATCTTATAAGGTTCAATTCAGGAAGAAACAGAGTAAGAAGGTCCCATGTCCGAAGAAAAGTGATCAAGTGAAATTTTCAAGAATTATCATCATGATACATCAGAAAGGGTCTCCAATGATCAAATTCATTTTATCAATGCATCTCTGCAGGGGTGCTAGGATGGATGGCCTTAATCAGTTTTGGGCAAGAAAACACTTTAAGGAAGGGTTTCAATTCATAAGACAGTTGACTTTTTGGAGACTAAAGGAAATACAAGTCTAAAAGGAAGAGGGACAAACTAGTTTATCTCTGCAAATCAAAGATACCTAAGAATGTCATGAAATCATCCATCGTGGAAAATAAGCACAAAGGGCTAAAAGACAATTCACCAAGTGCTCCATGTCACTCCACAAGTTTCAGGCCAAAGGACCCTCAGCAGTCTTTAGACATCAAAGTGAAAATCATGAAAAGGAAAACAAATGTCTTTTCATAACCCTGCAACCTAGGCTGAAAATCATCAAAGGCGCTACCATCACCAATGAAGATAAAGCTACTGCAAAAGAGTGTTCACACCTAAGAGAGACACAACAGATAGTTGTGATTTTCAAATACATTACCTGTTCATTAGCCTCACAATGAATTTCTACAAAGAGACATGTCTCATACAGATTGGGTAAAGGATAAGAACACAGATTTTGGTTTGGAGTGCCTCTTTCAATTATAAAGAAGAGGGCACAGGGTTCTGTGAGTTACCCCTAAAGGGAGAAATAAAGAGCACATTTTATGGTTTACAGACTCCCAGAAGTATTTAGGCATCAAAGTGAAAAGCATAAGAAGGGAACAAATGCCTTTTTTATACCTCTATAGCCTAGACTCTAAATCATCAAAGACACTGTCATCACAAAGGAAGCTAAAGTTACTGCAAAAGGGATTTAACCTAAGAGACACAAAGCAGATATGTTGGAGTTTGAAATATCTTACCTGTTCATTATCTCCACAGTAAATTTCTACAAGAAACATGTCTCATACAGATTGATAAAGGATAAACCATTTGAATTGCCTCCTTCAATCATAAAGTAGAGGGCAATGATTTTGGTTTGAATTGCCTCCTTAAATCATAAAGGAGAGGGAAATGATTTTGGTTTGAATTGCATCCTTCAATGATAAGAAAATGGCAATCATTTTTTTTTATGAGGCACCTCCTTCAATGAATAGTAGAGGGTGCAAAAGGTTGACTGGATTGTCTCCTTAAAAAGAGGACTAGAGGTCACATTCTATAAAGCTTCAAAGATAGAAAGTGCCCTTGCACTAAGAAGAAGTAAATTAAACTTTTGCACAAGTAAGAAGTCACCATCTGTCTTGATTTAAAAACGGAGAGGAAAAAGTTTATAGAAACTACCCTGAAAAAGCCAGAGAGAGTGGCACCTCCTTCATATATAAGTAGGGAGTGCAGGGCTTTCAAACTGGTTTCACTGTTTGAAAAATTCTGGTTAAAAATACCCCACAGTGAAAAATGTTTCAAGACTGTTTCATAAAATTTGGATGGAAGTGCAATAGACATCAGAAGGACAAAGGCATCACCTCCTTCATGTATAAGTAGAGGGCGCAAAGTTTTGTAACTGGTTTGTCTCTAAAGGATGAATAAAGGTCACATAGTATGGTTTTTAGGGAATACAGAAAAAGCATCCCACTTCAAAACAGAAAGAGGATAAAAATTTTTGATTGTTTAAAAAACTGCCGTGCAGAGAACAGTCAAAATTTGTTTTGATTTTAAGCAGGGAGGAAGTTTCTCGTAAAAAACTACATGGAAAAGTCAAAGACATCATGATAAAATTATGTTTAAAGGGCTAAAATCTGCATATAATATTTTTTTGACAAAAAACCAAAGTATGAAATGTATTTGTTTTCAATTAAAAGGGAAAGGGTGCCTTCTATAAAGCATTTAAAAAGAGACATAAAAGCCCTCAACGGGCATATATTTTTCTCGTTTCATCAATTGGAAAACGAAGGAGGCCTTTTTGTTTTCCGAGGCAAAGCTCCATGCAGGTTTTCTAGGTTACGGTGTGCCCGTGTTTTGGTTCTACGCGCCTGTAGAATCCTGGAGAAGAAAGTTACAAGAGGCGCGACGCGCCTGTATATTGGCGCGACGCATTTGGTTTTCGGCCCGGTGTGCAGCTTTCCGCCCGGGCGCCCAAAAATATTGCACAAACCCATTTTCTCGGCACTCTATACAGGCTTTTTCCCGGCCCTTTTTCCCATCTTTGCATGGCCCCTCGCCTGACGTGCACACCTGCCCGGCCCAGCATGAAGGCGCTACGCGCCTGTGTGCAAGGGCGTAGCACCAATAAACTACTGCAAAAAAGGGGCCAGAATTGATTTGTTTTTACCCAGTTTGGTTTTTTCACCACATCAAAGAAGCTGTGAAGGTATTTTTCCCTTTTCCACCCCTCTTTATCTTAATCATAAAATATTTTTTGAAAACTAAATTGAAGGAGAAAGAACTTTTAAAGGAAAAGAAAGCCTATTTTTATTTAAGGAGCTGTTTAGTTGATTTTGGAGAAGAACAAGTAGGGTCAAAATGCCTCCAAAGAAAAAGGTTAAAAAGGGAGGCCAACATAACAGATTTGAGCCCACCACTGTTCAAGAAATCACTGCCTCTCCCTCTGTCTTGTCTTGCTTTCAAGAGGTAGGTTGCTTTGATTTTTGCAGTAGAATATCAGAGGTCACTAGCCACCCTTATTTGACTGAGTTTTTTGTCCTGAGACTGGATGGAAAGCAAGTTCACATAGCAGGTCTAGATTTTGAAATCACTCCTAGAGCTATTTCTAAAGCAACAAAAATCCCTTACATAGGAGAGGAGTGGTTAAAACAGTCATACCTTGACCTCAGCCACTATCAGCCTTTTCTAAAACCAAATCATCAAGATGCATGCACCTCCATTTTTCATTTTTCATAGTTGCTGGATGACTATGCAGTCCTCATGAAAATGATCATGAAGTTTTTCACTTGTGAAGGTATATTCTCCCGAGTATATTCCTATCACATCAGAATCCTTATGCATTTCACAAAAGCTAAGTTACTAAGCCTACCCTTTTTCCTATGCAAAAGTATAGATAAGATGTCTTCCTTGGTTAAAAAGAAGCCTCCAGCTCAGCAGAAAGCAAGTTTATTCCATCACTCCCTCATTAAGATCACTATCCTTCACCAGCTAGAACAAAAGGGCATCCCTTGGGAAACTTTAATCTATCACCATGATTTCAATTCTGCATTTTCTATGCCACTACAAATCAGACCATCTTTATCCTGAGACCCTCCTCATGTTTTTTCCTCGCCCTCCACACCTTATGTTTCCCCTTCTTCTCATGAATATACTCCCCAACAAAGAGCATCCTCCATAGATGACAGTGAGAAAGAAGAATGCACTAAAAGCAAATAAGGAAGTGATGGTGACAAAGAACAAGAAAGTGATGAGAGCAGCAGTAGAGGGAAAGGAAAGCATGATGAGGCAAGAAGTTTACAGCTCAGTGGAAGCAACGATTTTGATAAAGATAGAGGCAACCCTCAAGAAGATAGTAAAAATAGTAAGGACAGTGAAGGAGGCGCTGATCAAAAATATAGTGATCATGAAAGCAGACCTCAAGAGGAAGGTGAAAACACTAATGATAATAAAGACAATAAGGATAGTGAAGGAGGTGCTGATCAACAATACAGTGATCATGAAAGCAGACCTCAAGAGGAAGGTGAAAACACTAATGATAGTAAAGACAGTAAGGACAGTGAAGGAGGTGCTAATCAACAATACAGTGATCATGAAAGAAAACCTCAAGAGGAAGGTGAAATCACTAATGATGATAAAGACAACTCACAAAAAGATGGAAAAATCACAGATGGTGAAAGTGGCAGCCCACAGAGAGACAATGAAGATAGTAAAGAAGAAGGCAGCTATCATCAAAACAGTGATAGTAAAAGAGGCACCCATCAAGAAGAAAATAAAAATAGTGAGAGAGGCAGTCCACAAGAAGAAAATAAAAACAGTGATCATGATGAAGGCAGCCCACAGAAGGAAAATGAAAACAGTGATCATGATGAAGGCAGCCCACAGGAAGAAACTGAAAACAGTGAAAGTGAAAAAGGCAGCAAATTTGGTAATGAAGGAGGCAACAATATAAAGGATCAAACTAAACAGGTGCTAAGGTTGACCCCTCCTCTCACTTCTCTTGAACACAGTCAAGAACATGTGCTTACTGCCTCTCCAAGGCAATTGGCCATGCTTCCTTCATCAAAAGTGGCAAAGGATAAAAACACCAAAACAACAAAGAAGAAAACCACTCAGACAGTGACTAGCAATATCACTAGGGCACTAAGGAGTAGAGGAAAATTGCCAAAGAAGAGAAATGTAGAATTTCCCAAGAAAACTAGAGGAAAGAAAATCATTAAAGGCAAGGGAAAAGAGAAGATTGAACAGTAAGAGAGCATCCATGAGCATGAGAGGGAATTTGACATAATACAAATAGACAGTGATGCTGAAGATGATGAGGCCAAAATTCTTAGATCTCTTTTGGAAAACTGGGAGGCTCAGATTAAAGACTTGGAAAATGACCTAGGAAGGTCAAAAAACATTATCCACTTTTTGCAAATGCAAAATAATAAAATGAGTGGACAGATAGCAATCTATGAGGCCCAGGCACTCAAATATAAAAGAGAAGCGCAAAAGTCACAAGCAAAACTTGAAGAGTACATGGGTGAGTATGTAGATAGTGATGAAGACAATGAACCAGCAAGAAAGAGGACTAGGACCATTGGTCTTAGAAAAGCATTGGAAAAGCAAAAAGAAGAAGAATCAGCCCGTACACAACAATACCCTCTTATAGAGCTACTTGCTATAGAAATTGAGAATGATAAAGAGTCTTGGCTTGAGAGGGAAAATCAGCATTTGGAAAACAAATTGGAGAAAGATAACAAGGATTTGGGCCTACAAAGGAGAATGACCTAGCACTACAAGAAATTAAATCAGTTTGCCTAAAGGAAACTCAAAGCTGCCCAAAGGAGGCGCCTGACAGAAAAACGTGGAAAAGACCAATCTTGGCTTGGAATTCTTGCTCAAGCTTCATTACATGTTTCTAAAAACCCTTAAGGGGTTTACTCACCAAAATTGGGCAATTTTGGACACATTCTTGTTTTTTGTGAATTTTAGGCCTAAAATCATAAAATCATGGGTGCCTTAACCTTTTCTCGGAGCATCCTCAGCTAAAGAAAATTATATTTTTGGATCCCTTGACATCAAAGGAACGTTCTCAAAAATTTTCAGATCAAATGAAGCTGTTTTCGTCACTCAAAAAGGCCAAAAACAACCGTTTTTTACCTTTCTGCCCCTAATACCAGCCGGTGCTACATTCCTAGGTTTTTTCACTCTTTCTACTTTTTGACTGACTTCCAGGAATCCGATTGGGAAAACTCAAGTATTTTTGGAAAGTATACATCCGTATCTTTCCAACAAGCCATCACGGGACTCATTTTGACATCGGTAAGTCCGCCAAATCTGCACTGCAAAACAGACTTTTTCTGGTGCTACGCTCCTGTAGTTTTTGCTGAAAAGCAGTTTTCTGAGTGAAGACTGGGCCAAATGTGCGTTAAGCAAGTTTATCTTATACGTCAGGCCTTGAAAGTGATTCTTTTTTGCTATTTTGGTCCGAAAATATATTTTTGAAGGATATTTTGTGCCTTGGACCTTGTTAGGCCTGAAGGATAGTTTTAGATATTTGTTTTTGGCCAATGGCCTTCTAGTTGCTCTAGGTGGTTTTCCTCCTCTTTGGCTTATATAGACCAAGAGGATTCATTGTAACAAGGAGGCAGAACTTGATATATTGAGAGAAATACATAGCATTATGAGCTTGGAAGAAATACTTGTTTTATGAAGTGGATGATGTCTTGCTTGGCTTGATGGTGGAGGAGCATTGTGTGCAGGATTCCATGGCTTGGTGAATGGTGATGTTTCTATGATTTTCTTATGTTTCCTTGTTTTCATTAATGTTCCATACTTCTCATTTGCTATAGATTAGAAAATTATATGTTGATACATGCTCATGGAAGCACCTCAAACATCATGTATGTTATAGCTTTGATGTTTTCCTCTTCTTGATCATTTCTAAAGGATGCTTAAATGCCCTTTACGTCCATCAATAAATTGTTATTTGTTTCATTTATGGTCAGTATGTGTTGCTATCTTGTATGATTTAAGGTATGCCCTTCTTACTTATAGTTTCTCAATACTCCATTTCTGAAATCTTTCTATGAAATATTGTTTGTTTTAGTTAAGTCAAAGAGGTCTCGTTCGATCTTGCCCTTTGTCCATGCTTGCAAAATTATTTCAGAGTTACCGATAACTTAAGATATGTTGTTTAGGAGTTCCCTCTTCATGTATTGAGTTGTTTTTTTATCTTATTTGTTTTCCCAATAGCTGAAGGTGATTTTCCAGAGTTAGGAGTTCTTATGCTTCTATGTATCGCCTGATTGTTTATCTTTCATATGTATCAGTTTGAGTTTTATTCATAGAGATTTATGGTTTTCCCTACCTCATGAATACCTTCTTTAAAAATATATATGTTTAAATATCTCTTTGTCTTTCACAAACTTAATGTTCACTTCACTTCATTTTCACCCAAAGAATCCATTTACCTTGACTAAATTGGCCCTGCAGTATACCTTTTCCGTCATTTAGACAGCCTTGACTTTATCTAACCCCATAGCCCTGTTGACTTAATGAAATTTCTTTCTATTTTTCCTTTTTGATCAGTTTACCTCAAAAACCCAAAACAAACCAAAATATAATTAACAGCTAGCCTAAAATCAAACATACAAAGCGAACAAATTCACATCCTTCGCATCGTAGAGAGAGCCCTCTCTGAGTCCAGGAAGGCTAGGTCCTAGGAGTCCAAAGATTGGCCTGATGTTGCCTTGTCATTTGGTTTACCAATCTTCCAAATCATGAGACTCCAACATACCAATCACGCACGCGCTCTCTATGGCAACTATGGGCACTATACCCACCATTTTCCAAAGATACCACGATATAGGGATGCCTTACATGCGGTTGAGTGATCCTACCAAGAGGATCCCTCCATCCAGTATGTCAACAACAAGCCTTGTACCATCCTATAATTACAAGAGGAACATAGGATTGTAGAAACCCCCCCAGTAATGCCCATTATACATTGTATGCTATGCGATGAACGTGGCCACTACCTCGAAGAGTGCGCAGCCTTGGAGCCCATTCACAGATGGTATCCAATCAAGAGGGTTTACTATGTGGGGCTATGGGAAGCATAATTCACATGTCCGTTATGTGCCGACAATCACTTTTTGGAGGATTGTCACTACATACCTCGCTTTTGGCTAGCCCTTGCTAGCCTCTACTCAGCCATTGTCCACCTTTCCCAAGAAGATGATATGGACACCGAGTCCACCAGCAGCTCCATGACCCAAGCAGATGAGATGAGCAGGTCCATCATGTTCTTGGCGGCTAAAGAACGGCCCAGTAGGGAACCCCTAGTTACCCCTAATGGCACTTCATAGCAACGACTAGTGTGTATGTTATGCAAAAAGATGAACCATGCAGTCGTCCATTGCCCTGATTTAGCAGCCTTCCGGTGCTGGTTCCCCATCAGACCTCAAACTAAACTAGAAAGAACCTTCATATCAAGGATATTTTGCCTGATATGTCACGGTAATCATTACGAGCGAAATTTTACTTATGCTTCGCAAATTCGTCCCACTATTGACATGATTAATGCCATAGAGAAGGGACAGGACGATCTCCGAGAATGGCATAAAAATTACATTGCTGGATCAATGTCCCCACCTCCGCAATGGTGTATCAAGCCTGATAAGAAAAAACACCACCAAAGAATAACCATGGTCAAGCCTAGGATAACTTGTAGCCTATGTGATCAGAACAATCACTGAGTCAACCAATGTAGAGAACTCAAGCCCCTTGCAAATAGTCTCTGCAGAGCCTCTTCTCTCCCTCAGAAACTTCTCTCCAATCAAGAGAAGATCACGCACACTTATTACCAAATTTGCTCACACTTTCATCATACGTTTAAGTGTATACATCTCCCTAAGCTGAGAGCGGCACAAGCTGCGTTAAGTCTACACTCCACTAAAGAGGAAGACAAGTCTAAACCAACGATACGAAAATGGAGACAGAAGACAACCTCATCTACGTCTAACCCTTTCCAAGCATCCACATCAGGAAAAACGAGTAGCATAGAATCACACATGATCTACTCCATTGGCTCAGTAATACCATGCACCATCTGCACTGACTTGAATCAAGCACCAGAGACATGCTCGCTAATGGAAACATTTAGGCACCTCTGTGGCAAGCATAATTTCCACCTACTGGAAATTGACTATCCTAGTGGGTAACCTAACTCTAAGCCCATACAAAATCCCATTACAGAGATTATTCCCCTACCAAACACCGATGATACAATTCACCATATACGATTTGTATTATCACATATTGGCGATAGGATTATTGCCACACCTCCATCCCAGGATTTCCACCATATTCCTGTCGAAAAAACCAAGGTACCTTGCGCCTTTGCGTTGATTTTCGCAAGACCCCAAATTTGCATTCTTCCATCGAACTCCTTAATGACACTCAGCCTTTGGAGCAGCGCATAGTACAACTAGATCTTGTCGACGAAAATCGACGACAGTTGTTGTAGCATAACGAGGCCCATAAGAAAAGGGTTAAAGCGTCATTTAGCCGCCACATCACCCCTTTCTTGTTCACCGAGGGAGAATTAGTCCTCCGCTATGATGTCACAAAAGAGGCCTTAGGGCCAGGAAAGTTTGAAACCTTGTGGAAAGGACCCTACATCATCAAACACTGCCTTCGACAGGGGGCATACATCTTGATGGAATCAGACGGGACTGGCCTCACTAACCCCGTCAACAGCCTTTACCTCAAGAAGTTCTACCCATAAGGGCCCCAATGGCCCTTCCCCAAGAGTAAGAGTACACAAAATACCTACCCACTCAAAATTTTTGACCCAAAGACTTAGTTAAAAGCGCTCTAAGTATCACCATGGATCACCAAAACGAACCACATTTTGGATTTGCTGATGAAGCATTGAGATGGTCCCAAAATTTAGTCGCCGCTACCTGGGTCATTTACCACCCTGACCGATCACCACTATGTTCAAATGGCATTTGTATCGGTTCAGAAACAAACAATCAGGCAGAATATGACGCCGTCATTGGACTTATGTGTAACGCCCTCCATCAAGGCATTCACCATATGCATATCTACCTCGATTCCCAGTTAGTAATATCATAGCTAAACCAAACATTGAGACCAGAGACACACACCTGTTTAGAAAATATTTGCGTGCCGAAAGATTAAGCAGACAATTTGATTACATTACATTTTCACATGTATCAAGGAATCAAAACCAAGTAGCTGATCGCATAGCTAACAATATCCTAGATTGGAATGCATCTTGAATAAACCATCATACATAAAAACCAAAAATATAGACATCCATTAGCATAATGTAACACATAAACTGAAACAGGTAATACATCATGTAGCACCGCAAGAAACATCTCCCATATACATATAAAAAAATGTGTATCTGAGTAAAAAAAATAGTGTCCCTGGTCCACTGGCCAGCCCAAAGATACAAAAGTCATCAAAAATATGGGAAGCATCCTCATAATGGGTGCTTTTCCTGTGTACAAAAAAAATCTAGGGGGGTGCTCCCTCAAGAGGAGCACCTGGACCCACCACTGCTCCTGGTACCACCACCGGAGCCACTGTTGCCACCGCGATCGTCGCCCGACGTAGAGTGGGCTGATAATCCCTCTCACGAGCCATCATCGTCTCTAGCCAAACCTCCTCGAAGTCATCCATGAAAACTTGAGCAGGCATACCCCAGGTCAAGCGGTCCACTCGACCCCGAAAGTCCTCAAGAGCGTCCACCTGAGCTGCTAGTACTGTATTACGAGCCTCAGCCGCATCAGCACGAGCTCGATTGGCCGCAATCTCTGCTGCTTCCGAGCTGCTACCCTCACTAGAAGGGCTAGCACCATCTTCGCCAAGCCCATCGGTACCACCCCCTGTTCCACCTGCACCACCTCCTCCCTGACCACCTCGAGGTCGTAGCGGAGGGTCGTGACCCACCAGTCGGGCCACGAGTCGACCTACCTCACCAACATCTTCATGAGTAACTGAAATAATGTCAGTGTCAATAAAAAAACACATAAGTACATAAATACTCAAGCAAATGCAGAAGAAATATAACACATACCTGCAGGTCCCCAAACATAACCGAAAGGGAGACCCATGTATGGGTCACCCCGAAAGTCCATCCCCGCATACATGTATGGAAAGAACATCTGTGGATTGGCTTCAAACCAGGCCTCTGTCGTGTCGTTCCAATAACGACCCACCATGCCACCATCGCCTCGCGGCATCATCGGAGCCCACCTCCTCATGCGTGGCTCCCACGGCCCCCTAATAGGCACCGCCACCACCGGCGTCAGTAGCACCACCCTCTCGTACATGATGCTGCATAGGATGCTAGCATATGCAAATGACTTAGATCCATGTTGTACCTTGTTCAATTGCGACATCATGCCATCAAAAAAAAAGTGGGCGAAATCGAAAAAATGCTCGCCCCTCAATCGGCGTAAAACTCTAACTTGCGGGCCCGATGCCTGATGTGGAGGAACCAACCCCGCCAGTTGCATAATAATCACTAGAGAACATCGCTCAGCCACATCTGTCACTGATGCAATGTTGATGCACCCCTCAGTAAGAGGCGCACCACCGCAATGCCACCTCCAGAATTTGTCTAGGTTCACTCTCCCAGTAGGGAGTGGGTACCTCAGAGCCTCACCCTGAGGCAGTAACCCAGTCACAAAGTAAATATCCGCCTCAGGATAGATCACCAAGTTCGTCCCCCGCAACATGAAAATCCTGCCCCTCCTGCACCAATGGTGTATAATGTAACGTAACAAACGGTCCTGCGACGATAGGAACTCATTCTGAGCAAATTTCAAAAGGCCCCATGCGGTCAACTAACGACGCGCCCCAACATCAGTAGCTAGAGCGGTTCGAATCTCGGGCTAGTCCTACTCTCTCCACACCAACCTGCCAGCAAGATAGGTACCCATTAGTACAGAGAAAAACATCAAAAACAGACAAAAAATCAAATTTTTTTGTCATCATGGCCCCTCGCGCACCTGTGTTCTTCACAAGCGCGCTTTTGCGCGCAAAAGGAAGGGAACAACACACCCTAGCACGCCTATCCCTCAGAATTACGCATCAAGGAAGCGCTCTTTTACCTAGATTTCTTGCGTAATCTAGGGCAAAAGTCACTCAGAGGCTGTACAAACCTAATTTATATGGCCCTTGGCATCATCAACCTGAAGAAATCACAATGCAGGATGTCATGGAAATTACCTTGGCATAATATCGCTAGTCCCTGGTACACAGGTTGACCGCAACAGCAAGAAAGGTTCTGTAAGCACCTATGATCTCCCAAAACTCAACAAGTAAAAATGAATAGGATTAGGGCCATAATCCCATATTTATCGCCTTTTTCTAGAAGTTTGGAGGTCCATAACAGGAGATCAGAAGGTCCATTCCGCAAACCATAAGTTGCACCATCATCAGTTGCCATGAAGAACAAAAGCGATGCCACACATTCGCTTTCCAGAAAAAAAAAATTTCAGTGCCGGTAGGTATGCACCCTTCCATCTTCCTTAAAAAAAAAAAAAAAAAAAAGTTCATGCTTTTCAATAATATTTTATGAAAAGAATAAGCTTTCACTTGACGTAGTTGTTTTTGTAGGAAGAGCTTGCAAACCTTTTACAACACCATCTACTGAAGGCCCAGGAGCAGGTATCATTCTACCCTCAGCATGATAGAGTCCCAGAAAAATTTGCATATCCTGACCTCATTTCTCCATCAGAAATAAACAATAGGGTCCTCATACATGACCGCGTTTATCATCACCTCACCCTGCACATGATAAACGTCTGCATTGGTCGGTAGAGCCTCCCCTCCATGGCGCTCGTCACCTAAAGTAGACCATATATCACAACACAAGTGACGCCATGGCCATACCATTTCAGTCTGGGAAGCACCTCGTGCCGATCCATTCATCATACATAAGGTCAAGTTTACCATTTAAACTCAAACCCCCTTCCTGGACGACCAGGTTGTATAAGCAGATTGAAAGTGCACCTCTACGCATCTCATTTGGCCCACCACACCTCCATCAACATAATCCCATCTGCGATACTTCTTCATCCGCTTCATCAACCCCACACATGAGACCAACTGATGGGGCCCCCACCCCCAACAAAACACCGTCCTCACACCTTCAGTGAGCAAACCCTTTCATGTTTTGGGGTACCCGTCTTTGTGTTTTGTACAAACCAAACCTCATTTTTTTATTCTTTTGATAAGTGTACAAAGACCACAAACGATGCACTTCATTGCTTCTCCCTCATATTTCATCTTTTCCCCCATGGCAGCAGTCCCTAATTCCCCTTGGTCGGATTATTTCACCCCCATGCACGCACCATCACGACATTCATAGCCGGTTCACACCCGCCTTGGAAGTCCTACTGACTCTAGGGATTTTCCCTTCAGAAATAACTATGACCACCTCCAAGTTGCTAAAGTATACTTCGACCTCGTGCCACTGAATCCCCATCATCCGTTTTCAGTCACCTCTCACCAACATGCCTATGTTAAACCCATCACATCTAGGTCCCTGACCCCTCAGGTCGGAAACCCATGGTTCGGTTAAGGCTTCCTTTTTTTCGACCTCGATCACCTTGGATCACCCCTCCACATGCAAAGGGGTATCCTCGGGTGGCACTGTGGGAGACACCATTGTCCACAGATGTCATCGATCCTCCTGACATTCGACTACAAAAAAAGATTTCATGTCAATATGGTATCATACCTTACAACCATTGCACTTTGAATAGATCCGTCAAAGACCCGTGCCTCCATAAGTGCCTCTGTCAATAATGCTTACACAGGATGGTCCCAACTAGTACATATGCATACATTGCACAGTTATATGCCATACCAAGGTTATGTATATGGGCACCACGTTCCACCTATCGTCAAAGAAGCAATGCCCCTGAGGGCATCAGTAGTCATCGTCCACAACCATCGGCATAACTACCATAGCAGTGACGCAGACAACACATGTATCTGTCAATTTTGTTTAACTAGCCATAACATCACAAGCATGGGACATGCCCGCCTCGTTGAAATTTTGTATATATGTTGTATATTTTTTTTGCTTGCAGGGATCCCTTAGGCCATGGTCATCTCGGAAATGGTGCAAGGTGTTGTCAATTCCAAGATTCACGTAGGCCTCTCTCTCTCTGTGCACGATATAGAAAAGAAACTATAATGTATTTTGGCTATACAGTCCTTCCTAGACCTCACACATTAGGGGGGAACTATTAACACTAGAAAATCGTACAGCAGAAGATGACATTAATTAATGTCAAGCCTAAGGATTTACAGGGCATGAACACATTATAGAATCAAGAAGTATTTAAAATCTCCAAGGTTTTGAAAAAATCAGATTTAAACTAGTATTAAATGCTAAATTGTGCACTTAATCCTTCGAGAAGAGCACCTTCTGCATGCCTTTTTTCCTGATAAGCGCACATTACTGGAAATGGAAAAATGTCACTTTTTGGGACCACACAAAGCAAAGTACAGTTACTCCTTCTATGAAGCCGCCTCAGGACAGCCACCAGTGCCTCCTTAGACACTATGTGAGCACAAAAAGGAATATTTGGAGCACACAATGGAATCATGCCTCTCCCTTGGGTCACCATCCATCATGTACCAAGGGAGGGAAGGAGGATTTGAAATCCCCTATATAAAGCCACCAAGAGATGAAGAAATGGTGATCACATTGTTATGCTGGCTAGAATTTCCCAAGCAATACCAGTAGTGTGTGACCCAGAGCTGGAGATAGAGGGGACTCGATTTTTGGCCACCCAACAATCCTAGTCCATCACAGCAGAGAGAGAGAGAGACTGCATCAGAGGTAGAGCTTGGAAACCAACATCCTTGCATCGGGACCTAGAGCCATTTCCTAGGGGCCCTTTGGCAAGTGGGTAAAACTTCTTCTCCATTCAAACGTTTAATAAGAAGAGGCTTTTGAGCGATCGTTTGCATTATTATCGTTTTGAATCTCTTTAATAGATTCTGTATATTTGTGTTTTAGTTTTAGTTTACTTTGAGCACACATTCGCATATTTTTTCCTCTAGATTATATGCTTTTGAGCTCCACCACTTTTTGCCTGTTACCAATAGTTTATAGAGGTAGACCACACCCCTTAAACTAGTGTGATTTCATACACCCATGCATCAAATCCACCACTACACTTAGTGTAGATAATATAACAGATTTGCGCATGCATGGTCAAGAGGCGTAATATGTTCGCAACTTATCATTGCATACTTCAATATATTTTGTGCACAGTAATTAAGTATACTTTATTCAGATCTATTCATCTAACGTCAAATAATATTCGCGCATAGATGAAATTAATCAATCACAAAAGTAAATACACAACATAGAACATATTTATATCTACAACAAATAACAGATAACCAAGACAGTCAACCACATAAGAATCCTGGTTTTCCAATACATCTTATTTATTAAGATATACGCAATTCAATACATCCAATGTTTCTGTGCACACAACAACAGAGTCTGCACATAGCTCAGGACTTAGGTCTCCATGCACACAACCAGCAGGAGCCTTTCTACCCAGAAAAACCTAGACTTATATCAAAACATTAATAAAAAACCATACATCATCGATTGGTTTCTTTATCGCTTGACTCTTACATATTTATACTATCATGGACATACACATACTATGGTCTCAAACCATGGTTTGAGACTCATGTTTTTTCCCTTTAAACCCATTACAATATTTAAGGGACTTTGACCCACCCCAAAGCCCCTTTTGCTCTTTGCACGCAACGCGTATAACAAAAACTTAGACAAAATTTATCCCAAAAAAGTACACGCCAGGGGGCCCCACTCCAACAGTGCATGTCAGGTTAGCCACATTATTCACATATGTGGGTTTATCCATGTGCAACTTTCAAGAATTTTATAGAAAGCATAAAACCTAACACTAATTGAGGGATGAGACATGCAGAAACCCTAACCAAATTGTCCCATCCAAGTCATAGGAATTTAAGTCCTAATTGATGTTAAAGCTATCAACGTATCTTTGTACTATAACATTCTATTGGGTTGTATCTTTTTGTATGCCATGAAGGAAATTTTCTCTTCCATTTATTGTACCTTGAGATTCCCTTATAATGGGAAGATAGTGACCATATAATAGCTTACATACCATGATCCTAAGACTCAAATCAACCCTCATAGTGTTCTCTTCCATGGCTAGGAATTATTTCATCCCTTCCCATTCTGACATCAACTGTGGGGTTTACAAAGAATTTGCCTTGCTTGTTTCCTATTATGGTCCTCCACTTGTGAGTGATCCATTAAGCTCCTTTGATGAGTGCATGGTGTCCTCTTCCCAATATTCTCAAAGGCCTAAGAGTTCATCCTAGCAACCCTTTACTCAACATACTACTCTTACATCTTCAACACCTCCACAAAAGGGAATTCCCTGTGACACTATCCATTTTTCCAATTCTATTTTTATGTCCACCTCTTGGAATAATGAGTATATCAATCATGGCCACTTTGAATTTTTTTAACCTTACCTTGGGGATTCCAGTTTGGTATTTAGATTCTCTCACCTCCTCCCCACCCTCGGTACAAACTCCTTATTGGGCTTTGACATTTTTTCCACCCATCACCACAACCCTTGCAACTACTACAACACCTATGAAACTCTAGCTAAATTATACCCCAATTGGGAAAGAAATTGACAAGAGGGAAGAATCCACGAAGAGAGGGGACATCAATAAGACAAGCCAAGTTGCAAAGAGCTTCAATTTTCACTTAAAGCCTCACCTATATGTTATTTATTCAACCTCCCTATCCATGCTAGCAATAATTTTCCTTTTTCATCTCTAACTTAATGAACTTATTAAAGTAGATGATTTGGAAACTGGCCCATCCATTCCAATGGTTCAAGTATCTCACCTTGATTCATCCAAAAAAATAAAGTCCTTATGAAAAAATTACCTTATGATTTGTATGATATGTATGACCATTATTCTCACCATTATCTTAAACTACCCAAGTTTTGTGACACCCTTTTTGTTGTTCATGAGTTGAATTCCTCCCCTAGTCACGACCCTCTACGCCATATTTGAGGACCTCTCCCTTCATCATGAGAGTTGTATTTTAAAGAATAACCAACCTATATTGATATTGGTTCTCTTAATGTACCAATGGACTAGAATTCCATGCAAATCCTTTATCTCTCAACCTCCATGAGATCAATTTAATTAGGAAATGATTGCTTTTTCTAATAGTGTACCTCATAACATCCCTTGCATTCCTCTTTATCCTTGAAGTGTTGATTCCATATTGCGTCAATATCAATCATAAAAGGTTGAAAAAGTCTTAAATTCCTATCATAGTGGTTCTTGGTGGTGACCACATTTTTGTGATTTATACTACCTAGAAAATCACGTGCATAAGTTATTTTTGGCCTACTCTATTCACTGATTATATTTAGGTAGTGAAATTTTGAACTAACTATTAGTTATACAACCCCAACGCATGGAAAAAACTCACCTAGTTACACCCTATTATCTCAACATGTCCATTTTTCAAATGGTCCATTTACATTATGGATTGTAACTCCCCCTCATTTGATTGCCATAATACATTATTGTGGTTTTTTATTACTTCACCAACTGGAATGAGACTTTGCCACTGTTCAATAACACTACAACCTCACAACTCATCTATTTTTCATCCATATTATCACTTGTTTTGGTGTTAGCATTTACATGACATTCTTGTGTTGTGCCAAATATGCTCAAGGTAATTCTAAGCATGACTTGGCCATTTGTAGTTTTGTTGACCTTCCATGCCAACCATTCCTATGTTAATTTTACTTGGTGACTTAATATATTCACATAATCTCCTAGTATTTTTAATGTCAATTGATGTGGGATACATCAAGGCCCTCCCTTGACGAATGTCTTTATATTGACATCAGTTCATTATCTACTATGTACATCTAGAAACCAACTAGTATTTTGGAGCTTGCAATCATCAAGGCCAATTTCCTTTTGATTGATAGTGGGTTTACCTCATTGGCTCCTGATCAATAAATTATACACGTTCTCTACATCAAAAACTCTATTCACACCCGTTAGATTATGCTAGGTACATTGGGGTCACATGGGCTTCACTCAATGAACCTCTAACATATCACGTGCGATCCTAGCATATTAAACAATACCCTTAATTTGAGTACATATTGGAAAATAACTCTAAAAATCACATTATTTAACCCCCTACCAATATAAACCAAATACACCTTCCCAATTTAAAAAGCCCTATTTTCACTATATATTGTAGGTATCCATTTTTTCATCAAAATTTTTTATACCCCTTTATATTTTTTCATTAACTTTGAGCTCCATTTTTTATACTTGCCAATATAAAATCCCTTTACCCCCTATATATCCCACAATATATTATGTCATTTTTTCTTCATTATATATCCCCCAATATGAACCCACATGCTATGGTATTGCTCCTGCAATGAAGCCCCTGTGACTGGGGTCCATTTTCATTATTGGTGGTTCCTCTTTCATTCATTAATGGCATACCTCAATTACCAATAATTAGGTGGTTCATACTGTTGTTCCTAGAGTTGTTCTTAGCTAGAGAACAATGCCTAGGAGTTATTTCACTCAGATGATTGATTTAATATAGATTTATATTACTTTCTTAATAATGTTAAGGAAAATAGAACTATAATTATTTGTCTTCGTGTAGTCATTCAATTGTGACTAACAACAATTAGATAAATGAAAGACAGGAGGGTTATAACATAACAAAACTAGAGGGTCTAGAATATTAAACAAATACTCAAAACACTTCTATGTTGGAATATGTGTTGAGCATAAGAATTTAGTTGTCATATAACATACTTAATATTTGTATATGGATTTTCCTTTAATAACTTCATGAAAAAGAGAGGTATATTGAATGCAAATTTAACCCATCAGAAAATTCAAAATTTTGTAACAATCTCTAGACACATGTGAAAGGGGATGTAATATCCAATATTCACCCTTAAAATTTTTCATATAGGAGAAAAAATTATATAGAGTGAAATATTTTTGATTAACATGAAAAGGACTTTACAAATATTTCAAAAAATGATCAAATCTAAAACATGGACTACAAGAAGGATCAAATCTAAAAAATGGACTACAAGAAGGATTGAATCTAAAAAATGAAAAAAACATATTGTCCAAAATTACAAAAGTTATCAAATACAAAAATTCTCAATCCCTTGGTGTTGAGACTTTCTTTATATTTGTACAATAATAAAATCTAAAAATAATTAGTTGCAAGTAGCAAGTTTCTAGGATTAGAATAAAAAAATAAACTTCAATGCAAAAATAAACTTTATTGCTACCAATTTTTGTTTATTATATGATTTTGTTGACCAACTATTGTATGAGTAATCATACAAACCTAGGCAAGAAAATTCCAATCTTCATCCACAAGATAATTGTATCATAGCTATCTTTTTGTATGCCATAAAAGGTAAACATCATCAATCAACTTATACAAAACATTTTATCCCTTCAATGTCTCTATCATATCTGAAAGCTTTTCAACCTTATTTCTCTCTTTTATCAATGCTTATTTGTAAGTTTCATGTGGAAGTAAATTACCATTCTTACCCAACACAGTTGTGTCGTTACACCCTGTTGCTCTTTTTCGAGTAATTTTTTCATTCCATTAGATCTTATCACTTTAGAGGGTTTCCCTTGGATACCTCTAAGCTCAATTTTCTTTTCCTTATGAAGTAAACCTTATGAAGAGATCTTGAAAATTAAAGGGCATTGTTCCCAATGATTGTAACTGTTGGACCCCTATTATAACATCAACACCCCCAATTTGTATTGCAATCATGGGACTTTCCAATAAATGCTCCCCCATATTGAGATTAATACCATGGAAGTTCCTTGAACAATTTATGTTGCTTCCGTCTGCAACCATTACTTGAAACTATGGTGCTGAATATATGAAACAATTGATAAGTTTTTCTAATCTATAATTGATGAAGTTATGGGTACTTCTTGAATCAATAAATATTGTTACCTTTTTATTTTTGATATATCCTTCTATCTTGAGGGTTTGTGGAGTATTGATGCTAGCCAATACATGACATGATACTTTTGGAGTAGTCTCTTCTAGATCTATATATTGTGATTGTTCCTGTTACACCATTTTTTGGTCATCTAACCTATCATCATTAGATGGACCCAAGTACACCATGTAAGACCAATTTTACCCTAAGTAAAATTGCTGTCACTATGTAAAATAACTTAATAAACCACATTTATTAGGTTGTTTATGGTATATGAAACCCCAAAAAGAAATATTAAACAAACCTATTTTGTTTGATTTTCCTCATGGAATAATTAATTAAACCATAATTTAATTATTATTCCCAGTCATGTTTAACCCAAAAACAAAGAAATTAATTAGATAAACCTTTTATTTATCTTATTATTTTCTAGGAATAATTATTTAAATCTTATTTAGATAATATTCCTTGTTAAATATGACCAAATCACCCACAAATAATTAAATAAATCATTATTTATTTAATTATCCTTCAACCACTTCCTTAAAAAGATAAATAAATCATTTATTGATTTATTATTAACAAATAAAGGGATTTGACCCAAGTCAAATACTTTTTCCCTCCAAAAAATATAATAAAATATTCCATAAAAGGTGGATCTAGATTTGGTTAACATTATTTTAATCATGCACCAAGATCTAGAATGACCCAATATTTTGTTATAAATAGGAGGGTTTTTCCTACCATTCTTCACCTTTTGTTGCCTAATAGATCACTCTGGATTTATACACTCGGTCACATTCTACATTATTTGTTGTGTGAGCTCCCTTTGAGTTCTATCTTTGTCTGGGTTTTCTACACCAACAAGAGAGAGAGATTCTAGATCTGAAGTGCTGAGGACTTCCAAGAACCCATCCCATTGAGGAGAATTGGATACACCTTCTTGTTTTCCTCCCAGGTGCCCTTAATACAAAAATTATTTCAAAAAACATTGTTCTTGTCTTGTCTATTGGATGTATGGAGAAAACTCTTAATTTTACTGCTTAATGTATTTCTATGCATAGATCTGGTTTTTTGCAGCACTTGTCTTGATCAACTAACTGCAGATCTGAAGATATTGGCAGCCACATTTGATGTTAGGGCTATAAGTTATGCGTAGCTAAAGTGGTATTTTTTCATACGCTTCGACAAAAGATTCATACTAACAATTGGCGACTCCACACGGGTTTTCAATTACGACCGCTGTCGTTTTTCATATTCCTGCATATCCAGCTACTTCAGACCCTAGGGTTTCTTTTTAGCTTTTTGTTTTCCCTATTTTCATGGTGTTTTTCCCCTATAACACCCTAAAACATTAAAATTTCTAACTTCCGCGTGTTTTTGGCCCTATTGCGCAGGTGACAGACATCAGCCGCAACTGAGACGACAACTTTTCTGAAAATCTGCCGCCGAGACACCCGGAGCTTCAGGTCGCACTTTTCAGCCCATAACCTACGACCTGGACCTCCAGGTCGCACTTTTCAGCCAATTTTCTGCGACCTGCACTGAAAACAGGTCAGAACCTGCGATCTGCCAATTTTTCAGCTGCTTTTCTGCAATTTTTCTGGGTTTTGCTGAAGCTTCTGTCAGGGTTTTCCAGCCTCTGTCTCCACCCGTTTAGACCTGTTTCTGATCTGTTTTTCTCATCTAAGTGGGAACCTAGCCCCCTAGGGCTTCAGTACCCTCCACTTTTTGTGGAAGATTTTTTAGCTGTTTCAGCCGTATGTTTTTTCAGAGTTTCAGCCTACCCTTTTTCAGATCTGTTACCTCATCCTCAGATCCCTTTAAATTAGCTTTTCTTCCTTTCAAATCACCTCTTGTAGTTTTGTTTGGACCTCCCTTTTGGACCTCCTCCCTGTCCTTTCCGCTTTTTGCTGATTTCCTCCTTTTTTCCAGCCACCTTGCCTCTGCCTCTTGGCTGTGATCTGCACCTCTTTTCAACATCTTTTCCCTTTAGATCCCTGTCCCTTTTGACCCTATATCTATTGGCCTCATTTTAGTGCGTTTTGACTATATTTTTTCCCTCTTTTAGATTAGTTTTGAGAGACCCGCCTTTTTTGGTTGAATCGATGCAATAGTAGCTGTTAATTTTCTGTTATTTCAGCATTATACACTGTTTTTGCAGCATTATTTCAAGTTATGCAACACACTTTTTCTTTTGCTCTCAAAACGAAAGGGTTTAAAAATTAAAATTAACGCACGCCACACACTCACCCTAAGTGAAGAAGAGCCTGGTTAACACCGCCAGGCAAAGACTTTAAAATCAATTGACACTGCACCTATCTGCCCTTGTTTCGACATTGTAATCTCTTGATTCTGCACCTCCCTGCCCTTGTTGGTCTTTCTTCTTCCCCTTGTGTCGTGTTTGTGTTTTCATCATTGCGCCCCCAAGGCACACGTCCCGGAGACTTCTTGGCCTTCACCCTCAGTTTCCGGTCGGTCGACCTACTCCTTCCCGCCATCATCGAGTTAGTCCACCTTCGAGTCCGCACTCCGACTCCTCTCCTGATTCATTGGGTTCTCCTCTTACTTCCGGTTCTCCCCCTCTCACCTTCACTATGTCTGGTCCAGGGCCTAACGCTAGCATTAATCCTGGCCCTAATACCAGGACTACTACTAGCAGAACCACCACAGGAACTACCTCGGTCGTGCCCTTGCTCCCCTTCATGGCAGGCCTCAACCTCCCCGATTTGGACCGGTTGACAAATGACCCTATACACCATGACGCTAGTTGGCCTGCTATACCGACAAAGCTCCCTTCTGACATCCCCAAGTTTGAAGGCCTTGCTGGAGAAGATCCTTCAAATCATGTTCGATCTTTCCACATGTGGTGTTCATCTACCTCCATTATCGATGAATTTGTTCGTCTTCGGTTGTTCCAACGAACGCTTACAGGCACGGCTTATAAGTGGTATGTTGATCAGCCCACTTCCTCTCATACCACCTTTGCGACTCTTGCCCAGGCTTTTTTATCTTACTTCCAGCTTCCCCTTCGTTATGACACTGGTATCGAACTTTTGACTTCTTTCTGTCAATCATCTGCGACCCGCCTATCCGATCATGTCCAGGAATGGCGGAGAAGAAAGAGCCTATGTCAATCCCCTACTTTCGAAGACCGTGTCTACATGGACTGGTTCCTTAGATCTCTCTTGCTTCCTATCGAGAAAGATGTCGCATCGCATTTTCCCTAAACCGAAGAAGCCGCCCTCCAACTGGTGTTAAAATATGACTTGATCTACGCTCAGATAGGTTATGTTTATACCGTTCTACCTGATCTCCCCAGACCCGGTGGTGTCCATGCACAGGGGGCACCTCATGCCGCCGACGGTATCGTTGGAGCTCTCTCTCATCCATATGCCCAACCTCCCATGGGTTATGGTTTTCCTGGGGGAGGGGGTAGCACCTCCCACACTTGTCCTCCTCCTGGTAGCACGTATCCAGGATACAACGTACCTCCTCTTTTGGCCCAACCTCCTGCTCACCATACTGTTACCCAACCCCCTTATTATTCGTATCCACAGTTTGGTGCTCCAGCTCCTCCAGCATCAGCACCTCTGCCTCCCTTGCCTTCTCAACCCCTGCAACAGCAGTCACCGCCCCCTCAAGCGCAGGTGGATGCACAGCAGGGATTCGTGGCTAACCAACCACCTGACGGACAGGTGGCCACTCAACCTTCCCCTTCTGGTTCCTCCAATTACCAGATCCTCATGATGAACTCTGATCCACCTCTAACCATCGACCTTAACCTTCAAAATCGGTCTCGCCAGTACCCCACACCTTTCGCTCAGTATGCCCCCGAGTCCCCTTCTTCAGGTTCTACAGAGCCTCTTTCGACATCCAATGGTCCCTTGCCTATCCCTCAACCCAACGTTGAGGTTCATACCAAGATTCCTAAAGGAACATTACACCGAAATGCTGCTTCTGGTCGAGTTGCTCAATCGTATAGCATAGTAGATGATTTGGCGCAGTATCCTGCTGCCATTTCTACATTGGAACTCCTCCAGTCGTGCCCTTCTCAAAAGAAGGCTCTACTATCTGCCCTGGGTGCTGTAGATCCTGCTGCTGACCAATTGATTGTTTTTGACGCCCATCAATCAGAACATCCTCCTCTTCCTGCTTCCATCGCTTTCCAAATCCCAGTCAAAATACGGAACGCTAACGTTTCTCGGTGTATCATTGATGAGGGGGCATCCACCTGTGTGATGTCCGCTTCGGTTTGGAAACAACTCGGTTCTCCTGAGTTGGCCCCTTCCACGATCACCCTTCGAGCGTGGGATGGCCACGCCTCCCAGCCCATTGGCCTATTCCGTAATTGTCCTATCACTCTTGTGGGCAAGACTGTTTGCGTTGACTTTGAAGTCATCGACGCCCCTCTAGATTACAACATTCTCTTAGGGCAGAGCTACACCTATGCCATGTCTACTGTCCCATCCATGGTTTTCCGCAAGATGTCTTTCCCTCATAATGGAAAGATAGTCACCATTGACCAGTTGACATATCATGAGCCAAAATCTTAGACCTCCCCTGAGACGACCATCTCTCCTGTAGCCAATAAGCAAATAGTCGATTCCTTGACCAGTGTCTCTCTCGACGTCTACAAAGACTCCTCTTTGCTTGGCACCTTCCCTGGTCTTCCTCCTCCTCCTATCTCCGACCCCAGCTCATCGAATGTTTGCATGATACAATCGTCTCGGGCTGCTCTCAAGCAACCTGCTTCGGCTAGTCAGCAACCGCGCTCTCCGCAACCTGCTCCTAGCCCTTCACCTGCAGCTGGTATTCATGAGCCTCTTTACCCTCCTGGAACGGTTCCTCCAAGCCTTAGCCATTTAGGAGCCGTCCCACCTGGCCATTACCCCTCTGGTCAGATACCATTCCTAGCTCCCCCACCAGGAGTGTACACGGTACCGGTCATGGCCACCCTCTCTCTTCCTAACCTGACCCTTGGGATTCCCATCTGGTACCATGATCCTCCAGCCGCAACCCTACCTGGTCAACCCAAACCTTATATTGCTTTGACCCCGGTTCAACCGGTCCCCATGACTTCTCCCGCTGCAACAGTGCCTCAGTCACCTCAACAGGAACCACCTCCCGTTGTAACTGCTTCGGGTAAGAAGGGCAAAGCTCACAAGGGGGCATCAAAGGACAAGGCTGCCTCGACAAACCTTGCCCCTCCTTGGCCTCCAAAGCATACCATCCAGTGTGCTTTGTGTGATGTTGTCGGCCATGCCACCCATACCTGTC
This sequence comes from Pinus albicaulis, assembly GCA_034641835.2. NCBI lineage: Eukaryota > Viridiplantae > Streptophyta > Pinopsida > Pinales > Pinaceae > Pinus > Pinus albicaulis. The sequence goes on from CM076583.1 coordinate 745,747,247, forward strand.
CTGAATTGCTTCATCTCAAGCCCATGGTTAATGTCGCATTCCCTGAGTCCACGGTCCCGGAAGCCTCTGTTCCTTCCGCGACCACGACTAATAACCCCAAGACTATTCACACCAACCACCCCTGTACTTTGTGTGATCTCCATGGCCATTACACCCACCTTTGTCCCCGCCTCGAGGACTTCCGCACCTCTCTAGCCGCGGTTCGCCAATTCGAGGCCAAGCGCAATGAGTCCACCTCACCCCTATTTGCGCGTTTTTCTTTGGCCTAACTACCAGACCTGACTGCTCCCATTGAAATTCCCCCTCCTGATGTCGAGATGACGGAGCCTTCATCCACCATTTTCTACCTATCATCATCCATGAGACCCTCGGGGAACATTCCATCTGAAGCCTCCCCTGTTGTTTCGCTTGAACTTCCTTCAGCGATCACCCTGGGCTCAACATCGATAGATCCTTTATCTGCTTACTTTTCCATCACTCCTTGTGATGATGCGCATGTGAACCTCTCTTCTCATGATGATGAGTTAGGTAGCTTCACCACATCAGGTGGTTTTTCTTCCACCAGTCACCCCATCTTCTATCACGATGACGAAATTATGGATGAAATCTCCACCCCTAACTTTATCTATCCCCCCTTACATCGAACCCATGTGTTCGAAACACATGCACCTTGTGGCCATTACATTGAAACCCAATATTTGGGTAAGGGGGCACCTATATTTGAGAGACCAGGAGAAGAAATTCTCCAAAACTCTCCTAGTGTATCTGGTCGTGTTGACTTTAGTACCATTCTTCTTCCACATTTAGAAGAACCTCTAGAGTCCCATATCACTTCAGATCACTCTAGGGATGATACCCCTTATCGTTCCCTCATCTTCCATCAGCAACCCAATCTCTTAGACATTGTTGTTGACCAACCTATGGGTTTTCTAGGCGAGCATCAGTTCATTATATCCAAATGCTCTCTTTGGGATAGTGACACCAGGTATGCCAACCCGAAAACTTAAAGTCCATTTGCTTCATATATGCAGTACTAAAAGAGATTGGTAATCCTCCATTTCCTTTCTCAAACTGCATAACCATAACGAAAACAAATGACACACCACATCATTAAAATGTGTTTAGACTCCCCTTTTTCTAAATACATTTTGGCATGACCACACCATGCTTGGGGGAACCTATGCCCCTCAACCATAACCCTCCTCAAAATCGAATTTCTTCACTTGCAACACTCATACTAGGGTCACCATTTGGCCCCCATACTTATCCATGCTCGTGTTGATGTTCGTCGTGAGTTCCCATCTTGAACTCATGTTTTTATGGTCCCCCATTGGACCTTTACTATGTGGCAGCACCATCGAGTCGCCCTTGTTTAGAGCATCCAAGTTGAGTCATCATTGCATTCATGGAGTCTATCCTAAGTCCCTTTGTACCCCGATATAGTCCTCCATCCTTCATTGCTTGGTCTCTCTCTTGTGTCGCATATTATGACCTTCAGTCCCACTGTCCCCTATCCCTTATGATATTGTGTCTATCGCTGCCATGTCATTCATGACCTTTATTCTCTAGCAAGGGAAATCGTCCATTTTCTACTCAGTCCCATCCATTCCATCATCATCATTGGTATTAGTCTGTCAGTCGCTCTACTATTTTCTCTCGTGCCTTAGTTGAGGACCTCCCATTGCCTCACCTATGGCGGACCTCCTTCTGTCGACATCAGCTCCTTCATTCCAGAAGACAGGTCTAGAGGGCGGTGTACCTTGGTTCCAGCTTCCACTCTTGTTCGGTGCCTCAGATCAGGCAAAGGAATCTCTCATTTCCCTTTGACTTGATTGTTTCTCCACTCCAGCTCCTTTCAACATGATCGAGATCCATATACTTGATGGTTCAGTGATGCAGCAGCAGCTCTTGGCGATTCCCGAGTGTGTGTGAGATGTCTCAGCCCTCATGAGGGGGTGGCCCTGCAGGTAGCCCCCCACATGCCCGGATGACCTCTTCATTGCAGCCCTCGATGCAGCTCCATATATTTGATGATGTCGGCCTTAGCTGCTTGCAGTGCCTCTTTGATTTGTATGTATCAGTCAGATTTTGTGAGCCCTTCCCCACTTATAGGAGGCATTTGGGTTGTATTGGTATCTCATGTACTCAGATATTATTGCATAAGTCCTGGCTGATATCCCAGGCACAGCATGTATGTGGGATCCTTCATTGTATTTTTATCTGGCTCATATTTATGCCGGCTGTACTTTATGGTTCGGTCCCTTGTTTATTGGACACACTATTCTTTTGTACTTTGTCTCGACGGGCATAGGTATGCCTCCCCCGCCGCCTTTAGCACAGGTACCCTCTCATAAAAAGAGACTTGTTGCACCTGCGAGTCTCGTCTCCTCAGGGTCTAGTTCTTCAGCACACTATCTACCTTGCATTTCTCTCTCTGACTTCCCTTTTGTTGTCCGGTGATTGAGTTCTTACAACGTACTTCGATCATACGATTTGCTCCTGACACTCGCACGCTAGGGGGCAATCTGTTACACCATTTTTTGGTCATCTAACCTATCATCATTAGATGGACCCAAGTACACCATGTAAGACCAATTTTACCCTAAGTAAAATTGCTTTCACTATGTAAAATAACTTAATAAACCACATTTATTAGGTTGTTTATGGTCTAAACAGAAAACCCCAAAAGGAAATATTAAACAAACCTATATTTGTTTGATTTTCCTTATGGAATAATTAATTAAACCATAATTTAATTATTATTCCTAATCATGTTTAACCCAAAACAAAGAAATTAATTAGATAAACCTTTATTTATCTTATTATTTTCTAGGAATAATTATTTAAATCTTATTTAGATAATATTCTTTGTTAAATATGACCAAATCACCCACAAATAATTAAATAAATCATTATTTATTTGATTATCTTCTAACCACTTCCTTAAAAGATAAATAAATCATTTATTTATTTATTTTTGACAAATCAAGGGATTTGACCCAAGTCAAATACCTTTTCCCTCCAACAAATATAATAAAATATTCCATAAAAGGTGGATCTAGATTTGGTTAACATTATTTTAATCATGCACCAAGATCTAGAATGACCCAATATTTTGTTATAAATAGGAGGGTTTTTTCCTACCATTCTTCACCTTTTGTTGCCTATTAGATCACTCTGGATCTATACACTTGGTCACATTCTACATTATTTGTTGTGTGAGCTCCCTTTGAGTTCTATCTTTGTCTAGGTTTTCTACACCAACAAGAGAGAGAGATTCTAGATCTGAAGTGCTGAGGACTTCCAAGAACCCATCCCATTGAGGAGAATTGGATACACCTTCTTGTTTTCCTCCCAGGTGCCCTTAATACAAAAATTCTTTCAAAAAAAATTGTTCTTGTCTTGTCTATTGGATGTATGGAGAAAACTCTTAATTTTACTACTTAATGTCTTTCTATGCATAGATCTGGTTTTTTGCAGCACTTGTCTTGATCAACTAACTGCAGATCTGAAGATATTGGCAGCAACATTTGATGTTAGGGCTATAAGTTATGCGTAGCTAAAGTGGTCTTTTTTCATACGCTTCGACAAAATATTCATACTAACAGTTCCAATTCTTGATCTTCTTCCTCTTCAGAGTCTATGTAGAATAATTTATTCTCACTACATTTATTCCCCTTATTTTAGTTTCTATCACAGTTGAGACATATTCCCTTTTCTGTTCTTTCATCCATTTGTTCGTGGCCAATTTTTTTTTAAATTTTCAGTAGTATGAGAGTCTACAAACGTAAGAAATTAACATAGAAATATGGAAACCAACTTGCAAAAGTGAGGATTGTGCATGATAGGAAGATGAAACATAAAACAACACCACACAGTTTAACCCAGTGCCAAGTAGGCAATGACACATGAAAGGAAGATCTTGGTAGTTAAGATCTGAAGGAATTTGGAGAAGGTGGGAAGGATCATCATGATGAGAGTCACAAGAGATATTTTTGGGAAGAGGAAAGTTAGAGGAGTGGATAAGAGACTGTTAAAAGATATTTTGAGCAAGGAACAACTATCAGTTGGACAATGTGGAACAACTAGGGAAGGTTGTCATAAAATATTAGGGTCATTAAGTTGACGTTGATATTGGGTAAACTAGATGAGGATCAGAGGCATGGTGAATGAGGAATCGACAAGGGACAATAAGAAGGCTTGAATTCTCTAGTTTGGGGTTGGTTAGCTAGTTCGAGAATCATTAAGACTATGTTTTTCCAGTGTATTTGTTGCTAGTTGATTTCATGTTTCTATGTTGTTATTTTTGTATGTTAATGGTTGTTTATTCAATGCACCAGTGGTTTGATCTTGTGTACTAAGTATGGTCTTACATGTAAGGTCCCACCTTACCAACCATCAATATTTTAGAGAAATATTTAACACTAAGACTCAAATGTGATATATATATGTTATTTCCAAATCAAAAGACAAGCCCAAAGCCAATGTATCACTCAAAACCCAAGCCAAAATACCAAACTAAAAACATCACTTGATCATCAAGCTCAAAAATCATATTTAAAAGAAATATTATTTTGTGGGATGAATAAAAATCAATTACAAGCCACAATTTTCAACAAGCTAATTGTTACTTCTGTTGCAATTAAATGTGTTCAAGAGTGACTAATTTGATTTTATTTTAAATAACATGGTTATGATTTTTAAAAGGAGAATTCAACTTCTATAAGAGTGGTATCCAATAATTATGAATTCATATGTAAAGTGACATTACAACAATTCACTTACCCAAATTCAACTTTATCAACATGAACTTTAACTCAAAACATTATAAGTCTGACATGCATAATCTTATATCATTGCATCAAAATGACCCTCTCCAAGTGTCAGAAAACTAGCCTTTCCATGGCGGGACACTACAAACTCCCCCTCTTGGATTAAACTTGGCCCGAAGTTTTCTTATATATATATATATATATATATTTCCAAAATCCAATCAGGTTTTCCATGAAGACAAACATTCTATTATTAAACAAGTACCATGTATAGTCATGTCATATTAGATAGATTTTGACATACACCGCCATACATACTATATCAAAAAAATAATATAATCAATGATATAACATATAAAACATATATTCATATAAATGACAATGATCTTATATTACACATGATTTTATTTTCCCTATCTAATGCATTAAGAATTCAATAATCTTTGTCATTCTATTAGGTTTCTATAGAAACATTAATCTTTCCAAGTCACAAACAACTCCCACATTAGTTGTATAAACAACAATGATGGTCCATCCCATCTCACAATAAAATTTGCATACAAGAAGCATCAAATAATCCACATACAATTTCCATTGCAATTATGCAACAAAACATGTCATATATAAAACCCACTCTTACATCCCACTTTATGTATGTCATCTAAATCCAAATTTCCCCCTTTTCATTTCATAAGACATCCCTACAATCAAAATCTTTAGGATCTACCTATAGTTTTTACTAAATGTTTACTATTAAGGAAAAATCACAATTTGAGGTTCCAGACAGTCTTCATTGACATAATTTTGTATTATAGAACATTCCTTTTAGTTCCCATAATATTCATCACTATTCATTTCTCTTACTAGTAAATCAATTATTAATGGCTCTATTATAAGATCATTCAAAAAACAAATCAATGATATCTTTTCCAAAGCATATCATGTAATCAAGAACAACTCTCATAATTATGCTAATAAAATATCTATATTATTGAATATATCTTAATAACTGTAAATAAATTTGTTTTCCAACTATAAAATTGCTCATGATTTATATTTAGTAAGTAATCAATTCATTTGGTTTCAGGTCTTATCCCTTACTATTAATACATACACAAAAACTAGGGAAAATTTTAAGGATGGAAAATTATCTTGAAGTTTAAAAAATTGGCGAATCTCACTATTCCCTAATATGCAAACTATAAAATGTTTATTGATGTATTTGAAAAATTATTCAAATTTATAATGATATTATATACTTTATATATAATGTTGGCGATTTTTAACGTAAAATAATTTTATATTGTAAAATTTGGGCAAATCATTTTTATAAAAAAATGGAAATTGGCAAATATTTTTTTTGGAAAAACCATGGAAAATTAGCCCACCTGCGAATATTAGCCCCTAAAATTTTCCATGATGTCAAAAACAAGCTATGAAAACTATACGTTTCTCAAAACATGAAGAATCTTTTTGAATTTAAATAAGATTTAGACTATACCAAGGGAATTTCTAGCCTAAAGCTAAGCCCCCATTTTTTTTTTTAGGAGAATTACCACCCTCTCAAAAGATTAGAACCTTTTCTAGGACAAATAACTACTCATACAACTATGCATCCAAGCACAAATTACTAAATCCAACAATATCTTCCATTCCACATAAAATAGAATCATCTTAGGTTTCTAAATCACACAACAATTCCAATTCATAAAAATGTGATCTCACTCCAATTTCTCCCTCAAAAAATGTCACAAGCACATATTCTTGTAAACAAGAACTCAAATAATATTTTCATTAATCCCATAAATTTTTCCTTTTATTTCAAAATAAATCAAAGTTCTCACCACAAAACATGTTTATCTTCTAAACATTTTATTCTCTTAACAATTTACAAGTTAATCGAACTTCAAGGAAGAAGCTCATCAAGTTCATAAACAATATGAATTTTGACTCGATCACCTAACTAACAATAGTTTAGAGAAGTTCATGAGTTAAATCCTCATAATTTATCTAATTAATTTAGTTTAAATAGACTTAAGCCAATATTAAATTGATAAACTTATTAAGGAGACTATTATGGCTTTCCTAGATCTAATTTGTCTTAAGTAGATAGAAAATATATTTCATCAACTTATCACAATACTATTTTTTTACATTTTAAGAATTTGAAAATCAATTTAGTTCTACTTAAATACAACACATACAAAATAATTACAATACTAGAGGATAGATACCTATTTCACACCTGAACACACACACACACACAGATATATATATATATATATATATATTCTAGACATCCTAAACCTCCTAATGGTGTTCACTATACCAATATGAATATCTTCATTTGTAATGAAATTAAAATAATGGATTTAATTCTCAAGAAAATTCATGTTACGAACCTCTATTCATTTAACTTTAATTACACATAATCAATCCTCATTAATCACGTCTATGAGATTTCATCAAAATAATTTTTTCATTCTAACCAGAAGAATTACTTAGCTCATATATATATACTAGTATGGATTCCACGCCCATACATATCTTAAGGAAAACATAACCTTCAACTGTTCCTTAAAATGTCTTCCACAACCCTCCATGCACCAATCATTTAAGGCTCTTGTTTATTAGGCAGGTCATACCTCAACCTAGTATTTGAGTAATTTCAAGTTATTTGATGCAAATGTCAACCCAAACTACACAAAATCATGTCAAAGAAATCACATGAATTCCATTCTTACTCATTAAGAATGTATTCGCAAATCATATTTTAACACATCAAATTAATGCACATACATTACTCTTGAATTTACATTCACAGTTAAAAGTGATATCCTTCATAGTAGGTTATGTTAAGTTTCCATTAGTGTAGATAAGAAAAGATTCAAAATTAACATTACAAATTCAATCATCATGTTAATTGGATCTTGGCCTTACACTTGTTACACACTCACAAAGAATACACACAAAGGTCATCATACTATAGTTTAGGTTAGACCAACATTTTTCTTGGTATATACAATTGTAGCTAGTAAAGATGGCTAGTAGGCCCATATCACATTGACAATGATGCATTAAAAATATGTGCAACCATGCATCCAATCCACATATCTCACTCACCCTGTTGAGATTCAAAAAAATGATGATCCTAGTGAAAATTAAGCACCTACACTAGGTGGGGCCAACAGGCTATTTTTAGGTGTATGTCTATTTTTAGAATGGTGAGCAAATTCTATTTATAGCGGGAGTATATTTATAGATGGTTGAGAAAATTCTATTTATATATGATTTTCTATTTTTAGATGCATGGGCGAAGTCTATTTATTGATCACATGTCTAAAAATAGAATGCATGTCGGTTATTATTATCTCTTAATAATAATTGGATAATAAATAATAATCTATTCTCTTGAAGCACTTGATTTCAGTTAACTGATGTGGAAAACTAGTTAACAGAAGGAATTACTAGTTCTAAGGTTGGTTGGTGGGACATTCAAGTGGACTTCATTGTAACTGAGTGATACAAAGTTTTAACAGAGTTGGATGTGTAGTTATGTGAGTTGAAAAGTAGTTTAACTCAGTTAACTGAGTTAAACTCAGTTGTGCTAGTTGTACAACTAGTTGTAACTAAAGATACACTAGTGAGATATTTGTGAATTAAATATTAAATTAATTCACATGGATTGATGCCACTTTCAACTAAAGATTTACTATTGTTAACTACATTCATGTCAGATCTAGTTGAGACCCAGTTGAGAGATAGGTGAAAGGGACACTTTGACTATTTGTTTTGAAATTAGTGGGTGCACTCATGAACCACACACACATTGGAGATGTCAATGAGGATTGTGCAGTCAAGGCAAGGAAGTATCTAATTGATTCAGGGATTGTGATCAGCAGGGATTGTGTAGTGGAGGCAGGCTATCAGGAGGCAGTAAATTGGCACATGTATTTGCCAATTTTTGTATGACAGTGTGAGACGATTGTATATTGTACTGAGAGCTCTTGGATTAGAGTTTTATATGATATTTTTTCATGATCCATGATATATACATAATATATGATAGTGGGGTTTTTAGCTTTATGCTTTCCCGATAAAAACATCTATGTTATGTGTGATTGATCTTTCTTCATGTGTTTGCAATTAGTGATTAAATTTCTGCAAAGATTTAAGTAGAAGGATTCTGTATTTAAAATTGGCATATAATTGTTAGATCAGGAGAATCCAGGAAATACATAATTGTATTAAAATTTCTACATGGTGTCGTAGCAAAGAAGATTGCAATATTGGTATCGAATTTGCTGCAAGAATTTCTTGGTGCGACAGTTGATTAAACATTGAGATGTATTTCAATGGTTTGCTGCTAGAGTATGCACTCAAGGGAAACTCAAACTACATTGCATGGAAGGATAGGATGGAGGTGGTACTTGAAGATAATGGCTTGAAGGAATTCATCAATAGTGATGTTCCTAAGCCCACTTCGATGGATGCTGCATTACTTGACGCATGGCAAAAGAAAGTAGCAAAGACGAGAAGGATTTTGTTGGAAGGTGTACGAGACCATATTGTCTCAAGCCTTCATGGCAAAGCCAATCCATTTGCAATGTGGAAGGCTTTGAAAAATATTTTCCAAAGCAGCACCGACCATAGGAAATTGGCACTAAAGGATAAAATCGGAAAGATCAAGATGGAGAAGGGCGACAATATTCCTAAGTATCTCACAAAGTTTCTCCAATGTCGGGATGAATTGGGGAGTGTGGGAATCATGATTGTTGATGATGATTTGGTGAGTTTGGCTCCCTTGGGACATCCTAAGATTTGGCACAGTTATCAAGAATCTATCAACAGACGGGAAAAACTACCAGATTGGGAACGACTGCAGTCGGATCTAGTGCAGGAGGAGTTTAGGCGGAACACTAGAGATGGCTCTTCATCAAAGCATGATGATGAAGAGGATTTTTATTTGGCTGCCAAGGCAAGGAAAGGGAAGGGGAAGAAATTCCACTCAAAATCTGAGGCTAAAGGCAAGAAGCTGGATTTGTCCAAGGTGAAATGTTTTCACTGTCATGAACATGTGCATCTTGCCACTAACTGCCCATAGAAAAAGAAGAACAAGAAGGCTGCTAGAGCTGCAGTTGGTGATGCCCTTGCCTCACAATTTGAAATTTATTTCTCCTTGATCGCATGCTTGGTTTCAAGTGCAATGGGATTGGTGTGGTATCTTGATAGTGGTGCTTCCTTCCACATGACGGGAGATAAGGAGCTTTTCAGTGACTTGGAGGAGAAAGATCTCCAGATGCATATAGAGATGGGTGATGATGGACGATACCGTGCGACTGGAATTGGTACCATTACCTTTGAGATGGAGTCAGGTAAACCATTTCAATTGAAATATGTTATGCATGTTCTAGGTCTGAAGAAAAACTTGGTCTCAATCACGATGTTGGAGGACAAAGTCTATGATGTTGTTTTTGGTGATGGAAAATATTTCCTACAACATAAAACAACGGGTTAAGCCAAGAGGATAGGGATTCAAGTCAAGAATATCTACAAGCTGGAGGTAGAAGGTTGCGCTGCCATGATGGACAAAGCGGAAAAAGTGGTGAGCCAAGATGAGGGCGAATTATGGCACATGAAATTGGGCCATCTTCATCATGGAGCTTTGCAAGTCATGCAACAAATATCTACTGGAATTCCAATGGGAACACTTGCTCAGTTAGATCAGTGCAAGGGTTGCATCATGGGGAAGTAAGAAAAGTCCACCTTTCATGAAGAGGATAACCATGCTTTGGTGATCCTAGAGAGAGTTCACCCAGATGTGTGTGGACCATTCTCGGTTACTTCAACAGCAAAACATGGGTATTATGTTATTTTTGTTGATGAATTTTCTCATAAATGTTGGATATTATTCATGCAGAAGAAGGATCAAACATTCTCAAAGTTCTGTGAGTTTAAGGCATTGGTTGAGAAGAGTCAGGGAAGCAAGTGAAGCCTCTGTGGAACGATAATGGTGGAGAATACATCTCGAACGAATTCAAAGACTTCTATAGCAAAGAAGGAATTCGAAGAGAACTCATAGCGTCTCATAACCTACATCAAAATGGGGTCACGGAGAGGAAGAACAGAACGATCACTGGTGTTGCATGAACGATGCTACATGATTAGGGCCTACTAATGCAATTATGGGTGGAAGCATGCAACATTGTGGTTTATGTACAAAAATGATGTTCTCATAGAGTACTTGGCATGAATACACCTGAAGAATATTTTATTGGTAAGAAACCAGATGTTTCTCACTTTAAGATTTTTGGCTCATCTTTTTATGTGCATGTGACCAAGAACACCAGGAAGAAACTAGAGTCGACTGCTGAAGTTGGGATATTTGTGGGGCACACAGAAACACTCGGTAATTATCATGTGTATTTTCCAAACAGTCGAATGAATGTGGTGCGACGGGATATAAAATTCAATGTGGAGAAAGCCATGAAGTTGTCACTTGAGAGGAAGCTAGACTTACATGCAAAGGAGAAAATTTTGGTTCCCAAAGATGAGTCTCTAGATGTGGATCAGCCACAGGAGGAGGTTCATGGAGTGGAGGAGTCCACTCACGCAGAGCCAAACATCAGAACTAGTAGAAGGCGTACCACAGAAGTTGAGAGGTTGAAGCTTGATGCGGCATAAAATGTAGGACTCCCTACTTCACAGCGCAGACATAGATAGTCTCTTGACTGAGTCACTGGATACATGGCCCTCATGAGAAAATGTATTGTGACTGAGCCATCTTCCTTTTAGGAAGCAGTGCAAGAGCCCACATGGGTAGATGAAATGGTGGAGGAGTATGACTCCATTGTCAGAAACAGTGCTTGGGAAATTGTTCCAAGTCTGGTTGACAAATCAATGGTAGGTTCAAGATGGATCTACAAGGTAAAGCTAGTTGTTGATGGGAGTGTTGAGAAATACAAGGCCAGATTTGTGGCCCGAGGATTCTCACAGATCAAGGGGATTGATTATAAAGAAAATTTTGCACCTGTTGCACGATATTCTTCCATAAGGACCATCCTTTCTCTCTCAGCGCAGATGGGTTGTCACATTCATCAGATGGATGTGAAGACTGTGTTCCTTAATGGGATCATTGAGGAAGAAATGTACATTGAGCAGCTTGAAGGATTTGAGATCTTTAGCAGTGAGTCACATGTGTGTAGACTCAAAAGAGCGTTGTATGGGCTGAAGCAAGCACCCTGTGCTTGGTACACTCAAATCGACAACTATTTCATAGGACTTGGCTTCACCAAGAGTGAGGCGGATGCAAACCAATACCAAATTATGGTGGAGGGTAATATTTTACTCATTTTTATTTATATTTATGATTTAATACTGACTGGTGATGAGAAAATGATACACTCATGCAAGGAGGACCTTGCAAAGGAGTTTGTGATGAAGGATATGGGCCTCCTTCATTATTTCCTTAGATAGGAAATATGGCAGCAAGATGGTGAAATTTTTATGTCTCAAGGAAAGTATGCAAGGGAGATACTGGGTAAGTTTCACATGGAGGGATGAAAACCCATGGATACTCCTCTTCCAGGAAACTGGAGGAAAGAGGATGCTACATCTGGGGAGGTAGTGGATGCTACTATCTATCGAAAATTAGTGGGTTCTCTAATGTATTTAGTAAATACAAGACCGGACATATGCTATGCGGTGAACCAGCTTAGTCAAGTGATGGTTAAGCCTACCAATCTCTTTTGGAAGGCAGGCAAGCATGTCTTGAGATATCTCAGAGGCACATCTGAGTATGGATTATGGTACAGACAGACAGATGAAGTGAAGTTACATGGCTTCACAGATGCAGATTGGGCAGGCAACCCAATGGACAAAAAGAGCACATCAGGAGGGGTGTTCAGTATCGGATCTACAGTTTTTTCTTGGTACATCATGAAACAGAGATCCGTGTCACTCAGTTCAGCGGAAGCGGAATACATGGCAACAAGTCAAGCTGCATGTGAGGCTATTTGGATGAGAAAGGTCCTGGTTGGTTTGTTTGGTTCTCATTTAGATCCTACAGTGATTCATTGTGATAATTAGAGTTGCATTAAAATCTCGATTAATCATGTGTTTCATGATAGATATAAGCATATAGATATTTGGTATCATCATATCAGAGATTGTGTGCAACGAAAGATCATGTTGCTTCAGTACATTCCTATGGAAGACCAGGATGCCGATATTCTGATGAAGGCACTCACCAGGAGAAAATTCGAATACCATAGAGACAAGATCAGGGTGAAGGATAATCCTTTTCTTGTTGAGAGGGAGTGTTGAGATTCAACAAGATGATCATCCTCATGAAAATTAAGCACCTACACTAGGTGGGGCCCGCAGGCTATTTTTAGCCGGTGTATGTCTATTTTTAGAATGGTGAGAAAATTTTATTTATAGTAGGAGTCTATTTATAGATGGTTGAGAAAATTCTATTTGTAGATGAGTTTCTATTTTTAGATGCATGGGCGAAGTCTATTTATAGATCGCATGTCTAAAAATAGAATGCATGGTGGTTATTATTACCTCTTAATAATAATTGGACAATAAATAATAATCTATTCTCTTGAAGCACTTGATTTTAGTTAACTGATGAGGCAAACCAGTTAACTGAAGGAATTACGAGTTCTAAGGTTGGTTGGTGGGACATGCAAGTGGACTTCATTGTAACTGAGTGATACAAAGTTTTAACAGAGTTGGATGTGTAGTTATGTGAGTTGTAAAGTAGTTTAACTTAGTTAACTGAGTTAAAATTAGTTGTGCTTGTTGTAACTAGTTGTAACTAAAGATACACTAGTGAGAGATCAATGAATTAAATATTAAATTAATTCACATGGAGTTATCTCACATGCAACTGAAGATTTACTACTGTTAACTACATGCATGTCAGATCCAGTGGAGACCCAGTTGAGAGATAGGTGAAAGGGACAGTTTGATTATCTGTTGTGACATTAGTGGATGCACTCATGCAACCACACTCACATTGGATATGCCAATGAGGATTGCGTAGTCAAGGCAAGGCAGTATCTCATTCATTCAGGGATTGTGATCAACAGGGATTTCACAATGGAGGCAGGTTGTTAGGAGGCGGTAAATTGACGCATGTATTTGCCAATTTTTTGTATGACAGTGTGAGACGATTGTATATTGTACTGAGAGCTCTTGGATTAGATTTTTGTATGAAATTTTTTCATGATCCATGATATATACATAATATATGATAGTGGGGTTTTTAGCTTTATGCTTTCCTAGTAAAAACATCTGTGTTATGTGTGATTGATCTTTCTTCATGTGTTTGCAATTGGCGATTAAATTTCTGCAAAGATTTAAGTAGAAGGTTTTTGTATTTAATAGTGGCATATAATTGTTAGATAAAGAGAACCCAGGAAATACATAATTTTATTAAAATTTCTACACACCCTTTGAAAATAAATCCATTCACATGCTTTAGTTTAACCCCAACTTCTCAAGCACATCCTTTCCCAACATGTCTTTCTAATAATTTCTAATAATTTTTCTTAGCAAAAAGATAAAGGAATATAAGAAGACATTATTTTTCTTTCATGAGTTTCTAAATGACATAATAATAATAATATCCTTTATGCAACCAACATGCTTCCAAGTTAGCATGCATACTAATTCAACATGCATGAAAAATCAACATTCATGCATAAACCAACAAGCAAACATGTTGGCCCATTGGGCCACCTAGTGTTTTAACATGGCTTTGATACCATATGTGAAGTCCCACCTTACCAACCATAAATATTTTAGAGAAATATTTAACACTAAGACTCAAAATGCGATTTTTTTTTTTTGTTTCCAAACATCAAGACAGGCCCAAAGCCAACGTCTCACTCAAACCCCAAGCCAAACTACCAAACAAAAACCATCAGTTGATCCTCGAGCTCAAAAATCATATTTAAAATAAATATTCTTTAGTGGGATAAATAAATATCAAACTTTACGAGCCACAATTTACAACAAGCTAATTGCTACTTCTGTTGCAATTAAATGTGTTCAAGAGTGACTAATTTGATTTTATTTTAAACAACATGCTTATGATTCTTAAAAGGAGAATTAAGATTCTATAGGACTGGTATCCAATAATTATGAATTCATATGTAAGGTGACATTACAACAATTCACATACCCAAATTCGACTTTATCGGCATGAATTTTAACTCAATGGGATTATCATGCACATTCAATGAGACATTCTAGAAACGTTTTGGTTACAAATCCTCATTTCACATAGGTTTTTTTGTGTGAATGAATACAACCATTGAAGGATTATGAAAAATGATGATTACCATGATTAGGTACATTATAAGTGGTTAATTTTAACCTTTTTTTCTTAATTATTCTCTCTCACACACACATTTAATTGCATTTTGTCATATTTTCCTTAGTGAGAATGGTGTATTAAGGGTTGTCATGATTCGAGGCCTAATGTGGTTTAAATGCAAGAGATTCAAGGGAATAATGCCATTTTTGAGAAATATTTCATAATCAAGCTTCAAAGTAGACAACAGGGAGTGATTGTACGAAGGCTTACCACCTTCTCAACTCTTAAAGGCAACAAATATCTCCTCAATATTCTCCTCCAACAACTCGAAATCAGAGGCAACCAAGAAAGTGAATGATCAAAGGGAGCCAAGCTCCACTTCTCTCGAGTTCTAGGGGAACACAAAACTAATTTTTAGGGAGCTTTTGGTAGCTACCCTATAGCATAAATATTACAGAGCAAGGGCTCACTAGGATTCAATTGTTGGATGTAGCTAGAGCACTCTTGGATTTTGTATTATACATTTCTGACTTTCATGTTTCATGTAAAAGACTGGTTATGATATAAGATGAGAATTTGGTTTCTTCTCCACTGAGTTAGTTTCAGGGGGCTAAGCTTGTGGGTTAGGTTCCAATCCATTGGCCTCAGTCTCTTTTATGTACATGTGTTTTTATTTTATGTTGCAGTAGTTGATTTCTTTCATTTCATGTTTGGTACCATATAAAGTATCAAAATTGTATGCTAATCCTCCCTCTCTCACCTCTTCCATTGGAGCTTGAGGAGGAAGGTCTTCCCCACAGACCAAATATATTTTAATTTTATGATTTCTTAGAAAAAGTTAGATAGTTTTACTTTTCTTATCACAAACGTATTGTAGGTGTAGAGGTATATTTCTGTTTCAATTGCATAGGTAGGTTTTTTAAAATTTAACTCATATTTTCCACCATTTTTATGATAAGTTTGTCAATGATGAATGCAAGAACAAGTATCTTGATTGTAGGTTTGAATAGAGAAAAATAGGAGGACCCCTTCAACACCGTCATCTTCATTCTTCACCCTTCATCAACCACCTTCCATGCAAGTCACCTATAACCCTGTCTTTGAGTTCACCACCACATCACCAAGAGCAATGTTAAGGGTGAAAGACAGGCTTTATGAAGATTTATGAGCTTGGACAAGGGGTTGGATACCCTTCATCTACCAAGATCCACCTCTACCCCACCTCTCCTAACCTGTTTCTCACCATTTCTAGCCTCAAACTCCACTCGACTTGTTTCTTGTAGCTTTTCAAGACATCGTGTAGCACTACAGGAAATATTGTAGCATCTTCCTGTAGTAGTGCCAAACACCCTCTCCTTCAGCCCAAAATTATTCATCCACCTCATCTAAGCCCAACCGATCCACCAATATACCTTTAGAACTGAACCTTTGGTCCAACGACCCTCTTATACCATTTAGGCACCTCCATTTGCTGCAAAACAGAGTCATTTTGAAGTGTGATTATTTCATTACAAGATGCATCATTAAACATAGTAGTTAAGCATAAGTTATATAGGACTTAGTTAGTCACTGATTCAGTATGTGTGTTCTATATTAGTTTCATTTTATGAAATTCAATTAAGAAATCAAGACTATGAATGCCACTTAGAGTAATTTCCTTTCTTACATTAGCATATGTGTGAATATTTCTTTCTTGCAAAGAGTTAGATGAATAAATGTGATCTAGAGTATTTTATTTCCTTATTGATGTAGAAATTATATGCACTATGCATGAATATGTCCTAGATTCACCTGATCTCACAATATTTAACTTCTTGCAAAATACTGAATCATTCCACTTGTTAATCTTTTGCGGAAAATTTAATTGCACACACATGTAAAGCATAAATAAAAATAATCACACATAACACGCTTGTTTTTAACCGGAAAGTCAATGGGGCAAAAACTCCAACTATATATTATGTATCATGGAGATCATATGAAAATAGTATGCTAATCATCCTCGGATCCCGCATACAATCGTCATACACTAATCAGGACCAATCTTGCAAATCCATGCACCAAAATTTTCCACCTGCTAGCATGCCTCCACTGCGCAATCTCTGCTAAAGAATAGCTCTAAATGAATTCGAATTACTCCATCCTTGACTGCGCAATCCTCATTGGCATCTCCACTGAGTGTGTGATGCAATCAATGCATCACTATAGTCACAACAGATAGTCTATCTTGCCCTTTCACCTATCTCTCCACTGGTCTCCACTAAAAATGCCATGCACTGTAGTTAACTGATGTATTGTTCAGTTGATTAATGAGTTATTATTTTTAAATTAATTAACTAATTAATTCACTCCACTCTCACTAGTGTATCAATCAGTTAGACTAGATACAACTAGCTCAACTGAGTCTAACTGAGTTAAACTGAATACAACTCCATAACTACTTCTTCCAACTGTGTCATAACTCTGCCACTTGAGTTCTAACTGATTCCTTCATGCATTAACTCCAGTTAACCCTTGGGAATTGCATAATTCCCTTAGTCCATTGATGTGCCACATTTGTGCACTGAATTTAAGTGCTCCAAGAGAATAAGTTGTTGTTTAGTGTCTCATTATTATTAAGAGCTAATAATAATCGACATGCATCTATTTTTAGATCAACGATCTATAAATAGACTTCGCCCAATATTATAAAAATAGAATTTCATCTATTTTTCCAACTTGATCAACCATCGACAAATAGCATCCTGCAACTTCTGAAATATGATCATCATGTCTAAAAATAGATTTGCGCTAAAAATAATCAAGGGCTCACGCCCACTTAGTGAAGGCGACTCTTTTCACTAAGCTCATCATCTTGTTGAATCTCAACACTCCCTCTCAACAAGATAGGGATTATCCTTCACCCCGATCCTGCCTCTATGGTATTCGAATTTGCTCCTGGTGAGCGCCTTCGTCAAAATATCTGCATCCTGATCCTCCGTAGGAATGTACTAAAGCAACATGATCTTCCGCTGCACACAATCTCTAATATGATGATACCGGATATCAATATGTTTAGATCTATCATGAAACATAGGATTAATAGAGAGTTTAATGCAACTCTAATTATCACAATGTATCACTGTGGGATCTAAATGTGAATCGAACAAACCAACCAGGATCTTCCTCATCCAGATAGCCTCACATGCAGCTTGACTTGCTGCCATGTATTCCGCTTCCGCTGAAATGAGTGCCACAAATATTTGTTTCCTGTTGTACGAAGAAACTACTGTAGATCCAATACTGAAAATCCCTCCTGATGTGCTCTTTTTGTCTGTTGGGCTTGTTGAGCCCTAGAATTGCCTTCTCTTTTACAAACCTTCACTTCATTTCATCATTCTTTTATCACTTCATAAGCCTAAAATCAATGAAGAATGATTAGGATTGCTTAAAGGTTACATGCAATTGATTAACATATTATATTTTCATGATTTTTGCTATTTTAACAATTTTATGCAAAATAGCTACAGAATACAAGCATTCCGTAGCTGACCGCGCATTCCGTAGCTGATCCCGCATTCCGCAGCTGTTTTACAGTTTGAGTGGGTTACAGGTGTCGTCTCAAAGAAAGGCGCATATGGGCAAATTCCAGACTTCATCCACATCATTCCTTGCTCCCTACAAAGTCTGAGCACAATCCTACAAGTGGTTATGCACGTGGGAAACCAAAACTAAGAGGTAGAGTTCTATCGGGACACAGACTCTACAGCTATCTGCAGCAAAAGTACGCAGCCTTCAATAAGAGTTTTAATTCGAATAGGAATGGGAAAGACAGTAATCCCTTCATTATCTCAAGTTCTGTTATGTAATTTCATTATAAATATGACTTGGGAGACCAAGCAACGCTGGTTAGATCTTAGTTAGATTTTGGCTTTTGCTGCCAACCGTGAATACTCTGTTTTACAGTATTTTTCTCCTTTAATGAAAAAGCATCATTCTGCTGCATGAGCTGAGTCGATTTTGAGTTAGATTACGTGCTACCAGGTGGTGGAGGGCCCCTACCTCTTGTGCAGCTCTGTTTTTATAATTTAGATAAGTATTTTAGCTTTGTTTTCACCGTTTAGATAAGTATTTTAGCTCTGTTTTCACAGTTTAGATGAGTATTTACTTTCAATCTTATGTTCATGTTTCAATTGCATTGAGTTATACAACCAGAATTGTTCTAATAAACTTTTCCAACATATTATTCATGATGAACAAGATGGACTGTGTAATTTCATAGAGTAATGGCATGTCAATTTCAATAGAATACTCCGAAGGTAGAATGCATGTGGTTCAGCTTTGTCTTTTCTTTTCAAGTATGATAATGGCTCTTTAGTTTAAAACTGTTCATTGTAGATTAATAGCATCTTAGTTTAGTTTTAACTCATTGCTTTAACACTTCAAGTTTAGTTGTTGTCCATTGTAGCTTACTTTGTCTTAGTTGATAAATTCAATCACAGGCTTAATTATTTACAAAACTTCTTTTGTTCAAAATTCATACTCATACACAATTATCTGGACAAAAGATAGTATTATTATAAGGTCTGGAGTACTTTGCAGCTTCTTTATCATTTCACAAACAAGCCTCTTTCTCAAAGACTATTTTTGAAAGGAAATCTATAACTTTTGAGAAAGGTTTAATGGTGTTAAATTGAGTTGCAAAACAGAAGTAGAAACTAGTTTAGAGTAGAAACTTTACCTTGTTACAAATATTATTTTCCACATATTTTCCAATAAATCTTTATTCATGGATAAAGATGTTTTACATTGTAAGTTATATGTTTTATTAGTGATTTAGGAGAAAACTTCATTTACACTTAGCTTGTTCATTTCTCAGGTTCATTTCAATTTCATGTTGTGAGTTTACAATAGAGTCATTATCAAGCTTTGTATTTGTTGGTTGCTAGTCATAGTTAGACTCTGTTTTGTTTAAGAATTTGCATTTGTTTACCATCATAGTTTAGGCTTCACTCTGTTTTGACCAATAGTTTCCCTTCATTTAGCACTTAGTTCTTTTCCTTTTCAAAATAAAACCATAAAAACAAAAACATCAGAAGACACTAAACACAACTTAGTGGGAAATAGATACCTAGGCACATATAGTGCACAACACTTCAGCAGTTTACTGACCCTGGTTGACAATTAATGAACTCAATTTAGGAGACTAGGTTGAGCACAAACATTTTGGCGCCGTTGCCGGGGAAGTGTAACTACGTATCCTGATTTCCTACATCCATAAAAACAAAAACAAAAACTTCAATCACCTACCACAACCACTATATCATGTGGTGCAGTAAGAGCCACACATCCACATCATGAATTCATATTTTTGCAGGTATAAGAAGAGGTGACAAAGCAGGTTGAAGAAATGGATGGAGATGTTGACAATGAGGAAGATCCTTTTGGATTTCCCATTCAAGAAACTGATATCAATATTCAAATGAAGAACATCCATCCATCTGTACTTCCTAACTTCAAAGGTATGAGATCAGAAGACCCGGAAACCTTTCTTTTTGAATTTGAAATAATTTGTAGATCTTATGGCTATTCATTGCACATTCAAAAATTGAATTTGTTTCCGGCAACATTGAAGGATAGAGCTCTTAGATGGTTCATGACTTTAGGAACAAATTCTATAAGGACATGGGATGACATGAAAAGAGTATTTTTGGAAAAATATAAAGGTTATTGCATGCACCATGACCTTAGAAATGAAGTCTTTAAGATGAACCAAAAAGAGGATGAAAGCCTAGAAGATTTAGTGGAGAGATTTACTTATAATATCAAAAGATCTAAATTTCATAATTTAGGATCAGATGCATTAAAACTCTCCTACTAAATGCTATAAAGGATGAATGGATTGATCTTCTTAATCTTGTGGGAAAAGGAGATGTCTATCAATTTCCAATTCAAGAAATTTGTGAACTGTGCAAGAACGTATCAAGAGGAAAAGCAAAGTGTGTAAGGTCCCCTCAAGATCCATTTATGGCAAAAGTAAGTAAGTCAGCATCAGGATTGGTAATTCAAACTGAACGTAACAATTTGCTGAACATTCTTGGTAATTTAAATGAACAAACTGACATGCTAAGAATGCAAAACAAGCAAAAAGTTGCTTCATTTATATTTTGTCCTAAATGTAGAAAGAAACATGCTTTGCATGAATGTCCACTTGATAACATTAAAATGTGTAAAATTTGTGCAGGATCACATACTACTGAAGATTGCCCATCATTACCAGGGTTGAAGGCAATTTACCAGAAGGATAATGGAGAAAATCAAGCACAAGAGCAACTTTGTTATGTAGCTCCAAGAGGGCTATGGCAGCCTCATCAACCCAATATGATGCAATATCCTTATGCACATTTTCAAGGTTATGCACAACAACCTCAAGGTAATTAGAGAACACCCTTGCCTTGGCAACCTTTTCCATCTCAATCCCAACTTCAAAACCAACCTTGGAAACCTTGGCCATCTCAATTCCAACTTCAAAACCAATCTTGGCAACAAAGTTGGCAAAGGCCCTATAAAGGAAATCCACCATATCCTCAATCTTTTCCTCTCTATCCTCAATACCATCATCAATGTTATCCATACCATTTGTCTCCACCACAACATCAAAATCACCCTCATTTGACCTCAATTCAACCTTTTCCATTACCATCCACACAAACACCCCAAAGATTCCCCACTCCACTACCTCCACAACCATTTCATATCCCCAACAATAAAACACCTCAATCAACTTACAAATCTGAGGTATTGCAAAATGATTCACCAGCTGTAATTGAAGAACAACAAACAAAAGAAGAAGACTCAGATAAGGTCCAAGAATCAGGGATGTCTATTGATAAAGAGGAGATATTGGAACCAGAGATTGAAAAGTCTCATGCATGCCTATCACTAGATTCTATGAATGAAGATCATATCTCCGAAGACTTGCATTTCATGATAGAGGAAAGACAAGGAAGACACGATTACATTGAATCTTGGTTCAATTCATTCATTGGATTCCAATGCTCAATTATTCAATATCTTTTGACATCATCTAAATCAAGACAGTTGGCATCTCATATACAGGTACATATCAAAGAGTGTCTTTCAAACCTGCATATGAGTTTATCTATCATCTTGTTACAGACATGGTTCCATTGGAAGTACTCATATACTTGAACAAGATTTTCTTTTTCAAGTAGAGTAGGACATAAAAAAAAAAGAGAAAAAAAAAAGAAAAAAAAAAGAAAAAAAAATAAAGAGAAAAATAAGTCCTATTGTGAAAACCAGCTTGCTGGCGCAATTGGACATGAGCTTTGTTTGAAAACCAGGCAACTGGCGGGCAAATTTCACAATAAGTTCTGCAATTTCATGATGGTTTCAATCTTTCATGGTTCTTCAAATCATTCTTGGTTCTATGCTCGAGTTGGATGATGTGGAATTCCTTAAGGTCCACCTTCCAACAGATCTTGTCCCATCGACCTCAACACTTTATCTGGGATCAAGATTAGAGATTATTTGAAGTGCCTTGGAGCTTGCATTCATCAATGGCAAGCCTCCTCGTTGATAACAATGGGAATACAACAATGTCTCTTGATTGTCAAATCTTGCAGGCGACTTGACTTCGACACATTCATTCGTCCCTGTCAAGATGCACTGAGGTACCTTGACACTCATTTACATTATCGGTGAGTTGTCTCGCATTGGTTAAATATTTTCATTATTGATCGGTAATCCAATGATTTCTTCCCATGCTCGACTTCGACACATTTATTCGCATGGTAAGAATTATACCATGAATGTTGGCTTTGATGAAGACTAATGGTTTTATGGAATCAACAACAACTTGCAGCAGTACATTTCATTAGTTTCTTGTAGCAGCATGTTCATATTTTTTTTCAATTCAATAACAGCTACGGAAAGTGACAGTTTCTGCAGCCATTGCTGTAGCAGCCTGTTTTCGTCTTTTTGCAACTTTTTCCAGAAGGCAGTTTTGGCGCAAGTATTGCAAGAGATTGGAGCAGAAATAAAAAATTCTGAGCTTCTGGGTTTTCTCAGAATATGATAAATTGAGTAAGACGCGGACAGAATTTGGAAAAAAGAAATTTTTAAGGGCATTTCAGAAGGGTTTTTCAGGCAGATTTTCAATTTTCAGCGTTATGGACAGAATATGACAGATTTGAGTTTTGTTTCACAGCAGCGCCTTTTCTTCATCAAAATGAAATTCCGGAAGCATGTAGCAGAAGAGAAGGTAAAAATACACAGTTTCCCTTTGGAATCACTCAATTTGGCCTTAAAATGAGTCCGTGGCGTACTTTTTTGTTGCAACATTAGGCAAAATGAAGGGTGAAACAAGGCAGAAATTGATTTTGTCATAACTTTCAAACCGTGCATCTGTTGGTCCTGAAATTTTTATGGTAAATGCATTGAGGTAGGGTGAATAAAAACAGAAAATTTCAGAAAATTTTAGTGTGTATTTTTCAAGAAATTGGCCACTTTCACCTACAGCGATTCCTCATCTTCCGGGAGATCCGTGTAACCAATGGCAGAGATTTTTCGTCGGAAAATGCATAATAATATTGGTGACAACCTCAAAAAATTTCAGGGAAGTCTGATGTACCATTTGAGAGAAATTCCAAAATTCATTTCATTCTACAATTCCACTCCATCTCACTCCATTTTCACTCCATCTCACGCCATTTTCATTTCATTTCACAAGTCCTATTCCACTTTCACTCCATCACATTTCACATCCATCTTCCATATTCATACTTCATTTCTTCTTACAGATTGCATGTTGCAGCCACATCTTATTCAGCAGTTCTAACATAATTGTACAGCCTACAAAGAGATGATGATTACAGGAAATTGAAGGATTCTGTTTTGAAGACCAACATGCTCAAAGAGGACCAAAGGAACAACATCAAGCACAACAATTAACAAGGTCAAAATTCTGAGGTAAATTGTGAAAATTATTTTAATAGCAAAAAGTCAAAACATGAAATAGATACAATGTGTATAATCATATGTTTCCTAAAACAACCTATCATTCGAATTGATTAACATATTTTGGCCATATCCCTTATCCAACATTCCAACCTACTATTCCACATCTCCTTAAGATTGTATCATTCACTTATTTCACCACAAGTTCATCATAAATTCTCCATCAGATCCATAGCCACTTCATTTTCCCTTATAGCTTAATTACCTCCATCCATTCACTTCCATTACACTTTGCAGCCAATCCATCTCTAAGTGCAAAAAGGTAATTCTAAGGGTGAAGCATCATTCTTCAACTAATCCATCTTCAGACACAGAGATACAGTTTCAAAATAAAGCATTAGACTCTGTAGTCAATCTAGCTTCAAGCATAGAAAAGTAATTATGAAAGGAAGATAATCTGCATAAAGGAGAAATGGCTAATTGTCAGGACAGAATCAGTTGAAGTCAAGTATTTGGAAGGATATCCATAAGTCAAGGAGCTACTACAATAAGAAGAGAGGCTAAACTTTATAGAGAAATTTGATGGCTTCCATAAGGAGATTACAAAATCTTTTGCCAAAACTTTTGATGGAGCAGAAGAAGAAAAACTGACATGGTTATTGAAAATAAACTTGACACTCCACTACAAGAGGAAGATGAAGAACTAATTTCTGAAATGTTAACAGAGATTAGAAAATAGATTAGGGCCAAAAGAAGCAGAAAGATAAAGTTGGATGTTTTAACAGAGGTTTTAGAGCACATGGAATAAGTTTTGATGAAATTGCATGAGGACATGCAATAGTCTTGCAGTGGGGGTATGTTGAGCCCTAGAATTGCCTTCTCTTTTACAAACCTTCACTTCATTTCATCATTATTTTATCACTTCATAAGCCTAAAATAAATGAAGAATGATTAGGATTGCTTAAAGGTTACATGAAATCGATTAACATATTGTATTTTCATGATTTTTTCTATTTTAACAATTTTCTGCAAAATAGCTACAGAATACAGGCATTCCGTAGCTGACCGCGCATTCCGTAGCTGATCCCGAATTCCGCAGTTGTTTTACAGTTTGAGTGGGTTACAGGTGTCGTCTCAAGAAAAACCGCATATGGGCATATTCCACGTCATGTCTACATGGTTCGTTGCTCACCATGAAGGAAGAAACGAATTCTGTGTGTGGTTATGCACGTGGAAACCAAAATCCAGAGGTAGACTTCTAGTAGGACTGTCTCAGTCCAGCTGTCTACAGCAAAAGTACGCAGCCTTCAATAAGAGTTTTAATTTGAATAGGAGTGGGAAAGACAGTAATCCCTATGTTATCTCAAGTTCTGTTATGTAATTTCATTATAAATATGACTTGGGAGACCAAGCAAAGAGGTTAGAGATCTTAGTTAGTCTTTTGGTTTTTTCTGCTAGATTTCAGAACCGTGAATACTCTGTTTTCAGTCATTTTCTCCTTTAATGAAAGAAGCATCATTCTGCTGCATGAGCTGAGTCAATTTTGAGTTAGATTGCATGCTACTAGGTGGTGGAGGGCCCCTACCTCCTGTGCAGCTCTGTTTTTATAATTTAGATAAGTATTTTAGCTCTATTTTCACAGTTTAGATAAGTATTTACTTTCAGTCTTATGTTTATGTTTCAATTGCATTGAGTTATACAACCAGAATTGTTCTAATAAACTTTTCCAACATATTATTCATGATGAACAAGATGGACTGTGTAATTTCATAGAGTAATGGCATGTCAATTTCAGTAGAATACTCCGAGGTAGAATGCATGTGGTTCAGCTTTGTCCTTTCTTTTCAAGTATGATAATGGCTCTTTAGTTTAATATTGTTCATTGTAGATTAATAGCATCTTATTTTAGTTTTAACTCATTGCTTTAACACTTCAAGTTTAGTTGTTGTCCATTGTAGCTTACTTTGTCTTAGTTGATAAATTCAATCTCACAAGCTTAATTATTTACAAAACTTCTTTTGTTCAAAATTCATACTCATACACAATTATCTGGACAAAAGATAGTATTATTATAAGGTCTGGAGTATTTTGCAGCTTCTTTATCATTT
This sequence comes from Pinus albicaulis, assembly GCA_034641835.2. Lineage (NCBI taxonomy): Eukaryota > Viridiplantae > Streptophyta > Pinopsida > Pinales > Pinaceae > Pinus > Pinus albicaulis. Next base: position 745,773,415 of record CM076583.1, read on the forward strand.
CACAAACAAGCCTCTTTCTCAAAGACTATTTTTGAAAGGAAATCTATAACTTTTGGGAAAGGTTTAATGGTGTTAAATTGAGTTGCAAAACAGAAGTAGAAACTAGTTTAGAGTAGAAACTTTACCTTGTTACAAATATTCTTTTCCACATATTTTCCAACAAATCTTTATTCATGGATAAGATGTTGTACATTGTAAGTTATCTGTTTGATTAGTGATTTAGGAGAAAAATTCATTTACACTTAGCTTGTTCATTTCTCAGGTTCATTTCAATTTCATGTTGTGAGTTTACAATAGAGTCATTATCAAGCTTTGTATTTATTGGTTGCTAGTCATAGTTAGACTCTGTTTTGTTTCAGCATTTGCATTTGTTTACCATCATAGTTTAGGCTTCACTCTGTTTTGACCAATAGTTTCCCTTCATTTAGCACTTAGTTCTTTTCCTTTTCAAAATAAAACCATAAAAACCAAAAACATCAGAAAACACTAAACACAACGAAGTAGGAAGAGGTTACTTAGGCACATATGGTGCACTTCACTTCAGCAGTTTACTAACCCTGGTTGACAATTAAATGAGCTCAATTTAGGAGACTAGGTTGAGCACAAACATTTTGGCGCCGTTGCCGGGGAAGTGTAACTAGGTATCCTGATTTCCTACATCCACAAAAACAAAAACAAAAAAACTTCAATCACCTACCACACCCACTATATCATGTGGTGCAGTAAGAGCCACACATCCACATCATGAATTCATATTTGCAGGTAGAAGAAGAGGTGACAAAGGAGGTTGAAGAAATGGATGGAGATGATGACAATGAGGAAGATCCTTTTGGATTTCCCATTCAAGAAACTGATATCAACGTTCAAATGAAGAACATCCATCCATCTGTACTTCCTAACTTCAAAGGTATGAGATCAGAAGACCCGGAAACCTTTCTTTTGAATTTGAAATAATTTGTAGATCTTATGGCTACTCATTGCACATACAAAAATTGAATTTGTTTCTGGCAACATTGAAGGATAGAGCTCTTAGATGGTTCATGACTTTAGGAACAAATTCTATAAGGACATGGGATGATATGAAAAGAGTATTTTTAGAAAAATATAAAGGTTATTGCATGCACCATGACCTTAGAAATGAAGTCTTTAACATGAACCAAAAAGAGGATGAAAGCCTAGAAGATTTAGTAGAGAGATTTACTTATAATATCAAAAGATCTAAATTGCATAATTTAGGATCCGATGCATTAAAAACTCTCCTACTAAATGCTATAAAGGATGAATGGATTGATCTTCTTAATCTTGTGGGAAAAGGAGATGTTTATCGATTGTCATTTCAAGAAATTTGTGAACTATGCAAGAACATATCAAGAGGAAAAGCAAAGTGTGTAAGGTCCCCTCAAGATCCATTTATGGCAAAAGTAAATAAGTCAGCATCAGGATTGGTAAGTCAAACTGAACCTAACAATTTGCTAAACATTCTTGGCAATTTAAATAAACAAACTGACATGCTAAGAATGCAAAACAAGCAAAAATTTGCTTCATTTATATTTTGTCCTAAATGTAGAAATAAACATGCTTTGCATGAATGTCCACTTGATAACATTAAAATGTGTAAAATTTGTGCAGGATCACATACTACTGAAGATTGCCCATCATTACCAGGGTTGAAGGCAATTTACCAGAAGGATAATGGAGCAAATCAAGCACAAGAGAAACTTTGTTATGTAGCTCCAAGAGGGCTATGGCAGCCTCATCAACCCAATATGATGCAATATCCTTATGCATAGTATCAAGGTTATGCACAACAATCTGAAGGTAATTGGAAAACACCCTTGCCTTGGCAACCTTGGGCATCTCAATCCCAACCTCAAAACCAACCTTGGAAACCTTGGCCATCTCAATCCCAACCTCAAAACCAATCTTGGCAACAAAGTTGGCAAAGGCCCTATAAAGGAAATCCACCATATCCTCAATCTTTTCCTCTCTATCCTCAATACCATGATCAATGTTATCCATACCATTTGTCTCCACCACAACATCAATATCACCCTCATTTGACCCCAATCCAACCTTTTCCATTACCATCCACACAAACACCCCAAAGATTCCCCACTCCACTACCTCCACAACCATTTCATATCCCCAACAATAAAACACCTCAATCAACTTACAATTCTGAGGTATTTCAAAATGATTCACCAGCTGTCATTGAAGAACAACAAAAAGAAGAAGAAGACTCAGATAAGGTCCAAGAATCAGGGATGTCTATTGATAAAGAGGAGATATTGGAACCAGAGATTGAAAAATCTCATGCATGCCTATCACTAGATTCTATGAATGAAGATCATATCTCCGAAGACTTGCATTTCATGATAGAGGAAAGACAAGGAAGACAAGATTACATTGAATCTTGGTTCAATTCAGTCATAGGATTCCAATGCTCAATTATTCAATATCTTTTGACATCATCTAAATCAAGACAGTTGGCATCTCATATACAGGTACATATCAAAGAGTGTCTTTCAAACCTGCATATGAGTTTATATATCATCTTGTTACAGACATGGTTCCATTGGAAGTACTCATATACTTGAACAAGATTTTCTTTTTCAAGTAGAGTAGGACATAAAAAAAAAAAGATTAAAAAAAAAGAAAAAAGAAAAAAAAGAGTAAAGAGAAAAATAAGTCCTATTGTAAAAACCAGCTTGCTGGCGCAATTGGACATGAGCTTTGTTTGAAAACCAGGCAACTGGCGGGCAAAGTTCACAATAAGTTCTGCAATTTCATGATGGTTTCAATATTTCATGGTTCTTCAAATCATTCTTGGTTCTATGCTCGAGTTGGATGATGTGGAATTCCTTAAGGTCCACCTTCCAACAAATCTTGTCCCATCGACCTCAACACTTTATCTGGGATCAAGATTAGAGATTATTTGAAGTGCCTTGGAGCTTGCATTCATCAATGGAAAGCCTCCTCGTTGATAACAATGGGAATACAACAATGTCTCTTGATTGTCAAATCTTGCAGGCGACTCGACTTCGACACATTCATTCGTCCCTGTCAAGATTCACTGAGGTACCTTGACACTCATTTACATTATCGGTGAGTTGTCTCGTATTTGTTAACGATTTTCATTATTGATCAGTAATCCAATGATTTCTTCCCATGCTCGACTTCGACACATTTATTCGCATGGTAAGAATTGTACCATGAATGTTGGCTTTGATGAAGACTAATGGTTTTATGGAATCAACAACAACTTGCAGCAGTGCATTTTATTAGTTTCTTGTAGCAACATTTTCATCTTCTTGTCAATTCACCACAGCTGCGGAAAGTGGCAGTTTCTGCAGCTATTGCTGTAGCAGCCTATTTTTGCTTTTTGCAACTTTTTCCAGAAGGCAGTTTTGGCGCAATTGTTGCAAGAGATTGGAGAAGAAATAAAAAATTCTGAGCTTCTAGGTTTTCTCAGAATATGATAAATTGAGTAATACGCGGACAGAATTTGGAAAAAAGCAATTTTTAAGGGCATTTTAGAAGGGTTTTTCAGGCAGATTTTCAATTTTCAGCATTATGGACAGAATAGGACAGATTTGAGTATTTTTGCACAGCAGCGCCTTTTCTTCATCAAAATAAAATTCTGGAAGCATGTGGCAGTAGATAAGGTAAAAATACATAGTTTCCCTTTGGAATCACTCAATTTGGCCTTAAAATGAGTTCGTGGCGTACTTTTTTTGTTGCAACATTGGGCAGAATGAAGGGTGAAACAGGGCAGAAATTGATTTTATCATAACTTTCAAACCGTGCATCTGTTGGTCATGAAATTTTTATGGTAAATGCATTGAGGTAGGGTGAATAAACACAGAAAATTTTAGAAAATTTCAGTGTGCAGTCTTCAAGAAATTGGCTACTTTCACCTACAACCATTCCTCATTTTTCGGGAGATCCGTGCAACCAATGGCTGAGATTTTTCATCGGAAGATGCATAATAATATTGGTAACAACCTCAAAAAAAATTTAGGGAAGTCTGATGTACCATTTGAGATAAATTGCAAAATTCATTTCATTTTACAATTCCACTCCATCTCACTCCACTTTCATTCCATCTCACGCCACTTTCATTCCATTTCACAAGTCATATTCCACTTTCACTCCATTACATTTCACATCCATATTCCATAGCCATACGTCATTTCTTTTTACAGATTGCATGTTGCAGCCACATCTTATTCAGCAGTTCTGACACAATTGTACAGCCTACAAAGAGATGATGATTACAGGAAATTGAAGGATTCTTTTTTGAAGACCAACATGCTAAAAGAGGACCAAAGGAACAACATCAAGCACAGCAATTAACAAAGTCAAAATTCCCGAGGAAGTCAAAACATGAAATAGATACAATGTGTATAATCATATGTTTCCTAAAACAACTCATCATTCGAATCGATTAACATATCTTCGCCATATCCCTTATCCAACATTCCAACCTACTAGTCCACATCTCCTTAAGATTGTATCATTCACTTATTTCACCACAAGTTCATCATAAATTCTCCATCAGATCCATAGCCACTTCATTTTCCCTTATAGCTTAATTACCTCCATCCATTGACCTCCATTACACTTTGGAGCCAATCCATATTTAAGTACAGAGAGGTAATTCTGAGGGTGAAGCATTATTCTATAGCTAATCCATCTTTAGACACAGAGATATAGTTTCAAAAATAAAGCATTAGACTATGTAGTCAATCTAGCTTCAAGCATAGAAAAGTGATTTTGAAAGGAAGATAATCTGCATAGAGGAGGAATGTGGCTAATTGTCAAGACAGAACCAGTTGGATTCAAGTATTTGGAAGGATATCCACAATTCAATGAGCTACTACAACAAGCAGTGAGGTTGAATTTTATAGAGAAATTTGATGGCTTCCATAAGGAGATTACAAAATCGTTTGCCAAATCTTTTGATGTCGCAGAAGAAGAAAAACTGACATGGTTATTGAAAATAAACTTGACACTCCACTACAGGAGGAAGTTGAAGAACCAATTTCTGAAAGCTAACAGAGATTAGAAAATAGATTAGGGCCAAAAGAAGAAGAAAGAGAAGTTTGGATGTTCTAACAGAGGTTTCAGAGCACATGGAATAAGTTTTGATGAAATTGCATGAGGACATGCAATAGTTTTGCAGTGGGGGTATGTTGAGCCCTAGAATTACCTTCTCTTTTACAAACCTTCACTTCATTTCATCATTATTTTATTACTTCATAAGCCTAAAATCAATGAAGAATGATTAGGATTGCTTAAAGGTTGCATGCAATTGATTAACATATTGTATTTTCATGGTTTTTTCTGTTTTAATAATTTTCTCTCAAAGTAAAATAGCTACGCGGTATCAATGTGCATTCCGTAGCTGATCACGCATTCCGTAGCTGATCCCGCATTCCGCAGCTGTTTTACAGTTTGAGTGGGTTACAGGTGTCGTCTCAAAGAAAGGCGCATATGGGAAAATTCCAGACTTCATCCACATCATTCCTTGCTCCCTACAAAGCCTGAGCACAATTCTACATGTGGTTATGCACGTGGGAAACCAAAACCAAGAGGTAAAGTTCTACCGGGACACAAACTCTACAACTGTCTGCAGCAAAGTACGCAACCTCCAATAAGAGTTTTAATTCGATTAGAAGTGGGAAATACACTTATCCTTGTTTTTCTCATAGAGTAGTTATGTAATTTCATTGTAAAAATAACTCGAGAGACCAAGATGCAGTTAGTTGGTGGTTGTTTGGTTGTTAAGCTGTCTAAGACTGTAATACGCTATTTTTGAAGATTTTCTCCTTTAATGAAAAAAGCATCATTCTGCTGCATGAACTGAGTCAATTTTGAGTTAGATTGCATGCTACCAGGCAGTGGAGGGCCCCTACCTCCTGTGTAGCTCTGTTTTTATAATTTAGATAAGTATTTTAGCTCTGTTTTCACAGTTTAGATGAGTATTTACTTTCAGTCTTATGTTTATGTTTCAATTGCATTGAGTTATACAACCAGAATTGTTCTAATAAACTTTTCCAACACATTATTCATGATGAACAAGATGGACTGTGTAATTTCATAGAGTAATGGCATGTCAATTTCAATAGAATACTTCGGAGGTAGAATGCATGTGGTTCAGTTTTGTCCTTTCTTTTCAAGTATGATAATGGCTCTTTAGTTTAATACTGTTCATGGTAGATTAATAGCATCTTAGTTTAGTTTTAACTCATTGCTTTAACACTTCAAGTTTAGCTGTTGTCCATTGTAGTTTACTTTGCCTTAGTTGATAAATTCAATCTCACGGGCTTAATTATTTACAAAACTTCTTTTGTTCAAAATTCATACTCATACACAATTATCCTGACAAAAGATAGAATATTATTATAAAGAACCGGAGTATTTTGCATTTTCTTTATCATTTCATTAGCCAGCCCTTTCTGAAGACTATTTTTGAAAGGAAATCTATAACTTTTTTGAGAAAGGTTTGATGGTGTTAAATTGAGTTGCAAAACAGAAGTAGAAACTAGTTTAGAGTAGAAACTTTACCTTGTTACAAATATTCTTTTCCACATATTTTCCAACAAATATCTATTCATGGATGAGATGTTGTACATTGTAAGTTATCTATTTGATTAGTGATTTAGGAGAAAACTTCATTTCCACTTAGCTTGTTCATTTTCTCAGGTCCATTCCAATTTCATGTTGTGAGTTTACAATAGAGTCATTATCAAGCTTTGTATTTGTTGGTTGCTAGTCATAGTTAGACTCTGTTTTGTTTCAGCATTTGCATTTGTTTACCATCATAGTTTAGGTTTCACTCTGTTTTGATCAATAGTTTCCCTTCATTTAGCGCTTAGTTCTTTTCCTTTTCAAAATAAAACCATAAAACCAAAAACATCAGAAAACACTAAACACAACGAAGTAGGAAGAGGTTGCTTAGGCACATATGGTGCACCACACTTCAGCAGTTTACTAACCCTGGTTGACAATTAAATGAGCTCAATTTAGGAGACTAGGCTGAGCACAAACAGGCTTCCTGCCCAATCTGCATCCGTGAAGCTATGCAACTTCACCTCATCTGTCTGTATATACCATAAACCATTCTCAGATGTTTCCCTAAGATATCCTAAGACATGCTTTCCTACCTTCCAAAAGAGCTTGGTAGGCTTAAACATCGTTTTTGAAAGCTGGTTCACCGCATAGCATATGTCCGGTCTTGTATTAACTAAATACATGAGCGAACCCACCAAGTGTCGATTAGTGGCATCCACTACCTTTGCCGATGTAGCATCCTCTTTCTTCCAATTTCCTGGAAGAGGAGTGTTGATAGGCTTGCAGCCTTGCATGTGAAACTTCTCCAATATCTCCCGGGCATACTTTCCTTGAGACACAAATAGTTCACCTTCCCACTGCCATATTTCCAATCCAAGGAAATAATGAAGGAGGCCCAAATCCTTCATCTCAAACTCCTTTGCAAGATTTTCCTTGCATGAGTGTATCAAATGTCGACGACTCGTTAGTATTAAATCATCAACATAAAGAACAATGATTTAAAGCTTACCCTCCACCATAATTTGGTATAGGTTTGCATCCGCCTCACTCTTGGTGAAGCCAAGTCCAATGAAATAGCTGTCGATCTGAGTGTACCAAGCACGTGGTGCTTGTTTTAGCCCATACAATGCTCTTTTGAGCCTACACACATGCGACTCACTGCTAAAGATCTCAAATCCTTCAGGTTGCTCAATGTCCACCTCTTCCTCAATGATCCCATTAAGGAATGCAGTCTTCACATCCATCTGATGAATGTGCCAACCCATCTGCGCTGAGAGAGAAAGGATGATCCGTATGGAAGAATACCGTGTGATAGGTGCAAATGTTTCTTCATATTCAATCCCCTCGATCTGTGAGAAGCCCTGGGCAACAAATATTTCCTTATACTTCTCGACGCTCACATCAGCAGCTTGCTTTACCTTGTAGATCCATCTTGATCCTACAATTGATTTTCCCACCGTCTTGGAACAATCTCCCAAGCACTGTTTCTAACAATGGAGTCATACTCCTCCACCATGGAATCTACCCATGTGGGCTCCTACACTTCTTGTTCAAAAGAAGATGGCTTTGTCACAATACACTTGCTCATAAGAGCCATGTATCTGCACCCAGCTGTGTGATCGTCTCTATCTACGCTGTTGATGTAGGGACTCTATATCTATGTTGCATCAAGCTTTAGTCTCTCAAATGCCTTCTCGGTACGATTTCGCCTTGCTCAATGTTTGGTTTTGCATGAGTGGACTCCTCCACTCCATGAATCTCATCCTGTGGCTGATCCACATCCAGAGGCTCATCTTTGGGAACAAGAAGTTCCTCCTCCGCATGCAAGTGTAGCTCCCTCTCAAGCGACAACTTCATGGATTTCACCTCATTGAATTTTATATCCTGTCGCACAACAGTCATCCGACTGTCTAGAAAATACACACGATAATTATGGGGTGTTTTTGTGTACCCCACAAATATCCCAACTTCTGCAGTCGGATCCAACTTCTTCCTAGCGTCCTTTGTCACATGAATGTAAACAGGTGAGCCAAAAATATTCTAATGAGAAATATCATGCTTCTTACCAGTAAAATCTTCTTCAGGTGTACTCATGCCAAGTACTCTATGAGGACAACGGTTTTGCACATAAACTGTAGTGTTGCATGCTTCTGCCCACAAGTGCATCGGTAGGCCCTAGTCATGCAACATCGCTCGTGCAACACCCATGATCGTTATGTTCTTCCTCTTCGCGACCCCATTCTACTATGGGTTATGAGGCGCTATGAGTTCTCTTAGAATTCCTTCTTTTCTACAAAACTCTTTGAATTCACCCGAGATGTATTCACCACCATTATCGCTCCATAGAGCTTTCACTTGCTTCCCCGACTCCTTCTCCACCAATACCTTGAACTCACAGAACTTTGAGAACGTTTCACTCTTCTTCTGCATGAAGAAGATCCAACATCTACGAGAATAGTCATCAACAAATATAACATAATACCTGTGTTTTTATGTTGAAGCAACTGAGAAAGGTCCACACACGTCTGTGTGAATTCTCTCTAGGATAACCGAAGCACGGTTCTCCTTCTCATGAAAGGTGGTCTTCAAAAAATTACCCATAGTACATCCCTTGCACTGATCTGACTGTGCAAGAGTACCCTTGGGAAGCCCAGTAGAAATTTGCTGCAAAATATTCAAAGCGCCATGGTGAAGATGGCCCAATATCCTGTGCCATAGTTCACCCTCATCCCGGCTCACCAATTCTTCTGCTTTGCCCACCATTGCAGTGCAACCATCTACCTCTAGCTTGTAGAGATTCTTAATTCGAACCCCTATCTTCTTGGTTTTACCTGTTGTTTTATGTCGAAGGAAGGCTTTTCCCTCACTAAAAACAACATCATAACCCTTTTCTTCCAGCATTACGACTGAGACCAAGTTCTTCTTAAGACTTGGAACATGCATTAAATTCTTCAACAAGAATGGATTACCGGACTCTCAAAGGTAATGGTCCCAATGCCAGTCGCACTGTACCAACCATCGTCGCCCATCTCTATATGCATCTGGAGGTCCTTCTCCTCCAAGTCACTAAACAACTCCTTGTCTCCCGTCATATGGAAAGACGCACCACTATCAAGGTACCACAC